>CM052661.1:7371980-7425750 GCA_028533165.1 Leontopithecus rosalia | reverse complement strand
AGGCAATTCTCCCGCCTCAGTCTCCCGAGTAGCTGGGATTACAGGCACGCGCCACCGGGCCCAGCTAATTTTTTTATCTTTAGTAGAGACGGGGTTTCACTATGTTGACCAGGATGGTCTCGATCTATTGACCTCGTGATCCACCCGCCTCGGCCTCCCAAAGTGCTGGGATTACAGGCTTGAGCCACCGCGCCCGGCAAGGTTGAAGTCTTTATCATCACCATCTTTGCTTACGCTGAGTCGTCTGTACTTGATTGGCAGTCTGCAAAGCAGGTTCCCATTCACTAGCTCATCCCCGCCTCCGCACAACCCTCTAAGCAGAAGGCCCAGAGTTTTAGGATTGAGCCGTTTCCCAGACGAGGCAGGTGAGGCTGCGACTACAAGTTCCAGAGCACAGACCCCAACATGCGGCTCCTGCCCTCACGCCTGGACTACCAGGTTCCTGTGCGCTGGGGTAGTGCTCCAGCTTGCCTTAGGCAGAGTCCCAGGCCCGAGGGAGGGGCTTCTAACCAGCGCTGAGACGCCCCCAGGCTTTGTGTCGCCTCTATCCTGATCTCTGGAAGTTCCACTGGACCTTTCCTCATTCAAAGGGTCCCTGAAGTTTAAAGCATGTTCTAAACAAGGTAACGTGAGAAGTAAGGGGCCAAACCCTGCTGGCCATCCTGCAAGCTGGAAAGAGGAGAGAACCTGCCAGGCCTGCCAGCCCCGCCTCCCTGTGCCTTGCGGGGTCCAGCAATCTGCCGCTCCCGTTCCCTACAGGGTGCTGTAGTGGAGTTCCTTGTTCAACCCACGGAAATCTCTCTATAGTCATCGAGGAGAAATCCATCAAGTTCCTAATTCAGAATAATGCTCTGTGATTAAAACAGCAGGGATTGGCCGGGCACGGTGGCTCACTCCTGTAATCCAGCACTTTGGGAGGTCAAGGTAGGCGCATCACCTGAGGCCAGGAGTTCGAGACCAGCCTGGCCAACATGGCGAAACCCCGACTCTACTAAAAATACACAAATTAGCCAGGCATGGTGGTGCGCGCCTGTAATCCCAGATACTTGGGAGGCAGAGGCAGGAGAATCGCTTAAACCTGGGAGGCAGAGGTTGCAGTGAGCCAAGATCACACCATTGCACTCCAGCCTGGCAACAGAAAGACACTGTCACACACACACACACACACACACACACACACACACACACACACACACACACACCCTAGCAGGGATTTAAGATGTACACTTGCAGCTTCACTGCCTGACTGAAGCAGGCAGAACACAAGGAAATTACAGCAGTTTCACAGAATGTGAAGTCCAGTAGCTTTTCTACATGAACCGAGGGAAAAAGGAATATTGTTTTCAGACTAGATTGCTCCTGAATGTGGGTAGTGTAGATCCCTTATAACATCAAAATCTTTGTGTAAGAGTTCCTTAAAATACTGGGCTACAGTTTCCCCAGGTCACACACTCCTGGTTACTACAGAGGCCCCCGCTGTGCACATACGCCTGTGAACACCCTAACCCACAACTTATCTCTGATGAATCATGTCTCCAGGGGATACCTAAAACCTCCGTGGTGGGAAGGAGACTGACTTGGGGCCAGAAGCCACAAGGTCAGTCCAACCTGCCACTACTGGCTGTGCAAATTTTAGCAAGTCACTTCACTGGTTAACTCACAGGCTCCAGAGCCTCAGTGAGGCCTCAAGAGATGAAGGACTTGCCACATTTTGTCCACTTGGATAGCACGGAGATAAGCCAATGCTCAGCCTGTGATTTGTGTTTGCTTCTCCATAGCACTGAGGGATGTGAGTTCCAAACCAAGAACACCATTTTTCTATACTAACTTTCTTCCACTCCACTCTGAACAATTATCAGCTTTCGTTTAAGGAGGCATGTGTGTCAAATTTCTGCACAGAAATGATCTTTATTTAATTGGCCTAATATGGCCTTTATTTAATTGGATCTAATTAGAAGCTAGACTTTCAGACACATTTCAACTGAAAAATTAACAAATTACAAGAAAAACAGTTGGTTCAAGGCAATATATTTATTTCTCTTTTTTCCAAATGCCTAAGAGGAAGAAGTGAAACTGATTAGAAACCACCCATAAGAATACAACATGGAAAATAAGCTTTTTCTTAAGCCATCTGTACACGTTTGACTTCTGTCTGGGTGCATAGGATCAGGCTAATGAAGAGACAGCCTAGATAGAGATCTCTTCACAGAGAATTCTGCCATTGGCCAACAATTCCAGTGTGAGAAGTTGAAGATACTTTTTGTTTGGATTGTGAGATTGCTTTAATGTGTGGATTTCAAACTATTATGTTTTGTTTTTAAAATAAAATGTGTATTGAAGCATACACATTCTCTATAGAGAAGTGCACAGAGTTTTCACCAAGTGAATACACCATATAAGCAGCACTCAGATCAAGAAACAGGATGTAATAAGCCCTGATATTTTTAAGGCTCCCTACCACTAAGTTGTAAGTTTCCTTAGAGCAGGGACTGAGTATCATTTTGTTTCAAAATATAGTACATTGATAGAAAATCTGAGTATGGCTTGTGTCTGCTTCACCTGTGTCTGCGTCTAGAAATTCATGAACAACTAGAAGTCACCTGAATGGCCAGGAGCTAGAATTATCTGGACACTTCTTCACTCACAAGCCTTGCACAGAGGAGGGGTTACTCAAAGCTTGGGCTAAGCTGTGTCTGTTGACTGGCATGTCTACAAATGGCTTCTCCACAGGTTTTTGGCTTCCTTTTTAGCACAGGGGCCTCAGAGTAAATCTTACTTGTCAACTCGGGGCTCCAAGAATGAGTGTTCCCATAAATAAGCCAAAGACTACATGGCCTTCTAAGACTTAGGCTCAGAAGTCACATAACATCACCTCTAACCAATATTTGTTGGTTAAAGCAGTCACAAGCATGTCTAGATTTAACCAGAGGAAATACAGACCTCCACCTCTCCAAGTGGGGAGTGTCACAGAATTGTGGCTGTGTTTAAAGCCATGAGGTATGTGTATGTGTGAGATGGTGGAAATGAACACACCAGAGGGTTATAACAACAAAATAGCGAAGTAACTCATAACACTCTTTCCCACCCAAGGTCAGTGTCAGGGCAAAGAAGTGCACTTGTTCCACACACTTAAATGAAACCTTATACAGTGCCATTCCTTTAAAAGGTTTTTCAAAGTTCCTCAAAATAAACTAATAGAAATAAAACTATAGTAATTTCATTTTGAGATGGAGAATGCTGAGGCACAGGATGTGCTCAGAAATATAGAGCAATGTAAAGTATGCGGCTGGACCTGGGCATTGAAGTTGTATTTGAAAAAAAGCTTATGGGTCTATATTTGGAACTGGATTTTGTAGGGTTTGATCACAGGGGGTTGTCAAGAATATTTTAAAAAGAAGTTCAGTGCAGGTAGAGAAAATGGGTTCTAAGCCCTTCTTCAATTGGCTTCTTAATAGCTGTCATCCCCTGCATTTCTGACACTGGATCTAGTTAGCATATTAAACTAACCACAGTCATCTTTGCCTGTATAAACAGAATTTTTAAGGTGCTCTTACACATACCATCTCATTTCATTTTCAAACACCTTTATAAAGTAAGCTGGGAAGGTATTCAATAATGCACTCATTTTGTAGATGAGAAAATGAGGCTCATAGAAATGAAATGACAGCTGGCAAGTGACAGACCTAGCAAAATGACTCCATTCAAGGCTCTCTCCAGAATGTTATTCACTGCTTAATTCTCCATGGGATTTAGGGCTTGATTGAGATGAGGTTGAATCCATACAAGCCATATTACATATAAGAAAGTAAGTTTTACATTATAAAAACTTCCACTTCTGCTTATGATGGAACAACAGATTATGATGGGTCAGATTAACCTGCCACCTTAAACAAATACAAAACTAAACAATGCCTGAGTTTTCAGACATTGTGCAACAGACAGTACACAAAGTAATTCTGGAAAAGAGAAACAAATGAGGTGAACCCAATATGTGTCCCTGATCATTGTCAGGAGAAGGTCTCCAGGCCATTATACAGGGAAGGAGAACCAAAATGGAAACGAGGGTGTTGCTGAGTTGAGCAACACCCTCGTTTCCATTTTGTTCCCACAAGATAGGGTGGAAAGACCTCCTAATACATGGGACACCAGGTAGTATCCTCAGAAGACTACCGTCTTATAGAAAAAGAAACAGGAAAATACAACCCACAACCAGGATGAAAATCAGTCAACAGAAGTGGCAAAGATGATGAAACTGGCAGATATGGATGTTAAAAGAGCTATTCTAAATATACTTCGTGTGTTCAAGAAGGTAGAGGAAAACAAGATCATGGTTCTTAAAAACAAGATGTAAAGGATCTTAAAAAGGAGCCAAATCAAAATTTGAAAGGTAGAATATTTGAGATATAAAATGCCCTACATAGGATTAACAATAGATTAGATATTGCAGAAGAAAATATTAGTAAAGAAGAAACATGTCAATATAAACTATCCTAAATGAAAAACAGAAAAAAGACTAAAAATCAGCACAGAAGTAACAATCTGTGAGACAGTATTAAGTGGCCTAACATAAAAGTAATTAGACTCAGAAGAAAAGGGAGAGATTAGAAAAACGTATCTGAAAAAATAATGGCTAAATATTTTTTAAATTTAATGGAAACTATAAATTCACAGATTCAAAAATCCTAACAATCCCCAACCAAAATATATTTAAGGAAACCATACTAAGGCACATCAAAATGAAATTGCTGAAAATCTTGAAATCAACTAGAGGGAAAAGGACACGTTACATACAGAAAAATAAAAGCTAAAGCTGACTTTGTACTTGAAACTATGAAACCCAGAAGACAATGGAATAGCATTTTTTAAAGTGCTGAAAAAAATTTTTAAACCACTCAACCAAAAATTCTATACCTAGCAAAATTATTTTCTAAACTGAAAGTCAAATAGGACTTTTCAAACACAGAAAAGCCGAGTGACTTCATCAGCAGATCAACATTATGAAAAATGTTAAAGGAAGTCCCTGAGGCAAAGGATAGTGATACAAATGGAAATTTGTATACACATAAGGGAATTGGTGAACATAAAAGATTTTTTCTATTTTTAAAATTTATTAAAAACATAATTGTCAAAGCAAAAATAATATTATTGAATTTATGGCATATGTAGAAATAAAATATTATAATAATATCACAAAGAACAGGAGGATGGAAATGAAAATATATTTTTGTTAGATCCTTGTAAATTTATGTGAAGTGGTATAACATTATTTGATGATAGACTGACCAATTTAAGATGTTACTGTAAACGCTAGAGCAACCACTTTTTAAAAAGAGCTAATATGCCATTGAGGCATATACAATGGAATCATAAAATTCTCAATTAATCAAATCTATCGAAGACAGAAAAAGATGACGGGAAGCAAAGCATAGCTAAGACAAATAAAAAGCAAATAGTAAGATGTTAGATTAAAACATAACCATACTTATGATCACATTAAATGTTTATGGCCTAAATATTCCATTTTAAAACAGGGATTTTCAGATTACATTTTAAGAAAAAGCAAGATAGAACTATATGGTTATATGATGGTTTAAAGAAATCCACTTTAAATACAAAACACAGATTGGATAGGGGTAAAAAGATGAGATTTTTTTAATACCCAGTCCAGCATGTAAGGAGATTGGAAATTGTTAATCCCATCCTAACAAGAGAAAAAGCTGAACAAAGTGAACATGGGCAACTCTTCCTAGCTTCATCAAATAATTCAGGTCATAAAGCAAGCCACTGTCCTACAATTGAAGAGGCAAAAAGGTGGATACAGAGAATCACAGCTTACCAGGGCAGAAACCCATGAGCAGAAACCTCCACAGGAGTCAGCGCTGCATTCCTCTTATGCAGTACGTCATGTTTGGATTTTGACAAAAAAATGATAAGGCATATTAAATGGCTAACAGCACACTTTAGAGAAACAGAGAATGAGAATCAAACTCAGATATTGCATGGATGTTAGAATTCTTAGACTGCAAATCTAAAATAACTATGATTAACATGGTAAGGGTTCTAATGGAAAAAGTAGACAACATGCAAAAACATATTGGTAATGCCAGTAGGGAAATGGAAATTCTAAGAAAAGATCCCAAAGATATGCTAGAAATAAAAAGCACTATAACAGAAATGAAGAATGCTATTGATGGGCTTATTACTGGCTAGAAATCACTAAAAAAGTATCAATGATCTTGAAAATATGCCAACAGAAACTTTCCAAGCTGAAAAGCAAAGAAGACAGAAAAAAATGCAACAGACTATCCACTGACTGTGGGACAACTATGTATAACATACACGCAATGGGAATACCAGAAGGAGACCAAAGAGCAAAAGGAACAGAAGAAATACTTGAAGCAATAATGACTGAGAACTTCCCAAATCATATATCCAATAAAGTTAGAAAACACCATTTTGGCATAAATGCCAAAAATGACATGTAGGCACATTGTATCCAAGTCACAGAAAGTAAAGAAAAGAAAAATATCTGGAAAGGAGCCAGAGGAAAAAAATCATCTTACCAATAGAATGACAAGGATAATAATTACATTGGAACTCTTCAAAAGCCATACAAGCAAGAAGAGAGTGGAGCAAAATAATTTAAGTGTCTGAAGAAAAACCCAACCCACCAACCTACAATTCTGTATCTAGCAAAATTATCCTTTAAAAGTGGAGGCTAAAAATTCTGTCAGATCACCAAATATTGAGGGAATTTGTCACTAGTAGACATGCCCTGCAAGTAACGTTAAAAGTAGTTCTTCAAAGTGAAGGAAAATTATATAGGTTAGAAACTCAGATCTGCAAGGAGAAAGACAATTAAAGAAGGAATAAGTGAAGGCAAAATTAAAACATATTTTCTTCTTCTTCTCCTTCTCCTTCTTTTTTTGAGACGGGGTCTCACTCTGTCACCCAGTCTGGAGTGCAGTGGTGCATTCATGACTTACCACAGCCTCAATCTCTTGGGCTCAGGTGATCTTCTGACCTGAGCCGCCCAAGTAGCTGAGGCCACAGGTGTGCAATACTATGTCTGGTTAATTTTTTCTACTTTTTGCAAAGACAGGCTCTCATTATGTTGCCCAGGCTTGCCTTAAACTCCTGACCTCAAGCAATTCTCCCATCTCAGCCTCCCAAAATGCGGGGATTACAGGCAAGAGTCACCACATCTGGCCAACAGATAGTTCCTTCAATGCAATGAAAATAACAGTGTATGAAGTGATTATTATAGTTTATGAATAAGTAAAATGAATGACAGCAGTGATATAAGAGACAGGAGGGAGAAGTCAGAAATACTTTATTACAAAGTACTTACACTATCTGTGAAGCAGTAAAGTGTTACTTAAAAGTAGACTTGAATTAAGTGTAAAATGTATATTACAAACTCTAGGGGAACCACTAAGAAAGTAAAAAAAAAGTAATTAAAGAATGGAAAAAAAAAGAAATCTAAAAAATGCTCAATTAAAACCCCACAAGGCATAAAAAGAGTGAAAGACAAAAATAGAAACAAAGAATAGGGGCAACAAATGGGATACAGTAACAAATATGGTCCATATTAATTCACCTATATTCATAATCACATTAAGTGTCAATGTTCCAAAGATGCTGTATTTTCACATTTTTACATTGCTGTCAAGAAGTTCAATTGGTTCACAGTTCTACAGTCTGTACAGGAAGCATAGCAGCATCAACTTCTGGGGAGGCCTCAAGAAGCTTCCAATCATGGTAGAGGTCAAAGGGAGCACAGGCATATCATGTGGCAAAAGCAGGAGCAAGAGAGAGAGAGGACGGGAGGTACCACACACTTTTAAACAACCAGGTCTCAGGAGACTTCACTCACTATTATAAGGACAGCACCAAGTGAAAGGTGCTAAACCATTCACGGGAAATCTACCCCCATGATCCAATCACCTCTCACCGGCACCACCTCCACCTTTAGGGATTATATTTCAATATGAGATTTGGGTGGGTATAAATATCCAAACTATGTAATACACCAACTAGAAGACAGAGACTGTATTAGACTTATCACAAAACAAAACAAGACCCAACTATAAGTTGTCTACAAAAAAACCCACTTTAGGTTGGGCACAGTGGCTCACGCCTGTAATCCCAGCACTTCGGGATGCCAAGGCAGATGGATCATGAGTCAGGAGTTCAAGACTGGCAGATGGATCATGACTCAGGAGTTCGAGACTAGCCTGGTTAACATGGTGAAACCCTGTCTCTAATAAAAATACAAAAATTAGCTGGGTGTGGTGGTAGACGCCTGTAATCCCAGGTACTTGGGAGGCTGAGGCAGGAGAATTGCTGGAATCTGGGAAGCAGAGGTTGCAGTGAGCTGAGATCACGCCATGGCACTCCAGCCTTGGCTAAAGAGCAAGACTCCATCAAAAAAAAAAAAACCACTTTAAATATATAGACACAGATACAGTAAAAAGCTAGAGAAAGATATACTATGCTAACACTAATCAAAATAAATCAGGAGTAGCTATATTAATTTCAGACAGACTTCAGAGCAAGGAAAGTTACCAGTGATAAAGACAAGCATTATATAATAAAAGGGTCATTTCTCCAAATAGACATAACAATCCTTAATGTGTATGCACCTAACAACAAAGTATCAAAATACACAAAGTAAACTGATAGACTTCCAGGAGAAGCAGATGAATCCAGGATTACAGTTGAAGACTTCAACATTTTGTCTCAGTAATGGACAGGTCCAGGAGGCAGAAAATCAGTAAGGACATAGCTGAATCAACAGTACTGTCAATCAACTAGCTATAATTGGCATCTATCTATTACTTCACCTAAAAACAGAATAATACACAATTTTCTTAAGTTCACATGGAATATTCACCCAGACAGACTACTTTCTTGGCCATAAAACACACTTAAACAAATTTGGAAGAAGAGAAATCATGCAATGTATGCTTTCAGACTATAATGGAATTAAACTAGAAACTAATAACAGAAAGAGAGCTGGAAAATCCCCATACATTTGAATATTAAACACCATGCTTCTAAAAAAACACATGGGTAAAAAAAAATAAATCTCAAGAAAAATTTAAAAATATTTTGTACTAAACAAAAATGAAACTACAACTTATCGAGGTTAATGGAAAGTAGAGAAAACAGTACATTTAGGGAAATTTATAATATTAAATGCATACCTTAGAAAAGAAGAAATAACTAAAGTCAATAGTGTAAGCTGACACCTTAGGAAACCAGAAAAGGAGGAGTGAATTAAACTCAAAGTAAGCAAAATAAAATAAAATAATAATAACAAGAGCAGAAATCAATCAAATGGAAAACAAAATACCAACGGGGAAAAAAATCATTGAAATCAAAAGCTGGTTCTTTGAAAAGATCAATAAAATTGCTAAATTTCTAGCCAGGCTAACTAAGAAAAAAGGAGAAAAGACACAAATTGCTAATATCAGAAATAAAAGAAGGAACAGCTACTGACTCCATAGACATTAAAACATAATACAAAATTATAAACAACTGTCTGTCCCCAAATTTGATAACCTAGATAAAATGAATCAATAGATACAGAGAATGCATTTGACAAAATCCAGTACCCATTCATGATAACAAATCTCAGGAAACTAGAAACAGAGAAGAACACTCACAATTTGACAGAGAACATCTACAAAACCTATACAGCTAACATTACTCTTAATGGAGAAACCCTAGATGTCTTTCTGTTAATATCAGACACAAGACAAGGATCACCCTTTTCACCACTGTATTAGAAGACGGCTATTGCAACAAGATGAGAAAATAAAATAAAAGGTATACAGATTGAGAAGTAAAAGATAAAACTGTCTTTGTTCATACATGACATGATTGCCGATGTAAAAAATCCCAAAGAATCGACATAAAAGCCTCCTAGAACTCACAAGCAATTATAGCAAGATTGCAAGATATAAGATTAATATACAGAATTCCACTGTATTCCCATATGCAGCAATAAACAATTAGCATTTGATATAAAAACACAATACTATTTACATCAGCACTAAAAAACCATGATAATACTTAAGTATAAATCTAATAAAATATATACAAGATCGATATAAAAAAATCACAACACTGTAATCAAAGAAATCAAAGAAGAACTAAACAAGTGGAGAGCTATTCTCATTTCATGGATAGGAAGACAATATTAAGATGTCATTTCCTTCCAATTTGTTCTTTAGATTCACTGCAATCTCAATGAAAATCTTAGCAAGTTATTTTGTGGATATTGACAAACTAATTCTAAAGTTTACTTGAAGAGCAAGAGATTTAGAATAGTCAACAAAATATTCAAGAAGAACAAAGTCCAGGACTGATACTACCCAACTTCAAGACTTACTAACTTTATAGCTATAGTAATCAGGACACTGTGGTGTTGGTGAAAGAACAGACACATATATCAATGGAATAGAGAACCCAGAAGCAGAGAACCCAGAATAGAAGACCCAGAAATAGACCCATGGAAATATAGTTAACTGATCTTTGACAAAGAACCAAAGACAATTTAATAGAGAAATAATAGATTTTTCAATATTCTAAAACAGATGAACCTCCTCGATGCAAAACAAACAAACAAATTATGAATCCAGACGCAGACACTTACACCCTTCACAAAAATGAACACAAAATGTTAATTCTAAATGTTAATTCATAATTCTAAATGTAAAACACAAGCATGGTGAAACTGTGTCTCTACAAAAAACTAGCTGGATGTGGTGGCTTGTGCCTGTAGTCCCAGCTACTTCAAGGTTGAGGTGGGAGGATTGCTTGAGTCTGGCAGGTGGAGGTTGCAGTGAGCTAAGACCCACCATTCCAAATGTAAAACACAAAATTGTAAAACTTGTAGAAGATAACATAGGAGACAATCTAGATGACCTTGGGTTTGGTAATGACATTTTAGATATCTGATAAGCTGGGCTTCATTAAAATTAAAAACTTCTGCTCTGAGAAAAATAGCATTAAGAGCATGAGAAGACAAACCACAGACTGGGAGGAAATATTTGCAAAGACACAGCTGATGGAGGACTGTTAATCTAAAATATATTTAAAAAACTCTTAAAACTCAATGAGAAAATGAACTGCTGATTTTAAAATGGTCAAGGGCCAGGCGCAGTGGCTCACGCCTGTAATCCCAGCACTTTGGGAGGCCGAGGCGGGTGGATCACGAGGTCAAGAGATCGGGACCATCCTGGTCAACATGGTGAAACCCCGTCTCTACTAAAGATACAAAAAATTAGCTGGGCACAGTGGCGTGTGCCTGTAATCCCAGCTACTCGGGAGGTTGAGGCAGGAGAATTGCCTGAACCCAGGAGGCGGAGGTTGCGGTGAGCCAAGATCGCACCATTGCACTCCAGCCTGAGTAACAAGAGTGAAACTCTGTCTCAAAATAAATAAATAAATAAATAAATAAATAAATAAATAAATAAATAAAAATAAAATGGTCAAAAGATCTGGACAGATACCCCACTGAAGAAGATATACAGATGGCAAGTAAGCATGTGAAAGGCACTGTTTAGTTTTCCACATACAGATCCTATTCAAGTCCTGTTAAGTGTAAACCTCAGTATTTAATTTTTTATTGTGGTATTTATCATCTTAACAGTTTAAAAATGTTCAGTTTGGTGGCATCAAGCACAATCACACTATTGCACAATCATCATCACCATCCACCTTCAGAACTCTTTGATCTCAAACGGAAACTCTGCACCCATTGAATGACAGTTCTTCAATTCCTTGTCCTCCCAGGCCCTGACAACTACCATTCTTTCTGCCTCTATGAATTTGACCACTCTAGGAAATGTATATGTACGTGGAGTCATACAGTAATTGTCTTTTTGATTGATGTATTTAACATAAGTTCCTCAAAGTCTCATTCTTGTGTGATTTGTCAGAATTTCCTCTTTTGAAGGCTGAATAATATTCCATTGTACATATATACCCCATTTTGTTAATTTATTCATCAGTCCCTAGACACTTAGGTTGCTTCCGCTTTTCAGCTATTGTGGAGAATGCTGCTATGGAACATAGGTATACAGATATCTATTTAAGTGCCTGCAATCACTTCTTTTGTGTATATAACTATAAGTGGAATCATATGGTAATTAATTTGGGAGGAATGGTCATACTGGTTTTCATAGTGGCTGCACCCACCATGTTACATTCCCACCAGCAACACACAAGGGTTACCATTTGTCCACATTCTTGGCAACACTTTTATTGGTAGTATCTATTCTAGTAGGTGTGAAATGGTATCGTTTGATTTGCATTTAATGACGAGTGATGTAGAGCATCTTTTCACATGCTCATTGGATATTTGCATGTCTTCTTTAGACAAATGTCTATTAAAGTCCTCGCCCATTTTTAAATCATGTTTGTTGTTGTTGTTGTTGTTGTTGAGGTGTAGGAGTTCTTTATATATTCTCAATATCAATCTTTTATTTGATATGAGATTTACAAATAGCTCCCCCCATCCCAGGGGTTGTCTTTTCTCTCTGTTAATAACACCCTTTGACAAACAAAGGTTCTCAATTTTAACTAGTTGGATGTGATGGCACGTGCCTGCAGTCCCAGCTAGTCCAGAGGCTGAGATGAGAGGACAGCTTGAGCTCAGGAGGTTGAGGTTGTGCCACTGCACTCCAGCCTGGGCAACAGAGTGAGACCCTATCTAAAAAAAACAAAACAAAACAAAACAAAAACCCTTAATTTTGATAATTTCAACTTACGTAGTTTCTTTATTATTATTATTTTTTGCCTATGTTTTTGGTGTTCTGTCCAATAAATTATTGCCAGATCCAGTGTCACAAATTTTCTCCCATGTTTTCTTCTAAATGTGTCATAGTTTTAGCTGTTACATTTATATCTTTCATCCATTTTGAGTTAACTTTTGTATATGGTGTAAGGCAAGGGTCCACATTTTTTTTTTTTTGCATGTGGCTATCCAGTTGTTTTAGTTCATGTTTTTTTTGTTGTTGCTATAAAAGAATACCATAGGTTGGGTAATTTTAAAGAAAATAAATTTATTCCTTACAGTTCTAGAGGCTGGCAAATCTAAGAGCATGGCACTGGCATCTGGTGAGGGTTATCCTATGGCAGAGAGGCAGAGGGCAAAAGCAAGCCCATAAGACAGATCACAAGGGCAAGCTGAGCTTACTTTTATAAAGACCTGCTCTCATGAGAATTCATTCATTCTTGAGGACTGCACCCTCACAACCCAACCACCTCTTAAAGGTCCTACCTTTTAATACTGTTACATTGGCAATTACAATCCCAACAAATAAACTTCTGGGGGACACATTTAAACCATGCCACCAGTGTTCCCAACACCATTTGTTGAAAAGACTGTCCTTTCCCCATAGAACCATCTTGGCAACCTTGTTGAAAATGTTTTGACCAGAAATGTAAGGACTACTTTATAGACTCTTCCTATTCCGTTGGGCTATGTCTCTCTTCAGGCCATTTCCACATTGTTTTGATCATCATAGCTTGTAGTAAATTTTGAAAAGGGAATGCGTAAGACCTCTGATTTTGTCCTTTTTTAAGACTGTTTTAGCTATTCAAGGACTGTTGACATCCCATAAAAATTTCAGGATGGATTTTTCTATCCCTGTAAAAAACTGACATTGGGAGTCTGATAGGGACTGCACTGAATCTGTAAATTGCTTTGGGTAGTAGTGACATCTTAACAATATTGTCTTTCAGGCCATGAATGTGGCTTATCTTTCCATGTATTTGTATGTTTAATTTTTTCCAGTAACATTTTGTAGATTTCATTGTGCAAGTCTTTCATCTACATGGTTAAGTTTATTCCTAAGTATCTTACCCTTTTGATGCTATTGTAAATGGAAAATTTTAAAATTTCCTCTCCAAGTTGTTATTTGTTAGTAAACAGAAATCCAACTGATTTTTGCATGTCAATTTGTTGTCCTACAACTTTGTCCTACAACTTTGCTGAACTCAAAGTTGTCCTATAACTTTGCTGAACTCAAAGTTGCAGATTTCTTATTGTGTGTGCGTTTAATCTTTAGGGGTTTCTGCACTATAAGATTGTCACTTGTGAATAGAGATACCTTTATGTCTTCCTTTCCTATTTGAATGCCTTTTATCCCCTCCCCACACTCCCACCAATTCTTGCCTAATTGCTCTGGGTACAACTTCTAGTATTATGTTGAATAGAAGCGATGAGAGTGGCCATCCTTGTCTTGCTCCTGATCTTAGAGAAAAAGCTGTTAGTCTTTTACCACTGAGGATGACATTGGCTATGGAGCTTACATAAATGGCTTTTAGTATGTTAAGGTAGTTTCCATTTATTCCTAGTTTGAGACAGTTTCCTTTCATTTTTAGTTAGTTGAGTGTTTTTAAGTCAAGAATATTGATTTTTATCAGATGCTTTTTCTGCATCAATTGAGATGATTACTTTTTTCTCCTTAATTCCATTAATGTGTGAATTACCTTGAATTTTGCATGTTAAATATTCTTGGTATTTCAGGAATAAATCATACGTGGTCATGGTGTAGAATCTTTTTAATAGCCTGTTGAATTCAGTCTGCTAGTATTTTTTATTTTTTAGAGATGGTATCACTATGTTGCCCAAGCTGGGGTACAGTGGCTATTCACAGGTGTGATCATCCTTTCCTATCTGAATAACTTATATTGAGTACAATCTCAAACTCCTGGACTCAAGGGATCCTCCCATGTCAGCCTCTCAAGTAGCCTGGGACTACAGACATGTGCCGTCATACCCAGCTAGTATTTTAATATTATGGTGAATTCTGCTTGCTAGTTGAGCATTTTAAAATCTATATTCAAAAGGGATGCTATTGTGTAGTTTTTTGTGTTCGAATCCGGCTTTGGTATCAGGCAACACCAACTTCATAGAATAAATTTGGAAGTGATTCCCCCTTTTCAGCCTTCAGAAGAGTTTGAGAAGAATTGGTGTTAATTCTTTCAATACTCTGTGGAATTCATCTTTGAAGCCATCTGATCCCAGGCTTTGCTGTAGGTGTTTGGTTATAAAATCAATCTCCTTACCGGTTGTAGCCCTATTCAAATTTCCTATTTCTTCATATTCAGTATTGGCAGGTTGTGTATTTCTAAGAATTTGGCCTTTTCATCTTGGTTATTCATTTTGTTGTCACATATTTGTTCACAGTATTCTCTTATAATCCTTTTTTATTTCTGTAAAATTGGTGGAACGTCCCTGCTTTCATTTCTGATTTGCATTTTCTCTCTTTTTCCTTAGCCAATCTACCTAAAGGTTTGTCAATTGTATTGATCTTTTCTAAGAACCTATACCTGGTTTTGTTGATTTTACGTACTGTTTTACTATTCTCTAGTTTATTTATATCTGCTCCAATCTTTTTTGTTTCCTTCTTCTTGTTCTGGGTTTAGTTTGCTCTGTTTCCAGATCTGTAAGGTGTAAAATTAGGCCGCTGATCTGAGACCTTTCTTCTTTTTTAGTGTAAGCATTTCCAGCTATAAATTTCCCTCTTAATACTGTTTTTATTGTGTAACTTGTATTTTCATCTTTATTTGTCTTAAGATATTTCATAGTTTCCCTTGTGATTCCTTCTCTGATCCATTCGTCATTTAATAATGTGTTAATTTCCTCAAATTTGTGAATTTTCCAGTCTTCCTTGTGTAGTTGTTGCCTAGTTTCACTTCATGTTCAGAAAAAATACTTTGCATAATTTCAATCTTTGAAAATTCATTAAGGCTTACTATGTGGCTTAAAATATGGTCTTTCCTGGAGAATGTTCCATATGTACTTGAGAAAAATCTGCTGCTGTTGTTGAATGGAGTGATCTGTATATGTCTTTCACATCTAATTGGTCTACACTGTTGTTCAAGTCATCTGTTTCCTTATTGATCTTCTGTCTGGTTATTCTATACATTATTGAAAGTGGGTAATGAATTCTCCTACTATTATTGTAGGGCTATTTCTCCCTTCAATTCTGTCAATGTTTGCTCCACATATATTTGGAGTTCTAATGTTTGTGTACATAATCTAAAAACATAATATAACTTTCTATATTCTTGTTTCTAAAAACATAATTTAACTTTTTATGTTCTTGTTATCGTCTTAGTGAACTGACCCTTTTATTATTTAATGTCCTTATTTGTCTCATATAACAGTGTTTTGATTTAAGGTCTGTTGTATTTGAAATTATACGCAATTTCTCTTCTCTTTTGGTTATTTGCATGGAATATCTTTTTCCATCTTTTACTTTCAATCTCTGTCACAAGGTCTAAATTTAGTGTGCCTCTTGAGGACAGCATATAGTTGGATTACATTTAAAAAAAAATCCATTCCCCCATTCTATGTCTTTTGTTTGGAGAATTTAATCCATTTACATTTAAAGCAATTTCTGACAGGAAAGCACTACTTTTGCCATTTTGTTATTTGTTTTCTGTATGTCTTACAGCTTTTTTCCCCTCACTTTTTCCATTACTACTTTACTTTGTGTTTAGTTGACTTTTTGTAGTGACATGTACTGATTTCCTTCTCATTTTCCTTTATGTATTTTGCCCAGACTACAGTGCAGTGGTGGTCATGTCTCACTGCAGCCTTGACTTCCTGGGCTCAAGCAATCCTCCCACCTCAGCCTCCCTGGTATCTGGAATTACAGGTATGCACCACTATGCATGGCCAATTTTTTTTTTCTACAAACTGGTCTTGAACTCTGGGCTCAAGCAATCCTTCTGCCTCAGCCTCCCTAAGCATTGGAATTATAAGAATGAACCACTGCACCTAGCTTAGATATTTTCTTTGTGGTTATTGTGGACATTAAATGTAACATCTTAAAGTTATGGCACCTTAAATTGATACCAAATTGACTTCAGTAACACTAAAAAAACTCTACCACTTTACAGGTCCTCCCTCCACTCCCCTCTTTGTGTTATTGGTGTCACAACTTACATCCGTATATACTTTATATACTTTTTTTTTTTGAGATGGAGTCTCATTCTGTCACCCAGGCTGGAGTGTAGTGGCTCCATCTTTGCCAACTGCAACTGGCACCTCCCAGGTTCAAGCAATTCTCTTGTCTCAGCCTCCGAGTAGCTGGGACTGCAGGCACACACCACCACACCCAGCTGATTTTTGTGTTTTTAGTAGAGATGAGGTTTCACTATATAGGTCAGGCTGGTCTTGAAGTCCTGACCTCTGGTGATCTACCCACCTAGACCTCCCAAACTGTTGGGATTACAGGCATGAGCCACTGTGTCTGGTCTATAGCCATATTTATAGATTTGTATTTATTTTAATAAATTTGCCTTATAAATCCTGTAGAAAATAAAAAGTAGAATTATAAACTAAAGTTAAAATAATTTAAACTGCTTTTTATATTTTTCCATGTATTACGTTTGTCAGAGAACTTTATATTTCATACGGCTTAAAGTTACTATCTAGCATCCTTACATTTCAACTTGTAGGACTCCCTTTAGTGTTTATTGTAGGGCAGGTCTAGTGGTAATAAACTCCCTCAGTTTTTGTTTATTAGGAAATGTCTTAATTTCACTTTCATTTCTGAAGGATGGTTTTGCCAGAGATTAAATTCTTAGTTGATAAGTTTCCCCACCACTTCATAACTTAAAATATGTAATCCCACTGCCTTTTGGCCTGTAAGGTTTTTTGCTAAGAAATCCATGGGTAGTCTCATTGGGCATCCCTTGTACATTGTAAGTTATTGTTCTCTTGCTGCTTTCAAATTCTGTTGACTTTCTGCAGTTTGATTGTAATGTATCTTGGTGTGGGTCTCTGTGGGTTTATCTTACGTGAAAATCTTTGAGCGTCTTGGATTTGCATCTCCATGTATTACCTTAAAGTTGGGAAGTTTTGGGCCATTATTTCTTCAAATAATCTATCTACCCCCTTCTCTCTTCATTTTGAATTCCTATACCTGTTTAGGTCCCATAAGTCTTTAAGGTTCACTTTGACTTTCTGTCATCTTCTTTTTTCCTTTCTGTTCTCAGACTTGACCATTTCAAGTGACTAGTGTTTAAATTCAATGTTTGCTTTTTTCCCCTCTTTTCTAGGCTGCAGTTAAGCCTCTCTGGGGAATTTTTAAATTCCCTTAAGTATTTTTCAGCTGCTGAATTTTATTTTTATTTAATATATAATTCCTATCTCCCTTTTTATATTCTAACTTTGTTTATATCTATAGTTTTTCTGATTTTCTTTCGTTTTTTTTTTTAACCCATGGTTTAACTCTTTCAGCACATTTAAGATGGTCATTTAAAGCCTTTTTCCAGTAAGTGCTCGCTGTGTGTTTCTTCAATGACTATTTCTGGGGCTTTATTTTGTTTCTTTGAAAAGAAACATGCTTCCCTGTTTCTCTGTAAGCCTTGTAATCTTTGGTTGAAAAAAAAATGGACGTTTGAAGAACACCTCTTACAATTTTTGAAGACTGGAGTTATTTATTATCAAGCCCCTGAACCTGGAGATCATCCCAGGGTAAAGAAAGGCTTATGGGCTGCTCAGGTCTTCTGGGCATGCATCCCATCTGGGCCTATATGTGTGTAATTCCCCATTTCTTCTGGCTGCTTTCAAGTGCCTTAATTTTCCAAAGTGTCCCACTTCAGCTTCTTCTCAGAGCCTTAGATGTTCTACTGTATTCCTCTGCCCATGATCTCTTGCTCCCAGTTGTCCTCAGATCTACGGCACCCCCCCCTACAGTTTCCACACATCATGATGCCCACCACTTCCATTTGAGGCTTACAGCCTAAGCTCTAAACTATACTACCCTTCCATCTGAGCCAGATACTGGTTTCTTGGACATCCTGCAAATAGGCGAGAATGATACAAGCAATTTCCACTCTGTTCTTCTGGCCCAAGGGAGAGATTCAAAAACTGGGTCTCTTCTCTGGCCTTCTCCTGCATGGGTGAGGCATGGGCAAGGAAAAACACCATGAAATTTCCTACCATTCTGAGTGTGGCTTTCTTCTGACTGGTATTCACTTGGTTGTTACAGATCTTTGGTTGGTTTCTAGAGCTCCTATAAAGTAATTTTAGTCCGTCTGTAGTTGTTTATTTGGTATCTTATGGGAGAATGAGGGACTGGAGCTTCCTGGTCTGCCATTTTGTTGATGTCCTCAGTATTTTAATCTTTTAAAAAGTGATTGTACCTGGTATCATGCCTTTTTGTGGCGGTGGTGGTGGTTGTTTGAGACAGGGTCTCATCAATCTGTTGTCCATTTGGAGTGCAGTGGTCCAATGAGCTCACTCTAACCACAAACTCCTGGGCTCGAGTGATGCTCCCGCTGAAGCTTCCCGAGCAGCTAGGATGACAGGTGCACACCACCTTGCCTGGCTATTTTAAAAACTTCTTTTGTAGAGATGGCATGTTGCTATGTTGCTCAGGCTGGTCTCAAACTCATGGCCTCAAAGTGATCCTTTGCCTTGGCCTCCCAAAGTGCTGGGATTACAGGAGTAAGCTACCTTGCCTGGCAAGTATTGTGCTTTTAATTTTCAATAGCATTAAAGTATAAAAAATGATGTGTTCTTCTTGTATTTTGTAAGCATGCTAAATCCATTATTAGTTCAAGGAGGTGGTTTAGGTAGATTTCTACAGGTTTCTATGTAGACAGTCATCTTAAAACTCAATAATAAGAGAAAAATGCAATGAAAATGTGGGCAAAAGATTTGGACACTTTACAAAAGAATATATAAGAACAACCAACAAGCATATTAAAAGGTGTTCAGCATTATTAGCACTCAGAAGAAAATACAAACTAAAACCAAAATGAGATACTGCTATACTTTAGAATGACTTGAACTTGAAAGACTGAGAATATCAAGTGCTGGTGAGGTTGCAGAGCACACAGAACTTTCATGAACTTCTTGCAGGGATGGAACATGGTACCTTTTAGAAAACTGTTTGACCATTTCTAAATTAAACAGGCATTTATCATACGACCCAACCTGTCCACTCCTAGGCATTTTCCAGGGAAAATAAAAGTGTATGCCCAAAGAAGGACTTGTATTTCAATGTTCATAGAGGTTTTATGCACAAGAGTCCAAAACTGCAAAAAAATCTAAAAGTTCATCAACTGGTAAATAGATGACTGTCATCTATCCATACAATAGAATCTAGTTGGCAATAAAAACCATGGACATTGTTAAATCTCAAAAACATTATGCTAAGTGGGAGTGATTCTATGTATATGAGATTCTAGAAACTAAAGTTATAATGGTAAAGAGCAGATCAGTGTTTGCAGGGGGCAAGGGCATGGGGGAGAGAGGACTGACTTGGGGTTTGAGGAAATGGACTGGTGGATAGAAATGTTCTATATCGCAGTAGTTGTGATCATTACACACCTGCATATGCTTCTCAAAAGTGATCAAATTGCACACGTAATAGTGAACTTTATGGTTTGTAAACTAGACTTTAATAAATCTGATTTTATAAATGCAATCTTGAGCGGTAGACAGATTTCTTTGGGCTGCAGGTGCCCACTTACTACCCTGAAAATCCCCATGCCCAAAAATAGAGAAATAAGAGAAAATAATTTCATTTATTCACTTTCATTTTTTATTTATTAAAAGTATTTCTTAAACATGAGTTAGGGGACAGACAGCAGCAGGTGTTAGGACACAGAGCGGGGAAAGCTGCTCCTGTGGTAAGCATGCACCCAGCACTCCGTAAGTGCAGAAGAGAGACATCCAGCCCAGACCAGGGTGTCAGGGAAGCAAGTGGCTGCTGAACTAGGTTCTGAATGATTAAATCATTGTGCTTTTCCCCGCAAACGTGTTCACGTAATGACCCTAGGGAATAACTGGGAGGCTCTTGTAACGCAGAAGAAAGAGTGGGCACTTTAGAGTCAGGCAGATGTGGGCTCCAGTCCTGGCCTGGCTGATTGCCAGCTCTGTGACCTTGAGAAAATGTCAATCAAGCAGAGTCCCACTCTTCTCACTCCCAGAATCAGAGCGATCATAATGACCAATACGTTGTTCTGAGAATAAATTAGAAAATAGTTCTAAAGCATGTAGCTCAAAAAAGGATTAGTAATGACAATGAGACAGACATATCAGGTAGCCTCTGTGGTTACCATAACCTCTTCCCACCATCCTGGTCAAATCCTAGGAATAAAAAACTCCAGGGACTAGGGTCCCTGAAACTCAAGACTCACATGGTGTTACAGTCAGTAGAGTGGCAGCCGACCGGTCTTTGCTGCCTGGCATGCCTCAAGAGCCAGCCAGAAGAAGACCCAGCCCAGGGAGAGGTCACAAGATGCCATCGATCCCTTTTCTTCTCTCTGAGGTTGTTCTGCATCAAATCATTGCCTTGTTTTGCACCTGTTTGGTGAAATTTCTAAGCTTCCTCCCAGTCCTAAAATCCAAGGTCCATGGAACAAAACTGAAAACACAAAAGCCAAACCCCAGCAAAGGGGTTCAAGGTCATCATTCCTGAACTTCAGCGTGAAGAGCAAAATTTACTCAGGCACAAGCTTCTTCTAAGTCTGAGCTTTCATGCTGGTGCGTCCACACACAGGGGTTTCGCTGCCCTTGGACACCAGATTAGCATTCCTTCTTCCTTTTGAATTTGGATACATAAAACTGTGAATATCCAAAGGAGGCACATGGCTTTGTTTTTCCAACTTCAGTGACCCAGTTAGCCAAATGGTGAGCTCTTGAGGGCTGTGACCATGTCTCTTCACACCTGTATTTGCAGCCCCTAGCACAGAGCCTTCACCACTGAAGCTTGTGGAATGAATGGCTGAATGAACACATCTGATGGTGCTTTACTGCAGCATTGAGTATGCCTCTCCTTTAACTCTGAATTACACTGCACTTGGTACAAAGGTACATTACATGCCAAAATGGACTAAATCACACACACAAGAAATTCAATTATTCAAAACAAAAATCAAACACAGTCCCCATCACGTCTTTAGGATGAAAAAAGGGGATCGTCCTGGGGGAGGTGGCCTGGTGTGATGGACGTCACACCCTTCTGCCACCCCTTTATGAACTGGCGAGCCTGGCCAAGGTACTTATCAACTCTTGAGTCTGTCTCTCCACTTACAAAATGAGGAGCGTAAGAATGCGGCTCTTACGGGGCTGTGGTGAGCAGGGCTGCTTGTTGCAGGGATGAACACTGGGAAGGGTTCCCTGATTTGGAAGACCTACTAGCCCATGTGTCCCGAATACACTCAGTGTCCCTCTTCCAGCTCAGTTAAAATCAGTTGTTCATGGCAGATTGCAAGGACCTTGCCCATCGCAGCAGGATTTTGTAATCCCTCCAGGCTAAACTGCAATCACCTGCTCTGCTGGGGCTGCCTAGGAGTCCTGGGCAAGGGGCAGGATCTGAAGCCTGTCACCTGAGCAGTCTGAGTCACAGTGCCCAGGCCTCAGTCCTGCCCCAGGGCCTGCACAGGTTACCACCTCCAGTGGCAAGGCCCAAACCTCCCTGGGACTCTGCTGTCTCCAGGATGACCTGGCCACACCTTCCTGTGGCACATCCTGGAGCTTGTTGGTCCCGGATGACAGTCACGGGAGCAGGTAAAAATTGGCTCAGGAGCCTGGGGATGGCTCTGCAGAGGGCAGGGCCTGCTGGTACCAGTCCCTCATCGGAGAGGATGGGAGCTGACCTCCTGACCAGGACTAGGTTCCCTAGCATCATGTGAGGACCACTTAGCTTTTTGAAAAAGACTTCCTTTATTTTTTCCAGAGGCAGGGTCTTGCTCTGTCACCCAGGCTGGAGTGCAATGGCGCAAATATGGCTCACTGCAGTCTCAACCTCCTGGGCTCAAGTGATCCTCCCACCTCAGCTTTCCATAGCTGGGACCATGGGCACATACCACCATGCCTAGCTAATTTTTATTTTTTGTAAGAGATGGGGGTCTCACCACGTTGCCCAGGCTGGAGGTCACACTTTATTGCCCAGGCCACTCTTGAACTCCTGGCCTTAAGCTATCCTCCTGCTGTGGCCTCCGAAAGTGCTGGTGATACGGTTTGGTTCTGCATCCCCACCCATATCTCATCTTGTAACTCTCACAATTCCCACGTGTTGTGGGAGGGACCCGGTGGGAGGTGACTCAATCATGGGGGCAGGTCTTCCTTGTGCTGTTTAAAACCTCTAATGGTTTTTAAAAGGGGAGTTCCCCTGCACAAGCTCTCTTTTTGCCTGCTGCCATCCATGTAAGACAGGACTTGCTCCTCCTTGCCTTCCACCATGATTGTGAGGCCTCCCCAGTCACGTGGAGCTCTAAGTCCAATCAGGTTTCTCTTGTAAATGCCCAGTCTCGGGTATGTCTTTATCAGCAGCGTGAAAATGAGAATACAGCTTGGATTACAGATGTGAGCCAATGCGTCCATCATTGACTTTATTTTCTTAGAGCCATTTTAGGTTCACAGCAAAATTAAAAGGTACAGAGAATTCCCATATACCAACTCTCCTACACCCAGGCACAGCCTCTTCCACTATCGACACCTGTCACCAGAGAGGTACATTTGTGACAAGGGATCAAGCTACACTGCCACATTATCATCCCCCACGGCCAGTTACATTAGGGTTCACATGCAAATTCTATGGGCTCGAATGGACATGTAACGACATGTGTCCAGCATTCTAGGATCATAGTTTCCTCGACCTAAAAGTCCTCCACAGCACTTCCTTTCCATTTCTCCTCTTGTATGTGTGGAGGGAGAGAAGAAAAATGCATTGCACACCTGCTGTCAGGTATTTTGGTGACCCGCTTTTCATGTAACTCTACAGCCACCCTTTGTGCAAGGAAGACTTGAAAACAAGGCCCTGGGAACGAGTCAGCTGAGATCCCAGTGGCAGGGACAGTTATATGGAAGACCCAGGGAGAGGTGCAAAGGAATTCAGCATCAAGCTTTCAAGCAAGGTGGGTGAAGAGGTCTCATCTACTGAATGCAGTGCTGGGAGTCGAGGGAACCCCAAGTGGAGAGGGGCAGTGTGTAGCCACAGGAGAGCACCCCTGGTCAGACATCTTCGTCCTGGGATATACCTGAGGACCTCAGAACACAGGTTCTTGCCTGGATGTGGTCTGTTTATTTGTCTTCATTTAAGAATCCTGTTACCTGAGCATGGCAATGTGGGCCTGCAGTCCCAGCTACTCAGGCGTCTGAGGCAGGAGGACCACTTCAGCCCAGGAGGTCAAGGCTGCAGTGACCTTTCATTTCATTGTGCCACTGTATTCTATCCTGGGTGGCAGAGCAAGACTCTGTCTCTATTTTCAAAAGAGGAGAGAGAAAAAGCAGAAGATAGAGGGGAGGGAGGGAGGGGAGAGAGAGAGAGAGAGAGAGAGAGAGAGAGAGAGAGAGAGAGAGAGAGAGAGAGCGCCGTGCCTTTCTTGTGCCTGGCACTGTCCTGGTGCTACAGGAATACAAAGACGAAGGCTGCCTTCGGAGGTCCTAGGGTTGAATGGGGAAAGTGACATACCCCAAAACACAAGTAGACTTTGATGAGCACAGAGAGCACTATGAACATTCAGAAAAGGGAGAGATTGCTTCTGGGGGCTGAGACAGAACAGGCTGGAGAAGTGGATGGCAAGGGGTGGGCCTTGAAGCCAGTAGGTGGAGCCATGGATATGCACCAGGGGAGGGACTGCAGGCAGGAAGGCGGGGAGAAGGCAGGGAGAAGGCGGGGAGGAGGCAGGGCAGGCGCCAGTGCTGGGGAGCAGCATTACGAAGGGAACAATGGAAGATGCAGGTCCGGGGAGTGGCATTACGGAGGAGGGAACGATGGACAGCACTGTCCAGGCAGGGGTCAGATGGAGGGGTGTTGAGCTGGGAGCTCCCTGAGGGCGAGGATCTCCATAGTGTACAGTGCAGACAGACACCTGATTAGGTTGGACTGCTGATAAGGCCATTTGATGTTGGGGTGAGAATGAATGGCAGCATGGGGTACCCATAATAACAGGGTCGGGGGGAAGAGGCCGCCTGGGGAGCATGGGTTCGTCTCAGACCCACTGACTCTGATAGGCCCTCTGGACAGTCAGCTGGAGACACAGGACAAAAGCCTGAGACTAGTGGGGACAGAGATGCCCACCTAGGAATCATACAGAAAGCAGAAGAAATGCTGGCTGTGCAGATTTACACAGAATACGGACAGTGAGAGAACAGAACTCACAGCTCAGAAACACTCAGGGGCTTCCCATCTTCCCACGCTCAGTTGATCGCAGGAGGAAGACTAAGGAGTATTTAGAAAAGGCGGAGACTTAGGAGCTGCACGGAGTTGAGACAGTTGGAGGAGACTCAATGGTCTGAGATGCAGCCATGTACCTCACAGAGGTGAAGGAGACCAGGGTGCTTCCTTCTGTCAAGGCGCTGGGGTCACTCTGGATGGCTCACGACCTTGACTTTCTAAGGTTGGAAGGCTGGAGTTGGAGTTCACCTTCAGCAGTTTTCCATGTAACAAATGTTTGCTGATACCTGTTTTGGTCTCATCCAGGTTGGAGGGGTGTTCCCAGTTAGTGGGTGGAGAGAGGCTACCTGGAGGCCACCTTTCCTCTCCCATTCCCCGTCCACCCCATCTGCACACTCAGTAGATCCCCTGGTGACAGGAGGGGCGGGAGGAAGCTGGGCTTTATCTTCAGACTGACCTGTGAAGAGCCCTCTGCTTAGGCAAAACACATTTCTAATGCATTCTGTGTGGAAGAAAGCACATACTAGAATTCTGTGAATTTATCACAGTTAGAAATGTTGTTAAGTGTAGAAGGGTCCTCCTCAGGTTCAAGTCAAATGAGCTGGCAAAGAACTTCTCAGAGTTCATGCACAAATGCCAAAGGAGACAGGATACGTGCAAGCCACGGCGGAAGAGGCTGCGTCCTGGGCATAAATGTATTGGGATTAATAGAGGCCACGGCGGTCCATTCTAAATGACACAAATCGGTAGAGCTTGCATGTGGGTAGGCTCTGTAATGAGTCAGCCACTCTGCTGTCAACTGGCCTGGAGCCCAAAGTCAGTGTTCAATAAATGTTTTCAGAACAAATAACTGCTTTCAGCACCCACACACCTTTTTCTAAGGAAACTCAACATAGAAAATACAAACAGAAAATTTCAGCTATAACTGATTACACAATTCTCCCCCCGGCTAAAGACTTCACTGCCCCTTTCCTTAGAAGTTCACTGCTAATGCCAGCACAACAGGTCAGCAGAGGTGGGAGGAAGTGTGCCTCTCGAAGCCTGCACCAGCCCCTACCCACCCGCCCCTACCCACCCATCCCCACCAGGCGAGGCGAGGCCCGGCCCGACCCGCCCTTCTTTACATGCCATCTTTCTCTGGCTATTCCTCCCTCTTACTGGTTTCATGAGTGCTTTGTGTATGTCATTTCAGTATACTCAGTATTTCCTAAATAGATTGGGCACTTTTGTGCAAGGCGTTTAGTCATCGACTTTACTAGGACACAGTACTAATTTGCTCATTAATAATCAAGCACTGTAAAATCACACACTGAGCACCCAGTCTGACCTCTGCCCTGCCCGCCGGCACAACAGGCTCCGAAACGCAGCGGCTGCAGAACCGGCGAGATAAACAGGGTGGTGGCAAGGAGGTTCTTACTCCAATGTAAGTACAGCCGCTGCCTGCTGATCCAAGGGCTGAGATCACCCGGACAGACTGTGCCGAAAGCCTTCTCTGATGCTGTTGCTTCTCAATAAACAGGTTCAATAAACAGGTCTCAGCATGTGCCTGCCAGTCAGTGAACAGGTGGAGGAGGAGGGAGGCAGAGGGCTCGCCTGTGCTAGGAAAGAGATGCTCATTGGGATCTCTCAAAAGCATCAGTACTTTCTACAGATTGAAAACATTCTTTTTCAGACTTGCAAACAGGTTTTAAGAAGTTGACTCACCCAATTTCCCACCCACCTCTTGACCAAGTTGGAAAAGAAAATCCACTGAGAATGTCTCATGTGCAGCATACCTGAAAGTATTTTCTATGGCTCACCCAAATCATACCAACTTGAACTAATTGTGAAACTCTTTGCAGTTTGCCTGCTGCTTTCAAATCCATTCCCAATTAAGAGTTACAAGGACACGTGAAGGGCATCTGTGATAGGGAACCATGCAAGTGGAACTGGCTGTGGCAAGGATGGAGGAAGAGGGGCGGGTTTGTGACTATGGTAGAGGCTAGGGCATCACCGGGTCTCTGGGAGCAGCATCGATCTAGTTATAAAAACGCCAAGAGCTGGGCGTGGTGGCTTATGCCTGTAATCCCAGTACTTTGGGAGGCCAAGATGGGCCGATCACCTGAGGTCAGGAGTTCGAGACCAGCTTGGCCAACATGGTGAAACCCTTTCTCTACTAAAAATACAAAAATTAGCCGGGCGTGGTGGTATGCACCTGTAGTTCCAGATACTTGGGAGGCTGAGGTGGGAGAATTGCTTGAACCTGGGAGGTAGAGGTTGTAGTGAGCTGAGATCGTGCCACTTCATTCCAGCCTGGGCAACAGAGACTCCATCTCAAATATAAAATAATAATAAAAGGCTGAGAGGTCCTTCTGTAAAAGGGGATGATAATGGTTACCTCCTGCGTTGTTTGAGGACTAAATGAGTTGACTTATTTAAAGTGTTTGGAATAAGGCCAGGCATCCAAGACCTCATACAATAAAAATAATTCATCAAAAATAACAGAAAAGGAGAGAAGGCTGCTCCAGGACAATACAGAACCTTTTCAGTGGACAAATCTTTTCTTGGGAGCCTACTTTTCCTCTTTAAACTGAAAGAACCAAGGAAAGCACTGGAGACTAAAATTGGTGTATTTTTACCAGGTGAAATAATTCAAGGTAACAACAGGATTCATAGGCTACCCATTTTTAAAGTACCAAGCACAAAGTGATTTGTTGTTCTAATTTCCACTTAGATCCAGAAAACTAAGTGGACTGAAAAACAGACACGGAAAAATGAAAGCTGAGGGCATCTAGAGAAAATAGAGTCTCCGCTGCCTTTGGATCAAATCTGCTCTTTGCTGAGCATACGGCTCATTCTCAGGCTGCCCATTCAATTATTAAAATCCTTCAGGAGCGGCCGGGAGCAGTGGCTTACACCTATAACCCCAGCACTTTGGGAGGCTGAGGCGGGCCGATCACTTTGAGCTCAGGAGTTTTCGACCAGCCTGGGCAACATAGCGAAACCCTGTCTCTACTAACAATATAAAAATTAGCTGGGTGTGGTGGCGCGTGCCAGTAATCCCAGCTACTTGGGAGGCTGAGGCAGGAGAATCGCTTGAATCCAGGAGGCAGAGGTTGCAGTGAGTTGAGATAGCACCACTGCACTCCAGCCTGGGCGACAGAGTGAGACTCCATCTCAAAAAAAAAAAAAAAATCATTCAGGAGGCCTTTCTCCAGCCCTTGAAAACAATCATCATCACACTCTACATTCTCTCAATAAAAGTTGCATGTGGGCCAGGTGTAGTGGCTCACATTTGTAATCCCAGCATTTTGGGAAGCCAAAGCGGGAAGATCACTGAAGGCCAGAAGTTCAAGACCAGCCTGGGCAACATAGCAAGACCGTGTGTCTAGAAAAAATAAGAGCATTAACCAGGTGTGGTGGCACATGCCTGCAGTCCCAGCTACTCGGGAGGCAGAGGCAGGAGGACTGCTTGAGCCCAGGAGTTCAAGGATGCAGTGAGCTTTGATCAGGCCTCTGCAATACAGCCTGGGCAACAGAAAGAGACCCTATCTCTGGAAAAAAACAAAAACAAAAACAAACCCAAAAAACCAACAGTTGCACATGAAGTCTTACAGTTTGGCTGCTTTGGAATTCCTAACTCCAAGAACTACCGGCTCCCATCCGCACCTCCCTCCTCTGCTCTTCCCACCCAGTCCCTGCACCCACGTCTGACCTAAATGCATCTCACTTGCCTTCTAAATACACCTGCACACAATTGGGTATATTCTCTGGGCTCTAATTTTTACTGGTAAAGGAAGTTAAAGCAAAAGGCCAAAAAAAAAAAAAATCCAACCAGCATATGTTTATTTTTGAAAGTTAGCTCCCCTTAGGTTTCATGCATTCCCACTTCTCTCTGGATCTCTGGCTTTACAGGCAAGATGGGACAGGCAGGGAGAACTTGGGCATGTGCCTCTGTGGAGAAAGTGACTTCAGAAACCTCTGAGGCTTAGCCTGGGATTCTAACCTCTGGAAGACATGAAAACTCAGATGAGTCCTCAGGCTCTATATTCATAGGAATCTTTTCTCTCTGTGTGTGTTTGTCTTTTTAAACAGACAGCACTGCGCAGTATCCTTAGAGACTAAAGCCAAATGTTATTTTCTCTACATTTCAAGAATGTCGGAACCATGCTTCCTACCTAATATGTGACCTTGAGAGTTAAAATCAAGGGCAAAAGATCACAGAATTGGGGGGCGAGTGTGAGTTCCCATCAGCAGCCACAATCTGTATATCAAAGGGAGCACGACACACCTCCTGGGCTCTCCATCCATGTTTGCCTGAAGCAGGGCCAGGCAGCCTCAAGGCCTCCACGGCAGGCTGGGGACATGTGGTGTGGGGAAAGGGGGTGCAGGGAAACTGGGACCTAGGAGAGGAGTCTGAGAAAGAGAGAAGGAATGCCTACATGGATGAAAAGGAAAAGCAGGAGGAGATGAGGGCAGAGCACAGGGCGGAACAGCAGACATACGGCTGGGATGACGCAGGGCTGGACTCCAGAACCTCAGCTGTGCGTGTCCTCATGTGCCCCAGGGACAGTGTGAAGGGTCTGAGTGAACCCACAGGCAGAGTTCATCTGGTACACAGCGGGACGGCCAGGACGTGGCAGACGAGGGCGGCACAAACATGGTGCCGAGACACCACTGCTGGGAGCGGGCTGAAAGGTGTCTTTTGCTCTAAGGACTTTCGTAAGACAGTCCCAATCTGGAGACTGACTTTAGTTTCATGGCCTTGGCCTCTCAGTTTCTTGAGCCTTCTGAGGACCTCCTGATTATGACAAATAAGTAACTATTTACAACCATGTGACAGATAAATCAGTCCAGGTGATTTTTCTTGAGGGACCCCCAAAGGGAAACATATGAGACCACCCATTCTCGGCGGAGGAATGGCAAGAGTCCTCCTGTGAGAGCCGAGAGATGACACTGGCCCGGAGCCTGTCCACTGCTGAAGCTTTGCAGTGGCGGGAGACACCTCAGAACTGTTGGCTCCGCTGCTCAGTGGAGGGCATTGCAACGTTTCCCATCAAAACCACAACACCTCTCTGACTTGGGAACGTAATCACACAATTTCTACTTGGCAAAAATGTTGGTTGGCTACAGAACAAAAAGAACAATCTGAATTTAAGCTATTGCCTCTTAATCCTTTAATTAGACTGAGTCTTTCAGAAGAAAGCACCATTCATGGTTATTGAAGGGAACCAAGAGCAAACAGAAGTAGTGACACACACATAGACAAGCATGCATGTGCACACACGTGTGCACTTACACGAATGCATGTATTCATAGGAATATAATTAAACACTCTCACTGAAGGGCTCAGAGTTTATAAAAAAATTTATTTGTTTCTAAGAGCCATGATTTAGACCATTAAAAAGGTCCTCCTGGGAACCTAACTTGGGGGAAATATGGTGAGAGGGCGGGACTTGGCCGCCCATGGGCATGTCACGAGATGCGTCCAGGCTCTCTGGGGTGAACTCTGCTCTGACTTCAGGCCAGAGTGTCTCCCCGGCAGCGCCCTGACAGCTGAGTGGTTGGAAGGCTCCGGCTGGGGAGATTCATTTGCAATCTTTCTTCTTCTTCTTCTTTTTCACTGGCGTTTCCTCTGGCATAGCATCCTCCGCTATCTCCACCGGCTTTTGCAGCTTTTTCTTCCCTCTCCTCTTTTTGGGCTTCAGGGTGACATCTAGGCCCTCAGGCGGCTGCGCACAGTCCCCAGCATCCTGAGCAGAGGTCTCGGAACACGCGTCGTCCCAGCAGGGGCCTCTGAGCTGCTCCCCCGCGCTCTTCTTCCTGGCCCCCTGCTCCTTGGCCTCGTCCCTCTTGGGATTTTCCTCCGTATGCCTCTTGGCCTTAGGCTTCGGGGAACGCTTCACATCCTTACCTGCAGCCTCTTTGTTTCTCCTCTTCATCTTTTTTCTATCCACCTGAGTCTCCGAAAGGTCAGGCCCTGGATCTGGGACCTGGGGCTTGTTCTTCAGGGCTGCCATCCGCTGGGCAAAGTACTCCTGGATGGTGAAGGCGCTGGTTGTCGTGCTTTCGTTCTCGTCTGGAGTGGAGGAACTGGCATCGCCCTACGGTGGGGAGAGGAGTTAAAAGGCAGGTCAGCATCAACTGTTCATCCCTCGCTGCACCCGGGAGGCACTCACAGCCAGCACTTAGGGGACAAGACTGAGTGCCAGGCTCCCTTTGGCCTCTCCCTTCTGGCCGGCCTGAACTGCAGGCCTGCAGCAAGGCGGCTACACACTCCGGCTGAATACTAGGTCGGGTGGGAGATGACGGCAGAAGCTAATGTCAGAAGGGATCTGGCAAGCCGCCTCCACGGAATTCTGAGTAAACATCTCCCTAGAAACAAGTGTGGTGTTGACTAAGCTCCCAGAGTCTCCCATGAAAACAGAGACACTGGCGTTCCAGAGTTCGGCGATTTTGTTAGACACGGATGTCAGCTTCATTATGGATTCCGCCGGCCTCTGTGTGCTGATCTAGAAACTTAGATGCCATCTGGATAGGTTAACCGTCCATGAGGACAGAAGCTGCATTCCACCCTAGACCCTGGCTTGCCAGGGGCACGCTTTCTCTCCAAAAGGCAGAGCGTGGCCACTTTGGCAGCTGCTCCAAAGGCACGGGCCACCCTCTGCTGGGGGTGGGGAGCAGGGAAATGCCCCATCTTTCCCCAACAAAAACTAGATACTCAGGACTGTGTCTGTGCTGTTTTTAAATATGAGGAGTTACTCACACATAACAGCTGGGATTAGGTGAGGCTTACATTTTAATTTTAAATGAATATACTGCATTGTCAGGTAATAATCTACTATAAGAAAAAACATGAAAAAAAGTTATGTATCTAAAAGTACATGTTGCTCTAAAGCTTGGGAAGCAAGAGGAAATCCCCAAGAGGAGAATCTGGGATCAAGAATGAAATGCTGGCATCACCATTTGGGTTGAGGCTGCAGTAAGGGGAGGAGACGCGCCTGTGAGGCGGGAAGCACCTTCAGCTTGAAGACTATGGAAGATGCTCGGAGTCAAGTCCGCATCTGCAGCAGCTCTGCCCACAGACTCTGGAAATAACCACGTCATTACATAGCCACACTAACCAGGTTTTCAGTCACCCAATTTCTTCCTTCACACTCATTTACTCCCCCAAGAGGAGTCTGGTGTTCCACGCTTTCATGTAGGGAGGGTGAGAAAGGGCTTCTGAATGAAGCAATCTCCAAAGCAGGATTCTACTATTAATCTTCAATTTGACTGGCAGGGTTCTGCTTGTGCAGGTAACTGAATTACAAACCACCGATTCACAGTGGTCCTCAAAACCCAGCTCAGTGGAATCCAAGAGAACATCCCATTTCAGTTCCAGCAGAATCTGTATTATCAGGTATCAATGGACAATTGGGCCTTGAGCAGCAAGTGTCCCAGAGAACTTTCACCAAAGGGTACATTAAAAAAAATTATGTGGTTTTGGAATTTCAAAATAGGCGGAACATGTGGAATAAGTCCACTGAGTTTTGGAAAGAGGTTTACATTTTATCTATTACTATTCAATTTGTGCTGAAATTCCATCAGGTCATTTTGAGAAAAATAAAAAATATCTGCCCCAGGAGATCTTTTTGTGCTTCAAATAATTGAAAAAGATCTTCTCAAGGCTCTCCCGGCGCTAGCCAACCCCAGTCTCATGAACAAGAAAGATCCTGCCTCCCAGGGAAGGGCACCCTCACAGCCGCACTGGGATAGGCTACGTGACGGTGGCTGGCTCGTTTATGCAACAGAGGTCTCACTGACAGTTTCACAGCACTACAGGAGCCTGCAGTCTGTGGGCCACTCTTTTGGCACGTATTTGTGAGGCTGGAACTCACATCTGAGTCGAACCCTATGACTCCTTACCTTCCTCATCTATTTATTACTGGGTGCATTCCTGATTTTAATCACAGGAACCAACTAATGATATTAACCATATTTTTTATTACCAGGAAATACAAGACCATTTTTGAGTCACTTGTTGAATTCAGTGGGACTTTCTAACCCCAGAAATAAGTATGCTTATAATCAACTCCTGCGATGTAAGGAGTTTAACGGGCACGGGCCACTGCACAGGCTTGGCAGGGCATGGAGACAGGCCGAGTCCTGCTCCTTCGCAGCAAAGTGCTGGTCGCACAAGGACCGGCCGGTGAGAGCTGCCTAAGGCGGCGTAGCCCCCTCCCACACCACAGAAATGTGCCTATTTTAAAGACCATGATGGACTCAAAGGAAGAATTCATTGAAAACCTGACTCCTGCAGGAGCAATGGCCAGGACTCATCTTTCATACACCAAAGTCAGAAAGTCAGTTTCACTTCAGAGATTCTAATCCTGCTTCTGCATTCTTGGCCATGGCATCACATAAAAATAAACACATCTTTTCAAGAAAACTAATGCTTTTATACATGGTCTCTATCAAAGTAAACAAGTATTGAGAAAAACAAGTTACTTTTAAGTATTTTGAAATGACAGTAACTTGCATTTCCCCACATTACTATTAAACATACAATACAACCTCAAGAAATAAATTCGGATATTTAAACGTGACTCTCACTGCTTCACAAATGTTGAGAATGTCTTTGTTTGCTAATGGAGCTCCAAAAACTAATGAAACAAATTTACGAGTAACTTGAAAACTTCTGGTTGTACATAAAATACTACCAAGAAATGTGGTTAACTCATCATCCCTCCAAATGTGGTTTAAGCTTAGGGATTCAGGAAGCGTCTCTCTCTTTGTGAAACTCCAGTGCCTGCTGTCAACTAAAGGAGGTTTTTGCTACTCGTGGGAAAACCTGCCATTACTTTTGCACCAATGTAATAAAGTAAGTGGAACTGGCCTGGTCTGTTCGCAGTAAGGCTAATGGTCCTCTCCCTTCCTAAGTGTTAATGAGTGCATCGTACCTGTCAAAAACATTTGATGACTGACTCCCAAATGGTAAGTGGCCTTAATTTCTACCCAATCAATAAGTATCTTGTGGCTTTGAACAGAGATGACTCCGGAGCACCTGTTCCCCAGTTCACAGAGCCCTAGGAGTTTAAAGCCAGGCCCAGGGGCACCCAGCTCAATCACGTAAGGAAGCTTCACCCAAAGTGACCAGGCCTGAGGGTCCCGAGGAAGGCAGCTATCACCAGCGTGTCAGGCACCTGACATGCGGCATCTCAGCTGACTCTTGCAGCATCCTGAGGAGAGGTGTCCCCTCCACATGACAGGCAGAGAGTGAGACTCCTGGTACTTAATCCACAGCAGGTCTCACAGCTGGGAAATGGCAGGAGAGAGACAGCCCCAAGGCTGCCGGGCGCAAAGCCCTTGCTCCCTCTACCACAGGACCCGACTCCTAGCTCCCATCTCATGGACTGCCTTGTTATCTTCCTCTTTCTTCAGAAGCCACTCCAAAACTAAAATATGTATTAACTGACAGCATAATACAGAGACAAAGGTCCACACTCACCTAAGCTGACTGATGCAGAAAAAATATCCACAGAAATAGTACATTCAGAGGAGAAAAACACTACATCATCTTGGTTTGCAATTCATATAAATAAAAAAAGCCTGAAGCCAGAATTAAGTTTTATAATTTATCAAACTAGCACGTACATTCACTTGAAAATGTGTGACTGTCTGAAAGCAGAGAGTAAAACCCAAGTCCAGGCCTTCCACCCAGGCAAGAAGCCCTCTTGGGCAGTGGCTGGACAGCCTCTACCAGGACACTTTCGATATGGAAAAGTGGCTCTCTGGTTCTCTGCCTCAGTTTCGTCCTCAGCAACAGGTAGATTCAGGCAGTTCATGGGCATACACCGTGTACCATGGTTGGAGCTGGAGAATCTTAAGGCCATCTCTGGCAATTGTGAATTATCTTTGAGGAAAAAACAAACAGTGGGGACAAAGGCAAGCTGACCCGGCAGAGGCCCTGCAGGTGTCAGTTACAATCACCACAGTCCCCTCTGGTCCCTGAAAGATGCCTGAAGCCACACGCACATATCAACTTTTCTCGGATGTCTACAGAATTAGAGTCTGTCTCCTCCTTTTAGGATCCTCCATCTGGAGACTCTGTAGCTCCATGAGTATCTGCGCCAGCTCCTCTGTGCTCACGGAGGACTTGCTCTTGTGTTATTCAAACGTATATACTGAAATGGATTACCAGCAAAATGCCCAAATACAGAGAGTTCTCCATTCTTCTCAGACGAATCTTTTGGAAACAGTTTGCACAGAGACCTTAGTGAGGACCCTGGCGCAGATGGACTTTACCATAAAATCCCCTAGTGATGATCAACATGCCAGTCCAGGAATGGGCTTCAGAGGCAAGCCTTTCAGCTCACCAGCCTTGCTCATACATCACCACTGATCTTTTTTTTTTTTCTTTTTGAGACGGAGTTTCACTCTTGTTGCCCAGGCTGGAATACAATGGCATGATCTTGGCTCATTTCAACCTCCAGGTGATTCTCCTGCCTCAGTCTCCCAAACTGCTGGGATTACAGGCATGACCACCACACCTGGCATCACTACTGATCTTAACTGACAAGATGCTGGAAGCTTTCTGATTTCTACGTTAAGACATGGAGGTCATGCCGTAACAGTAAGCTTTCAATGAACTTTGTTATCAAAGTAGACATGCAGAGCTCAGCGGTAATGGATTTAGCAACTGGGATTGTGAGCCCTGATGGCTACAGCCCATGATGAACAAATGCTCACTGCCACCACAGCCTGTCTGTCATCAGCCTGTGCTGGGTTAGTCTGTGAAAAGTCAAGAAAGCTTGGCAAGTGAGTAGTTTGACAGAACATTCAGTACCTTTCCCAAACTTTCCAGTAGGGCAGTTCTGACAAACACAAATTATGTCTCCATGTATCCCTTCAGGTATGAAGTGACTCTGTGTGACTCATCAAGACATAGGGATTGTGAAGACCCACTGTCAGCTGTGTGTGTACTTTAAACTCCAACCGAAGGGGCAAGATGAACGGACCCAGTCACTCCCTCGCTATGCTGGCCTACAGTGCTCCTCCACATCCCCGTTCACGGTCACCTGCGTCCCTTTCTTGCAGATCAAGTGCAAGACTGCTTCCTTCCATAAGTCCGACCCCATGTGAGCATCCTTTCTTGTTCATTACCTGTAAGAGCAATCTGTGGCTTCTATTTTCTGTATTTGTATAATTTGCTTTGCACATCTTCCCAAGGAAACAAGTTTCTTGAGGACAGGGGCTATTTCTATTTCATTTGTATCACACAATCCACAACCTCCCTAATGAGGAACGAGGTATGGTAAGTGCTCAAAAAAAGCACAAAGACACCAAACCCCACTGGACCAAAGCTGTGAAGACCTCCCAGCTCCACCCACTGGCCGCAGATGCTTTGTGTTTGTCAGCATGAAGCTCGTGTGCCCATCAGGCAGCTCTAATGTGCAGAAGGGGCAGGGGAGGGTAAGAAGAGAATCAGCATTTTGAGTGGAGATTTTTACCAACCACATGAAACCACCCCCTTCTCAGCAGGTACTGTCTTACCTTCCTCTTGATGCAAACTGCTTCTCTAAGATGTACTGCAAGGAACATCTGAGTGCTGTCTGCTGTCAGCCAGTTCCTTCCTGGCCCTTAGCAATAAATAGGAACTCAGTCTAGTGATCCATCCATTTCTCCTTCTTGCCTATCATTCCACATGTTACCACAGTCGCCTTTGAGGGGATAAGTCAATGGGAAAAAAGCAAGGTACCACGTGGTATCTGTGCAATTAGTTGAACACAAGCAATGCTAGCAGGGGCTGAACTGTTCTTGCTGAAGAGAAGGGAGTTCTTGGGCCTATCAGATACAAAGGTAGCTGCTCACTGGGAGAAGAATAGCATGGGATGGAAGTTCCACTAGCAGCCTCTGGTAGCAAGGTGTGAAGGTGCACCTACATTATAACCTAGCTGAAAACACAACCTGGGCAAGCTGATTCTAGGGAGTCATCGAAATGGGTTTGCCACTGAAGGCCGAGCTAGGCAGCGATTCACAGCAGTTGGTCGGAAAGCCTGCACTGAGCCACTATGCCGGGCGGCCCTGCTCTTCTCTCTATGGCGCTTCTGTGGTTTCATGCTTTTCCTTTGTGGTTTCCACAGAACTGAAAACATTCAGTGTTCTACTGATGAACAGCTATTTTTACACTCACGAAAAGCTTTTCAAGTGTGAAATCTCATACATATTCCAAGACATCCATCACTCACATCTGGAATTAGGCTAAACACACAAAGTCTAGGTAATGAACAGCCTCAGGGAATTTGCCTGGGAGATGCGATTGGTTTTAGCGTTATCAAGTATCACAAGAGTCAAAACAAACATAAAATCCCACTGACTGAAGACAGCTGTGACTTGAAGTGGTGTTAAAACAGCAAAGATATAATAACAGAATGAGAACTATGCAGCAACTCAACTGGAAAATAGAGAAACCGTGTGTGTGTGTGCTCATGTGCAAACAAGTATAAGAACCTGTAGCATGTATTAGAAGCCCAATCTGGAGAGGTTCCAGAGGGTTCTCTCTAGAAGAGAGATTGGTGAACTTTGGCCGCGGGTCTAGTTTTTAATGATTTTTTAAAAATCAAAATGGTTAGAAGGAAACAAAAGGTTATTTTATGACATGTAAACATTATATGAACTTCAAATACCAGTGTCCTTAAAGTCTTGAATTTCCTGTAAAAAATCTTGTGAAAATTTGTTTTCTCTCTCATTAAAAATGTATACACAATAGGTGCTAATAATCACTGAATAAATTTATTACAAAATCTGCTCTGCGATTGTGAATACAGTACTGCTGACTTTTGGAAGTGGTAGGTGCTTTTTAAGGGCACACACACAATATACCTTTATATACACGTTTGGAACTAGAGGACACTGGGCTTTGATGAAGTCCTCAAGCTCCATCTCCTGCCAGCGACAGAATCCCTACCTTCCTGCACTGTGTCAGCAAACCGCAGAGAGGCTGCTAACTGCGGCCTGCTTTTCCGCAGCAAAAGACAGCAGACAAAAAGTTTGGTGAAAAAGTGATCTGACAAAAAAGAGAACCCTCAGCAAACCAGTAAGTATGCAGAGATACCTTTCTAACAATCAGGCATCAGAACTCCACTTGGAATTCACAAACTCAGCCACACCGGACATCGGAGAAGATAACGCGAACTAGAAGGGACAGAACAGCCTGCCCTTCACTGGACTTTAGTAGAGAAACACAAAGAATGCCAAATTCCTCACATGAAGCCCAATGCTAACAGAGCTGTTAATTTTACGTCTTTTTCTCTCTGTTTTTCCCCATATGCCTAATCAGCTATTCCAATTGCCACTTACTAGGAAAAGCCAACAGAAACATGTTTTAAAAGGATGGTTCTCTGTGGCAACAGCTCCTCAAGTAACCAACATCGGGATCACTGACAAGAGTCATCCAGCCTCTGCGGAAAAAGAGGGAAAGAGACAGAGGAGCAGGCTTCTTGCCTCCCGGAAAGGTCCTCAGGCTCGGAGAGTCGCAGTGACTCATGTGACAACCTTTCTCGACACACTGGCCATGAAGATAAATGAGGCTTCTCCAGAGCTGGAGACGATCAATGTGACACAGGCCCCGACTTCTGAGAATGATGTCTAAAAATAATCCAAATTGACTGCATTTTATAATTCTAGGTCAACTGGTCCTCTCCCCTGCTCTCCGGAGGCAGGACAAACAGCTTTGATAAACAGCTGACAGCCAGCACTGGCCTCTCACAGAACAGAGCAGAAGCTTCCAGAGGGTTCTGTCTCTTCCATCTTTACTCCGCAGGAAGAGGTGAAAATTGCTTAAGAACCACGACAACTCAAATGTAGCCTCCTTACTTTACTATAGAAAGCACAGCAGTTGGGCTGGGCGCGGTGGCTCACGCCTGTAATCCCAGCACTTTGGGAGGCTGAGGTGGGTGGATCACGAGGTCAAGAGATCGAGACCATCCTGGTCAACATGGTGAAACCCCGTCTCTACTCAAAGTACAAAAAACTAGCTGGGCATGGTGGCGTGTGCCTGTAATCCCAGCTACTCAGGAGGCTGAGGCAGAAGAATTGCCTGAACCCAGGAGGCGGAGGTTGCGGTGAGCCGAGATCGTGCCATTGCACTCCAGCCTGGGTAATGACCGAAACTCCGTCTCAAAAAAAAAAAAAAGAAAGCACAGCAGTTATTGAAGGTTCTAGAAAATCTAAAATCTTCTATTCTAAAAAGAATAAGATATTTTTATAGAATAAAATCTTTATTTTGAAACTAGGAATAGGGTATGCATGGTTATATGGAATAATTAAGTAACCACGATTGTTTATAAAAGAAAAGTAAATTAGATGAATATAGCTGACTAACAAAAAAAGCCTTCTCTTTCAATTCTTGTGAACTACATAAGGCTAATATTTTCACATACTCTTTCTTTCACCAGAAATCAATGTAGCAAATAAAAATACTTGAGAAATATTTTTATGAGTAAATTTGGCAAGGCAAAGTCATTATATGTTTAAAACAAACTGAAATTAGTAAGAATAAACAAATTCTGAGCTTAATCATGTTAAAAAAAATAAATAATGGCCGGGCATGGTGGCTCAAGCCTGTAATCCCAGCACTTTGGGAGGCCGAGGCAGGCAGATCACGAGGCCAAAAGATTGACACCATCCTGGCCAACATGGTGAAACCCATCTCTACTAAAAATACAAAAATTAGCTTGGCATGGTGGCGTGCACCTGTCGTCCCAGCTACTCGGGAGGTGGAGGCAGGAGAATTGCTTGAACCCAGGAGGCGGAGGTTGCAGTGAGCCGAGACTGTGCCACTGCACTCCAGCCTCACACCTGGCAACAGAATGAGACTCTGTCTCAAAAAAAAAGTAAATGATATAAAATAATACAACAGATAGTGTTCTTATCACAATAAAAAAGAGAATATAGTGGGACAACTTATTTTTAGCATAGACAAAAACTAAACAACAACAAAACAACTACAAAGGTGATTTACTCAGGAGAAACCCTGACCAGTTACACTGAGACTATAATTCCAAGGAGCTCTTAAAAAAATAAAATGCATTACTGCTATTAAATATGTGATTCTATAATAACCTCTTCTCTTAGTTTTAAACAAGAGATAATAATTTTTTTTTTAATTGAGACAAGAGTTTCACTCTTGTTACCCAGGCTGGAGTGCAATGGTGCGATCTCGGCTCACCGCAACCTCCGCCTCCTGGGTTCAGGCAATTCTCCTGCCTCAGCCTCCTGAGTAGCTGGGATTACAGGCGCGTGCCACCATGCCCAGCTAATTTTTTGTATTTTGAGTAGAGACGGGGTTTCACCATGTTGACCAGGATGGTCTCAATCTCTTGACCTCATGACTCACCCACATCGGCCTCCCAAAGTGCTGGGATTACAGGCTTGAGCCACCACGCCCGGCCAGGATATAATAATTTTTATTTTATGAAAGCTTAAGTGAAAGAGTACAAGAAAGGCTGTCTCACTGCATGCTCAGAATCCAAAACTGTTCTTGCAGCAAAACCTGCCTTGTTTGCAACAAAGCATTACTTGCAGTCCCAAACCCACCCAATCACCAGAAATTCAATGCCCTCCAGCATGCTGCTTCTCAAACTATTGGGATGAGTTTTGTCTGTTCCGGTTTTTATTTTGCCTTTAAGAATTTCCAATCCATTACAGGGCGAAATTTTTATAAAGTTAAAAAAGTTACAAGACAAATGAAATTTTAAAGACATCTAAAGTCCAAGCCCTAATTTATAAAAATTATTGTCAAATTACTACAAAAGCTTCTAAATGCTTACTCTGAATTTCTGTCTTTATCTTGTCTATGGACATACTTTGAGTGGCACTGCTATAAAATATCAGCTACCAAAGGACAGAAAACAGGTGCTCAATTTAAGATAGCAGTGGCACTGACCTGGCTGTCGAAGATCGGACGCACAACTGACAGAACGTGTGATCGGGGCCAAGTCAAACGCAATCATTTCCAAGACAGGGAAACAGGGTTCTTCAGTAACTTTTTCAACATTATTCTTCCCATGCCTTTCTTCAAACACACTCTTAAACAGAAGGCCAAGCTGTACGACACATCAGGGAGCTTTGGCTCAGGTGGGGTGGGGGAGACCCAAAGCTCATGTCCCTTTCCTCGCCTCATTAAGGCCCCTGGGGATCCTAGAACTCTATAGAATGCAGTTTGAAAATCAACAGCTACATTTTTAAGGTCCAATGAAATTCAAGCATTCATTATAGCACTCAGCAAAAGGAGAAGGCAAAGCTTTCAAAGATAAAATTGGTCTTTGGCTGCAAGCACTGGCTCACACCTGTAATCCCAGCACTTTGGGAGGCCAAGGCCGGTGGATCACCTGAGGTCAGGAGTTCAAAAGCAGCCTGGCCAACATGGCAAAACCCTGTCTCTACCAAAAATACAAAAATTAGCCAGGCATGGTGGTGCACACCTGTAATCCCAGCTATTTAGGAGGCTGAGACAGGAGAATTGCTTGAACCCAGGAGGAGGAATTGCAGTGAGCCAAAGTCACACCACTGCACTCCAGCCTGGGCAACACAGCAGGACTCCATTTAATAAATAAATAAATAAACAAACAAACAAATAAATAAATAAATTTGGTCTTTAACATTCATTATATAGTATACATAATTCTTAACACTGTCATTAACCTTTGAGTCAACAATGGGCTGTCAGAATTGTCCAGCCAACCAATTTCTTCCAAAAATGGTAACAAAGAATCAAGACTGAGCTCCTCAATACAGCAAAGCCTCAAGTTGCAAACTGGGTCCTCCTGAGGCTCACAATGGCTGGTGATGACCTCAGGCTGCCCACTCTTCCGGCTCTGCCTGGTGAGGTCAGGGAGAGACCATGAGGAAGGGGAAGCAGGGGAAGTAGGGGACAGGATAATGCTGTCCAGACCTGTCGCCACCCTGCTCTCTTCAGACCATGGCTGGAGAAGCAGAGCTTCACCTTCTCTGCCAACCCTTCCCCCACACTGTAACCCAAAGAAAGGTCCCCCTTCTTCCTGTTTTCATGACGTCACAGAAGGAAAATCTGGGGAGGAATGTTATTTCTGCTTTCCTGGCAAGAGAGAAAGACAGAAGGAAAAATGAGGCAGTGCTTCCCTCCTCTCCTCCTGCACTAGGCCATGTGGATGTCAATTTCTCACTATCACAAAAGCTCTTAAAACCACTTGCTTCATCTGTCAACAAACAAAAAGCCAAATCTAATCCCTTCAGGCCAAACCTATGTCCTGGTGAAGCTCTAACCAAACAAAATCGCCCAGCGACTTTCAACCCTTGGGTGTGTTGGCAGGCCGTGCCCTCAGCTCACCCTCACTGCTTTCCCATTTCTTCTTTATGAGTGTCTTGTTATGAAGTTATGTTTGCTGATCTACAAGACGACATAAATTTTTCCTGGTACTAAAACAACTTTCAAAAAAGCCGTGACCCACTTTCTCCTTTCTGGCTCCTCCAGAAAGTGGAGGCAGGCCCAGGCCCCGTTTGAAGTCCTTGCTGCCGGGAGATGGCCAGTTTATGTCTCTCGTCCTAGGACAGGAAAAGGATGCACTCTCGGCACCATGTGCGAGGCTGAGATAAGACCAGAGATTCTGTCCTCAGCGCCTTATCAGCTTTTCCTGCCACTTTCCAGAGCAGACAGCACCACGGTTGGCAGTGAGCGAAGCTAGCTGGAGGGGGGCTGTGTGTGCGAGGGGCTTGGAGACAGCAGTGAGTGAGGCAGGCAGGGTTTAGAATTAGAAAAGGAAAGAGAAGAGGTTCTTCATGTATCTTAAATGGTTTGGTCCCCCCAGAATTGCCTTTACCTTTTTTAAACACGTGGATTTTGCATCTCTGGGGAAACAGCAGCAACCAGGATAGACGTTTTTATGAGGACTTCCTTTCTGGTTAGAAGGAACCACCACTTTCCTTGCTTTGAGCCCTGCCCCTCACTGCCTTGTGCGACTGGCTCCTGGGCACGTAGCACTGGATGGATCTGCTATCAGATGCTCTGTGGAATGCCTGCGGGGCCCAGGCTGCAGAGCGGGCGCCTTCCACACACACTCGAGCCTGCACCCGAGCCTCCCCGCACACCCACCATCTCTCGGGGCCAGGACACACTTGTTCACATGGGAGAGTTTGACTCACAGTGCAAAGGAACAAGGGAGGCTACAGGACACTCCTCCAAATACAGACGAATGGCATGGATGAGCTGCTTTGTTCCACAATTAACTTCCGAGAATCCACGGATTACACTCTGTAGAAACCCTGGTCTCTTGAAGCTGGGTTAGGGAGGTAGTGAATATAACTCTTGGAAAAGAATCTAGACTAAGCAGGAAAACTAACTTAGCTACGGACTCATTCATAATGAACTCATGAACATTCAGGTTGAGTACTCCTTATTTGAAATGCTTGGGACCAGAAGAGTTTCGCATTTTGGATTTAGGGATATTCAGCCCAGAATATCAATTTAGTATATTTATATTGATATTCCAGGTTGAAATTCCTCTCTTGCTTTTGCAATTTGTTGCTGACAAAACCAAACCATTTGTCCTGTAAAGTTCTCTCACGGTTGGATTTTGCTGACTGTATCACTGTGGTCCAGGTAAACATACTTCTCTGTCTCATGTATCTCCCGTAGGGTTCATGCGAGAGGCAGCCTTACTTTCTAATGGAGCACCTTTCCAATGCCAGCATGTTGTTTGATGAAAAACTGGGCCGGATTTATGGTCTACTAAGTTTGGGAAACAAGCCTGTGCTATCCCTCCCTTTGATTCCTAGTGCACATCCCCATCCAAGACACGTGGCGGCTGCTAAACTTCAGAACGACCCATATTTATTTGATCTTGAAACCCTTTTTGGTAAACTCCCGCCGGTATCCCATGAAATCAGTGTTCTGCTGAACCTACTTTGAAAGGGCTATTCAAATAGACAGTTCCATTAACTGGATAAAATGATAAAAGTCTTGTTAAACTTGCAGTTAAATCTCTGTTTTACCCTAGCCTGTCCAACAGGGTGGGCTTTTGCTAAGGTATGTTTTTTGCAAAAATGACAAAAGCATAGCAGGGAAGTGAAAAGAGGACCTGGCATACCTGCCACTGTGGACACTAGCTTGCAGGGTGCCTCTGGGAGGAGAGGTGAGCACTTTCCTAGTTATCCCACGATTGAAATGAGAATGTCTGTTCCTAGGTTTAGAGAAGTCACTCTTCCATTTTGGAATGGAGGGTAGTGAAGAAATAACATATCCTAAATGGTGCCAAGTATGGACGTATTTTCTTTGTTTTAAGGATTGTGTGTAAGCAGTGAGCCCTGCAGAGTCTGACAGTGACATGACCACTGTGAAGAAAGATCTTGGAGTCAGGTTCCACTTAGAGTCTGTGCAAAGTTCCAACCACAGAACCAAGAATAAAAGTATAAAATAATCAAGTGAATAAAATATGAAACATAAGTCAATGGACATATAACAAAATCAAATTCAAAAAAGCAACTTCTAAAAGTGAAATGAAACAAACTTGATTCTGCAACTAGCAACACCCACACAAAAAGTCCAAATGACTTACAACAGAATAATTTAGCTGTATACACTGGATAGAAAATATGTAAAGACCAAAAGAACTGCCACACCCCCAAAACAAACCCTCTGAATCTCTCTCTCTCTTTTTAAATGATCAAGTAATTGGCATTATCCTATGACTACTGTGTATATAACGGGAAATAAGCACATGACTACTGTGATATTCTAATGTTCTTACTTCTGGAACCTATTGATTCCAGGAATCTTACTGTGGGTAAGTAAAGATAAAAGACGAATGGGGTTAAGTCCCTGTGGTCCTAAATCTAAATTCACAATATGACTATAAACTCAGGATACATTTTATGATTAAAAAATGACAGTTGTATACCTGTAACAAGGCCTACAAATGAAAACCAATCCAGGAATAAGTGAGCAACCCCAAAGCCTAGACTGTGTCTCCAAATATCATCTACCACAAAAAAGGAATCAGGGAGAAATGGATGACTCCAAGCGTAGGGCAGCAAACGTACTCAGAGGGCTGGAAACTCTGACACTAGATTAGAAGGAAGCTATCAAATACCACTTAGGGTCATGTCAACAGGACTCAGGTCATTATCTGTGTATACAAACGCCACAGATTTCTGTACGTTCATCACGTATCCTGCAACTTGACCGCATTCATTTATCAGTTATAACAGTTTTCTGGTAGTCTTTGGGGTTTTCTACATGTAGGATCAGGTCATCTGCAAACAGATAATTTTAACTTTTCCTTTTCAATTTAGAGATCTTTTATTTCTTTTTCTCATCTGACTGCTCTTCATGGTACTTCCAGTACTATGTTGAACAGAAATGGAAAGAATGGGCACCCCTGTCTTGTACCAGATCTTAGAGAGAATGCTTTCACCTTCCCTCCCTCCCCATTGGTTATGACACTAGAGACAGGTTTTTCGTAGACGGCCTTTATTTTGTTGAGAAATTTTCTTTCTATAACTAAACTGTTTAGAGTTTTTACCAAGGAAGGATGCAGAATGCTTTTTCTATGTTAACAGAGATGATCACATGGTTTTGTCTTTCTGTTAATATGATGCACTACTTTGACTAACTTACACTATTAAACCAGCCTTGCACACCAAGGAAAACTCCCAAACAAATAAAAACCTAGCCAAAAAAGAAATTAAAAAAAAATCCCATTTATGATAGCATTAAAAAAAAATCAAAATACTTAGGGATAAATTTAACACAGGAGGTAAAAGATCTGTACACTGAAAACTATATAACACTGATGAACAAAAAAGGACACAGATAAATGAAAAGATATTCCATGCTCATGAATTAAAATATTATTAAAATGTCCATATTACCCAAAGCAATATACAGATTCAATGTAATCTGTCAAAATCTCAATAGCATTCTTAACAGAAATAGAAAAAACAATCCTAAAATCCACATGGAAACACAAAAGACCTCAAATGACCAATTTTCAGAAAGAAAAATAAAGCTGGAGACACCACACTTCCTGATCTAAAATTATACTACAAGCTACAGTAATTAAAACAGTATGGTACTGGCATAAAAAAACAGACACATAGACCAGTGGAAGAGGATAGAGAGCTGAAATAAATCTAAACAGTCAACTAATATTTGACAAGAGTATGAAGAAGACAGAATGGGGAAAGGATAATCTCTTCAATAAATGGTGCTGGAAGAACTGGGTTTCCCATGTAAAAGAATGAAATTGGACCTTATCTTACAACATACACAAAAATCAACTCAAAATGGATTAAAGATCTAAACAGGACCTGAAAGCATAAAACTACCAGGAGAAAACACAGGAGAACAGTTCCCTGACACTGCTTTTGGCAATGATATTGTGGGTATCACACCAAAAGCTCAGGCTACAAAAGCAAAACTACGTAAATAGGACTACATCAAACTAAAAAGCTTCTGCACAGCAGAGAAACAGTCAGTGAAATGAAAAGGCAACCCACGAATTAGGAAAAAATACTTGCAGATCATGTATCTGACATAAAGTTGGTATCTAAGACTTAACTCAGGCAACTCAATAGCAAGAAAACATACAACCTGATTAAAAAGTAGGCTAAGGACCTGGACAGGCATTTCACAAAAGATGCCAAACAAATGACCAAAAGATGCTCAACATCACTAACCATCAAGGAAACGCAAATCAGAACCACCAAGAGATATCACCCTACACCCATTATCAAAAAGAGAAGAGATAGTAAGTGTTGGCAAGAGTGTGGAGAAACAGGAACCCTTGTACACTGCTGGTGGGAATGCAGATTGGCATGCCCATCATAGAAAACAGTGTGGAGATTCCCAAAGGAATTCAATATAGAACTACCGTATGGCCCAGCAACCCCTCTTCTGGAAATATACCCAAAGCTAATCAAATCACCTTGTAAGACAGCTTCGCTCCCATGTTCACTGCAGCAGTTTGCGTAAAAGCCAAGAAATGGAAGCATGCTGAGTGTCTGTCCATGGATGAATGGATAAAGACACTGTGGTGTATGTATATGTATACAGTAGAATATAATCCAGCCTTTAAAAAGGAGACCTAGAGGACACTATGTTAAGTGAAATAAACCAGACAGGAAAGAAACATATGGCATGATCTGATATGATGGAATCTTAAAAAAAAAACACACAAAACAAATATACAGAAGTAGAGAGGAAGATAAAACAGTGGTTACTGGAGCAGGGTGGGGATGGAAATGGGGAGATGTAGCTCAAAGGATGCAAAGTAGCAGGTGTGTAGGTCCCCACGCCATACCTTAGATCTCTGGACTTCTCTGCTAGGAGTTTCACTAAATGAGATTATAGCTGCTCTTGCCATGAAGGGAAAAATGGGTAACTCTGTTACTTCATATGTGTAACTCATAACATGTTGTACAACTTAAATATACTCGATAAAAAAAATTTTCTTTTTAAAGTACTCAGAGGCGGGGTGCAGTGGCTCACACCTGTAATTCTAGCACTTTGGGAGGCCAAGGCAGGCAGATTATCTAAGGTTGGGAGTTTAAGACCAACCCGGCCAACTTGGTGAAATCTCCATCTCTACTAAAAATACAAAAATTAGCAGGGCGTGGTGGCTCACACCTGTAATCCCAGTCACTCAAGAGGCTGAGGCAGGAGAATCGCTTGAACCCGGGAGATGGAGGCTGCAATGAGCCAAGACAGTACCACTGTACTCCAGCCCGGGCGACAGAGCAAGACTCTATATCAGGGAGAAAAAAAAAAAAAAAAAAAAGACAAGACTCAGGAGCCAGGTTCCCATTGGGTAGAAATGGAAAATTTGATCACCAATAAAGATAACAGCTGCAATGCACTGAAACATCAAACATTTCAATTCACAAGCAATACAAAAAAGGAAAACCTTCCAGTCACCTTTGGAGAATGCTAGAGCAGCTCCTCATTTGAAAATTGCTAAATAAAGGACATAAATATTTATTCTTTCCCATATAAGCTGTTCCTCAGAGTAATCTACTAATAAGGGGAAATATACATTCCAAATTTCATTCTAAAAATGAAACAGGAACAGAAAGAAATATGGAGGGAGACTCCATAGATTGAAAGACATTTAAAAGATATATCAACCAATTGTTTTATGTGACCCTTATTTGAATCTTAATTCAATGAAAATCTAAAGAAAATTCAAATTTATGACATTTATGAACAACTGAACTTTGAACACTTACTAATAGTATGCAATCACTATCCATTTTTAAGTATAATGGCATTGGAGTTATACATTCAAAAAAGAATCCCTTAACCTTTAGAGATAAATACTCGAGTACTAAAACACCTGTGGATGAAATAGTGATTTCTGGGATGGATTTGTTTCAAAATAACAAAGAAAAGAGAAGTGTCTGGAGCACTTACAGACTAGCCATCAGTATGTTTGCTGTTCCCCCAGAGGACCTGGGCTTTGTAGATATGGTCTCTTTTCCTCTCGGGAAAGCCTCTGAATCTGCCAGCTATTGCTCCTTCGAGACACTTGCAAAGGTTATCTTCCTTGATCTCAGCACGCTGAATCCAGCGCTGCATCGCATATGCCCCATTCCTCTAGCGCAACACTCAAGGCCTTTGCTCCGGTGGACTGTGAATGTCCCAGACTTCCTAACTAGATTGTGAATAGGGATTATACCTTATTCATTTAATCGTCTGTCATGTAATCATGCTATTGGATGGCAAGAAAAACATCTGAGTTAAGGAGGAAAAGGAACTGGAAGGGAGAGGGAACCAGATAGGAAGAAAATGATTGAAGTACTATTACTTAAAAGAACTATGAAACAATGAGATGTTACCCTGAAGGGAGTCATTCTAAGACTATATATAGCCTTGTGTAAAGGCACTGAGTCAATTCAAGCTTAATCCTAGAATTTTAAAACATAAATGACTACCAGTAGGCTGTTTATGGCTCACTTGTAACTTCAACTCAAAGGCAGCTGATTTTATTCACTAATTTTAAGAAGGCGCCTCCACGGTATGGCGCCTAACAGTGGTAAAGCTTTGTAAGAATCCCTATAAGAAGTCTAAAATGAACTGTGACCAGTGATGATTATGTGTCATGCATCATGACTAATCCAATGTAGAGTACCTGAGGTCCATTAAAAAACAAAGTAATACAAAAGTCAGGCTTCCGCCTGTATAGTAACACACAGATCTCCACAGCAGGGAGGACACAGCAGGAGGATGAGAGTGAGGAAGCTAATCTAGAACGAAATGACTGATTTAACTAAATGAGTAATGTCACTGATTATAAAGCAGATCATACATTTTAGAAGATTTATAAGTAAGCCTCCCTTAGGATCACAAGGTAAGCAGGCACACAAATCCAATCTGCAACTTTAACAATTTGGGAATAAGAATTGGATACATTATTTTAAAGCTGATACTCTATTTACAAGTTTCAGTGCTACCTAGAAATAAAAGAGAACTAACTGCACTGATTCCCAACGTCTACTCAACAATTTCCTGTAAAATCTACTTTCCTTTTAGAAAGGGTGCTGACATGAAATGTTCAGATTTACTTAGGTAAAATAGCTTTCCTAGGTCAGCTTTTCTGTTTCCAGAAGAAGAAACCTCACAAAATCTAGTTTACTGAAAGGCATAAAATAAGTTTAAGCATCCGTTAAAAAGCTACTTGGAGTTCAGGCTCACAAAATGCTTCAAAACCAGCCAGGTAAAACTTAAAACTTGGTCAGAATGAGAATTACAGGAGCCAGGACTGAAGTCAGGGGACAGAGGTGGCTGCAGGCAGGATGGTGTTACTGCTACTACTTTGCTTAAAACTAGCCTTTTTGATGCAGAAAAGATAAACTTCTCAAAGAACAACAGATGACAAATCAAAGACTAAAGCATTTTAGCCTTGTGCTCCTTGGCAGAGACTGCCTGCTGTTTGAAGAAATACAAACTCTGAGTGAACTTCCTAGAGGCTCAGGCGGCTTCAGATAAGAATTCACAGAACCTTGAGAAACAGAAAAACCTACCAGCACTCTGATCCCTAATAAACATAAAGAGCCATATCATTTAAATCTTACCAAGAAAAAAATTCTTTTTAGAAAACTCCCATAAAGTTTTAAGCTAGTTCAAGACTGTGTTTTAAACAGAAATTCTGGTTGTTACAAAGTAATTCCGATGGAATTATATAAGATTAAAATTTAATGATAGATAAGCATCAACAGGTATTCTAAACTACCCTTAGCACCATTAGGGAAATCCTACTAACTTCAGGCTAAGTTTAAGCTGCTTCTTGCATTATTCTATGGAAGGATTGGCCTAGCATATTAACCCATCGGAACCTTATTTTCATACTTTAAAACCAGTCTAGGAAAGACAACTTTCTTAGTCTCCATCCAATCATGATTCGGTGATAAATTATCCAAATGACTTAAGTACAAACGGTTTGAATTACAAAGAACCCCTAAGGCACAGGAAAATGTTTATTTAAATTACTATTAAAAAATACTTTCAGATAGCTTCAAGCAATAGAGTAACACTCACTTATACAAATATTTGCTGTACTAATTACAATTAGTTCTTATTATAGTAATCCCATTGGGACAGTTTGAACAATAAGCTGGGGTTGAAGCTGTTTTTTCCTCTAGAACAAAAGTTCTTAAACCCCAAACTCAAATAAGAAAGAAGAACTTAAATACAAATGCTTTTCACAACATTGAACTAACTCGTGTTGAAAGATCAATGTTTAAGTACTCAGTGTGTGGATGTCTGTTGCTTGTGTATGTATACCTACATATATGTGTGTACAGCACCTGTAAGGAACATATACTATGTACTCTAAAGGAACACAAATAATGGACTGACAATAGTTCTTTTCTCTTTAGCTAGACAAGTATTTAGGCTTGTTACATGAAAATCAAATTAAAGATGGAAGGATTACCTACCTGAAAAGATTTTGGACTGGGTACATCACTACCAGATCAAGGGAGATTATATAGCGAACGCAGAACTAGGCCATGATGAGTAAAAAGGGAGGCAGCCACTTTCCTCACTGAGGGCATCCGGGTTGCATGTGGCTCCACTAGGGCCTTTGGTTTATAATCCTTCTTCATTTTTCACATTTTCATCGATTCAGAATGCCTTGTTATCTTAAAAAAGTATTCTTAATCATTTGTTCACTTGCTTGCCAATATATTTAAAGAGCTGTTACATTTTAGGTGAATTTCTTGGGACTGATAAACCTGATAACTGAACATCAGGGTTAAGTCTATAAATGGCGCCAGTACCTTCCTAAAGCCAATACGGAAGTGAAGAGGCTTGTGATTCCTTGCTCTTCTCTTGCCCGCTTGGTGCTCTGTTTCTACAACACCAAGCAGCGTGGCTGTCTTGGTAAACAGGGGAATGGCGCCAGCAAAAGCGGGGAGTTGCATGGTGCACACATGACATATCCTAGGCAAGGGAAGCCAGGACAATGTGAGCAGAACTATAACCACAGCAAAGAAAGAAAAAGTCCCAAGTCTCGGCGTGGCTGCGGCATAGGAAGGACCCCTCCAGTCTATTTTAAGAAAATTAAGCATGAGCTATGCCCCCAAAGGGCTCACCCACAGGGCTGGACCCTGCGACTGGGCAATGCAGGGGCACAAAGGCTCTGCCCCTTTCAAAGATCTGGGGCAGTTGGGAAGAGCTCCCTATGGAGTCAGCTGAAAACTTCAGTCTATACTGCAGGCCCAATCTTCTCCCTATGTAATCCTGCTTCCTCCCTCTTGCTCCCCCAGCAGTGGTCCTGAAGGCACTCATATGAACTTTCTGCAGGCCAACTCCCAGGACCCAACCTGCAACCCAGCACCTCTCCCCAGACAGCCCTTAGCTAGTGGCAGATTACACTCCACTGTGGCCCCTTAATGGGGAGCATGTCTATTCGACCGTCTTTGAACATTTTTAAGGCTTCCAAGTAGTCCCCTGGTCTGAGTGAATTACCTCATGAGGAAATGATTACTGTGTGTGTGGAGGGATAGGCAACATGTATTCTGGTTGCAAAACGATATACATTTTAGCACTTTGACTCTTACCCAATTTTTCCCATGAGCTCTGTTACTTTAAATGTGGAACTTTGCAAAATGTAGTATTTTTTATGAATGCATAAATTGTGTTATAGCAGAAATGTATTTGACATGTTTCTGCACGCATACACACACACACACACACACACACACACACACACACACACACACACACACACCCTTTTCAAGAGACAGAGTCTTGCTCTATCACCAGGCTGGAGAGCAGTGGTGCAAACTTAGCTCACTGTAGCCTCGAACTCCTGGGCTCAAGCAATCCTCCCACCACAGCACCCCAGGGAGCTGGTACTATAAGGACATGCACCACCACCCCCAGATAATTTTTAAGTTTTTCGTAGAAATGGGATCTTACTATGTTGCCCGGGCTGGTCTCCAAATTCTGGGCTCAAGCTACAGGCATGAGCTACCATGCTTGGCTGACATATCTTGGCTGACAAAATACTATTTGATATTAGTATTTTGAAAGAGTTTACAATATTACTACCTTTCAGATTACACTGTAAGCTACATGGCAAAAACCATTTACCTTTTGGTAAAGAGCCACGCAAGGGAAATGAAGGATAAACATGGATTCAGCAGGGATGGTAATCCATGTGGTAAAGTGAGTCAGTGTAGGGTCTCTTTACAAAGTGAATATATTAAAGCCCACTGGGAAGATGAAATCAACAAAATTCAGGATATGGGAAATTCTGTAAGACAAGGAACCCAAAGTGTCTTCAACAATAAAATGCCAAGAAAAAAGAGAGAAGGAATGAGAACCTATTGGTTAAGAGAATCTAAAAGACACTATCAATTAATCTATAATATATAGACCTCGTTAGATTCAAACACATACTCAAAGTAAAAAGTTAGACAGCAGGGGAAACTGGATTTGATGATATCGAGAAACTGTGGTTAATTTTTTTAGGTGTGATAACAGTACTATGATTGTGTGTTATGGAGTCCTTATCTTTTAGATACATAATACATACAGCTAGAATGATATGATGTCTAGGAACTGCTTTGGTAATGAGGAAAAGTGGGCTGGAATACAGCTGGAATGAGGCTGGCCACGAACTGATCATTGTTAAGCTGGGTTTTGGGCACAGAGAGACTCCTTTATTATTCTCTCTACTTTTATACACATTTAAAGTTTTCTATAAGCAACAGTTTTAAAAGCAAATGTAGGTTAGAAACAGTGGCTCATGCCTGTAATCCCAGAACTTTGGGAGGCCAAGGTGGACAGATCACATGAGGCCAGGAGTTCAAGACCAGGTTGGCCAACATGGTGAAACCCTGTCTCTACTAAAAATACAAAAAAATCAGCTAGGCATGGTGGCATGTGCCTGTAATCCCAGCTACTCAGGAGGCAGAGGCAAGAGAATTGCCTGAACCCAGGAGGTGGAGGTTGCAGCGAGCCAAGATCGTACCACTGCACTCCAGCAAGACCCTGTCTCAACAACAACAAAAAAAAAAAAAAAAAAAAAAGAAAGGAAAAGAAAATAAAAGTGAATGTATATCTGCTGGTATAACATCGTTAGAGTTTTTCCTGGAGT
>CM052661.1:7257324-7371480 GCA_028533165.1 Leontopithecus rosalia | reverse complement strand
ACACACACACACACACACACACACGAAAAACCCTACAAGCCTAGAACAGAGTGCTCTCTCTCTGAGGACAACTGCATTCAGGTCAGGCTGCTGCCAGAGCCAAGCGGCCCTCCTCTCTGGACAAGACACAGGTTGGGGGTCCCTCTGTACTCTCTCTCAGGACTCAGGTTCCCTCCTCATCTCTTTCACTTCCAGAAGGTCCCCATGTCTCTCTCAAAGTTCTTCTCCCACTACGCCCCATTGGCATATTTCCCGGCGCACCATTCTGACCCTCACTAACACTGCTGAGTGCCCACCCTGCGTGAATGATCCGCAAAGGGAGATACACATAATGGCGAAAGCAAGGTCTTCCCTTGAGGTGCTTCAAGAAGAGCTTGAGGAGTTCCTATCCCCAAGTCTGTAACTCCTAGTGTCTGTATCCTCTAAACTATTTTAACAAGCATATTATCTACATCATGCTCAATTAACTGGTCTACAAACCAAATTATTATTGACAAGTTCTTCTGAGCCAAGAGTTATGCTCCTAAGCTTCGTTTGCTCAAATGTCTTCCCCCAGACCAGCGGTATCCAATCTTATTGCTTCCCTGAGCCATGTTGGAAGAAGAATTGTCTTAGGCCACCCATAAAACACATTAACACTAATGACAGCTGATGTGCTTAAAAAAAAAAAATTGCAAAAAAAACCCCTCACAATGTTTTAAGAGACTTTGTGAATTTGTGCGGGGCCACATTCAAAGCCGCCCTGGCAGCATGCAGCCACTGGCCACGGGCTGGATAAGCTTGACTTGGACATTACCTTTCTGCCAAAAAGCATCTAAGGAATTAGATGCTAAAGAAAGGACATACACGTTCACTGGAACGGGGGCATTTGTTTTAATTTTAATTATGAAAGGTCACAAATTTCAATAGCCAAAAAAAAAAAAAGACCCTACTTGTAAAAATAAAAGTATACTGAATTTACAAATCATTTTGCCTCAGGGATCTCTATCAAAGCAGCAACATGAATATAGTTAATGCTGTGGTAACAAATCATGACAACATGAGTCACTTACGAGCCTTTTATTTATTACCTGCGCAGATTTAACTTAAGATAAACTACAAACAAATATTGCAATGAGTATTAGTAACAGATTCAAAGAGGCAAGATAATTCCATTGGGGTGTGTAAAAGTTACACTGCTCAACATAGCTTTTGTGTAAGAAGATAACTACATTCAAAGATCTGGAGTGGTTTTAAATCTGAACAAATGTAAACTGTTTTAAAAAGTGTACTTGCTAGTTGCTAAGCTGTCATCACCAGAGTAAGTTTCTTCATTGTTTTTCTCTTCGAAAGTAAGAATGAGTGGCAATGAAGGGATATTTTTAGAAATGGGCTCAGATGTACCACAATATTAATGCTCAGTCACTGGTAATCTACCACAATTAAAAATTTAAATTACAAATATATTTTAAAACATATGGATCTTAAAAATTCACACAAATATTTCCTTTAACCTATACAGAAAAATAATTTTTGTTTATTCACAAAAACCAGCTTCATCATATATTGACTTAAAATATCTCAACTGTATTACAAAGTAAAAAGGAGCAAACCCTTCGCCTGTCACTACCTTTTTTTTTTTTGAGATGGAGTTTCGCTCTTGCTGCCCAGGCTTTCAGGCGGTGGTGCAATCTCGGCTCACTGCAACCTTCCGCTTTTGGTTGCAAGCGATTCTCCTGCCGCAGCCTCCCAAAGTGCTGGGATTAGAGGCGTGAGCTATCTCGCTTGCCCTCCTGTAACTATTTTTAAATGACTGAAAAGATGTCTTCAAATTAGACTTTTAGGGATTTAAAATTAAAATCTGAGTGCATGTATGTTTTTAAGATGACATTTTGTTTTTAGTGATATCAATATAACAAGTGCTCTGAATTCCTCCCAGGAACAGAAAGACCATTTATCTGCTGTATGTATTCAGGGCAAGCTTCCTGTCTGGGTCAGACAGAGAAGTTCAACGTTGCTGAAGAACACAGGTGGTGATAAAAGAGGCTGGCACTAGAAATGAACACCTCACATGTTTCCAAATACTTTTAAAAAGGACAAATATTATACTTATCTAGAAAGTGGGTATGGATTCAGAGAATCAGAAGATAACATCCAAAAGCTTCTTGATTTCATAAATGCAAAATTCTAAGATTAATTCACTCAAAAAAAATCACTTAGGTTGGGTGAAAATTCTATTGTCAAAGTAAGAAAACTCACCAAATCTATATGGCTAAGGATTATCAAACCTCTGCCTCTGCCAAAAGTTCACAGAAATGTCTCTGACCTGGCTACAAACAGAGGACTGGCTTCTTCCAGGCTGTCTTTCTGAGCTGCTGTATAATCAATGAAGCAGAAAGGGTTCTTTCTAAAGATGCCGGCAAAATTTTTAACAATCAACGTCACCTTACGTAAAAAATAAAATTCTCTCCCCTGCACTCCCACCTGGGGATGGAGTCTTTCTTTGTCGCCCAGGCTGGAGTGCAATGGTGCGATCTGGACTCACTGCAATCTCCACCTCCTGGGTTCAAGTGATTCTCCTGCCTGAGCCTCCCGAGTAGCTGGGATTACAGACCCACACCATAACACCCGGATAATTTTTGTATTCTTAGTAGAGACCAGGTTTCACCATGTTGGTCAGGCTGGTCTCGAACTCTTGACCTTGTGATCCACCTGCCCCGGCTTCCCAAAATGCTGTGATTACAGGCATGAGCCACCGCGCCAGCCCCAATAAAAGTCTTTAACTTGTGACTTTATGACTTATTTTATACTTACTGCTTGTAAAAAAAAAAAAAAAAACCCAAGACTCTCAAGGCATACTGTATTACCTAAATAGGTAAAATTAAAAGTAAAGTGATCTTACTTTATAAACCAAAATTTACCATATTAGGGAATGCCAAATATTATGATAGTTATGAAAAAACAACAAAAAGGCCCTAATTCACAAATGCCATTTGATCTTTTTTTCATGATGCCTAAGCTTCTGTCCCATTCAACTGAACGCAGATTTGTAAGGGCAAATAAAATGTAGTTGCTTTAGTTGCCTAATGGTGGTTTAAGAAAAACTACTATTGGCCGAGCGCAGTGGCTCAAGCCTGTAATCCCAGCACTTTGGGAGGCCGAGGCGGATGGATCACGAGGTCAAGAGATCGAGACCATCCTGGTCAACATGGTGAAACCCCATCTCTACTAAAAATACAAAAAATTAGCTGGGCATGGTGGCTCATGCCTGTAATCCCAGCTACTCAGGAGGCTGAGGCAGGAGAATTGCCTGAACCCAGGAGGCGGAGGTTGCGGTGAGCTGAGATCGCGCCATTGCACTCCAGCCTGGGCAACAAGAGCGAAACTCCGTCTCAAAAAAAAAGAAAAAAAGAAAAACTACTATTGTCGCAGGAGAAAAGTACAGGTGTTTCAAAAAGGGAACTAGCTGATGACTCTGGAGATCAAGGGTGAAAGAGCTTAGAGATTTGGAGAACCAGTCAGTTCAAATGATAATGGAATGGGAGATTCTGAAAAGAGCAGACAATGACGTGGAATAGCTGCTGAGTGCATGGAAGTAGCTTGTTTGCTCAGATAAGAGAGACTTCCAAGGAACTGTGAGCAAAACCCAAGAGGCAGGGCAGCTTGGGGAAAAAGAGCTTCCAACTGAAGTCAAACACTCCAGGCATACAAAAGACACAGGATCCCTGGGTGGGGAAATGGAGAGTGACAGAACTGTGATTTGGTTAATTTCAACCACAGTAGAGACATCTGCAAGAATCCGATGAGTTCCATTTCTACCTCATATCCAGCCTTTACCATAAGACTCATTCAACCATCAGCCCACCTTCCAGAGAGCAGACTGGGAAAGTGAGTGAAAGAATTCTCTATTATACGATGACTCAGCTAGTCAGGCACGCCTTCCAGGTTGCTGCTCTATTTGTTTAGTTCTATTCTGATGATAGATTTTCTTTAAAACATGTAATGTTTGGAATAAGGAAAGTCCTAGAAAACAAACTTGTTCTCTCCACACAAGTGATAAAAATCCATTACTCTGCCTACATTTTTTAATCTATGATTTTTTTCTCTTAGTAACTTAGTGCAGCTTTCCTCAACTTATTCTAAGAGCTGTTAAAAAGGGCTCCAGTCGGCCGGGCGCGGTGGCTCACGCCTGTAATCCCAGCACTTTGGGAGGCCGAGGCGGGTGGATCACGAGGTCAAGAGATCGAGACTATCCTGGTCAACACGGTGAAACCCCGTCTCTACTAAAAATACAAAAAATTAGCTGGACATGGTGGCGCATGCCTGTAGTCCCAGCTACTCAGGAGGCTGAGGCAGGAGAATTGCCTGAACCAAGGAGGCAGAGGTTGCGGTGAGCCGAGATCGCGCCATTGCACTCCAGCCTGAGTAACAAGAGCGAAACTCCGTCTCAAAAAAAAAAGAAAGGGGGCTCCAGTCAAAAAAGTAACATTAAGTTTTAAAGATGTATCATGTTCATTACCATTATAAAAGGCTCTAAGAAGGATGCAATGAAAAACCTGTTAACTGCACGTTTAATCTGTGTCTCCCAAATGTACAATGACAACTATCAGCACTCCCCTCTCCCACCCCAATCAGCTGTTAGCCGCACTGGTGATTCCAAGGAACACATGTGGGAAACTCTGCCCTACAGCAATGCTGACAATAAGATCCAAGCAGAAGAAACAGTCCCACAGCTTGAACGGAAGCTGATCTGGTCCCCGTCACCCCTACCCTGCAACACCACGAACCTGCAGTTAAAGCGGGTGACAGAGCGAGTTGCTGCCCTGGAGGAAGAAGGACCTGGTTTTTCAGCGGGGGTCTTCTCGCTCACTAGTCTGAGTTCAGCCAAGTTACTTTAACCTTTGTCAGCTTCCTCGCCACTACTTCCCACCTCGCCCACCTCTCAGGTTTAGCATCTCTGCGACCTAGAAGGAAAGAGCGTTGTGACCACACTCTAAAAACCAAAAGTTCCCTCAAATAAAAGGAAGGCACTGCGGTTACCAGTAAGCCACCGAGCATGTGATAGACAGGGTGTGCTGGGAGACACTGCTAGCTCAAGCCTGCTAGCAGAGCCTGAAACAGTCAACGGTGGCCTCTTCTGCTCTCAATGTTTTGAACACATGGTTACAGGAAACAATACTGTTGTTTAAAACAAAAAAACAAAAACAACTTTCTAAAGACAAACAGGGCCTACGTCATGCAGATTACTGCAGCTTCATGAATATTTATATATCACTCTTTTATTCAAAATAAAAGAGAACCCCTGAATCAGAGATTCAGAAGAAACCTAAGCTTTGAGGACCAGCAGGGGCACCTGAAATTCCCTTCATTTCTAGCGCTTCATCATCACACAAAAAAGCGCCTCAAACCACCTTTTCATATTTTCAAATAATTTGAAGAGAAAAAAAAAAACAGCCTATTTCCAGACACAGAAATGTGCTAACTCATAATTGGTAATAATTTATTCAAACATTTGAATTCGGAAATGGTATAGCAGGAACTAGCGGCCTCTCTGCCATCTGATGAAGAGAAGAGATCTACACTAAGACAACCACGGCAGGACAAGCTCAGCCGTCTCCCAGTGCATGCACGCCTGATGCTCTAAATGATGAGCTGAACAGTACCTACTACTGCACTCTATCAGAAATACAGCAAGTATTCGTAAAGGAACCAATGCAGTACTGAACTGACTTTCACGAGTAAGAGCCTCACTGAGACAGAGTCCCTCCTGGAACTGCCCCATCAACACACGTGTATCTGGGATGTTTGTAAGACATGAGTAGGCTGCCTTTGAAGAAACTTGCCAGTCAGCATTTTTGAAAACTTACCTGAATTTCTTTTCAAGTATATGTGGCCTGGGTAATGCTTATTAAGTGCATACTGAAGTGTGTGTGCATGCATGCTCGCATGTGTGTTGTTGAAATAATGAGAGAAGCACAGGCCCCAGCCTTGAGAAATTATTACTTCAAGTTGACTTCCACCCCCTCCCAAATCCATTTCCCTCCAAACATAATTAGAAACAAATCAGAATGAGACTGTGGCAACATGTTATTTTTACCAGCTTTTAACTAGCACATGATTTAAAAAGTCAATATGAAGTTATACTTCCACTTGATATGTAGAAAAGAAAATATAGCAGTGGAAATTACTAAAGAAGAGAAAAATAACTTCCTTTTATCAGTCAAACATGTAGCTAGGACTCCTGGGTAGAAAAAGCCAACCAAGTAATTCAAAAGCTGCACTAATGGCCACTTAGGAACAGTATCTTGGCAGTAAGCCGGGTAAAACTAAAATGCTTCCATCTCCTCCTCAATTACTTTTGCAACTCTCTCAAAAGGTAGAGCCACCTTTTCTAAATTCAGAAACGGTAAATTATTTTCAGCCTGATGCCCTGGTCAGTGTTTTTCAAATCACATACCATATTACCTGGGAGCTTGTTAAAAATGCTGATGTCTAGTGTCCGGCCACAGCCTAAAATATGCATTTCTAGCAAGCTCACCAGGTGATTCTGCCAGCTTAGAACTGGAGGCAGTGAATCAATTACTGCTCAGTAGCTCCTCCTGCTGTTAGCTTTTCCGAAAATAATCAGTTTTCCCAAATTGAGCACAAGCAGCAATGATCTGATACTAGAAGAATCATTATCCAAATCATCAGTAAGAGTGATCGGAGAAAAGGCGATCTGCTTGCCCTCTGAGAGAAAAATCCTCTCCCTTTTCTCAGTTGTGTATACTGTTTAGGACTCTCAAATTCATTATTTTGTCTGCACATCGTTTTTGGCCCTTTCTCTGTGAGAAAAACTGTCCCTTCCATCACGTGATTTGTAAGAAAATGAGTTTGTACTCGCATACACTAATTTTCACAGCAAGGAAATGAGAGGTAAGGACCCTTCCTACTTTCTTGAGAAACTGAAAATCTGTACTGAAATATTTAAATTTTATTTCAATAAAACACAGTATTTAAAGAAAGGTTTTCTATTTTGTCAATTTTTAAATTTCAGTGCATTTGGAATCTATATCTGAACAGAATAACTACAAAAAATAAGTCAGTTAAATAATTTTATTATAAACCTAAACTTGGGTTTTATGCTATTAACTATATTTAAATACAATCATCAATTTAAGAGGGTCTCAGTAGAACTGATGTGACTTTAAAGGGTGTGTTCATGCTTCACATGTTTGCTGTCGCTTTTATAAGCGAACAATTCTCCGCGAGGCCCCAAGAGGCCTGACAGTTGCCGGGCAAACGATGGAACAGACGTGGCTGTTCCTGCTTCCATCCTTCTTCTGACTGGCTCTGCCATTTCCATTACTCTGCATTCTAGATGTGCCATCAAAGATTCCAGTTCATTCCCCACCACACCTGCTTGGCTTATGGAGGCCCATCTTCAATACGGTTTGAAATGGATGGGTCAGTGGGCTGACTGGGAGACAGTATTCGGGGAAGAGCCGAGCCACATGGACCACACTGGTGACCACCCACAGCTGTCTAATCCCACTCCCTGTCTCTCTCTCTCTCAACTGGGATGCAGTAGACAAAACCACAACCACTGCATGTGTCTGAGTGAAAGGACATGACACAGGGCCATTAGATAAGAGGAGCCCACTGGTGGGGGATCAAGGGAGCACAGCGTCCAAGACTATGTGCTGGAACATGGATCCTGGGAATTTTACTAGGCAAAGTAGGTTTTTTCCAAGTTAGGGCCACTTCCAACCAAGCTGAACAGGCAACATGTTCTAAACTAGGGTCTGAGTTAGTCCTTACTGGGCTGGCTGTCACTCCACTAGCTGACTACTAAGGCTCAGAAAGGTTAAATTCCTGCCTAAGGTCATATGACTCAGAAGGGCAAAGCCAAGACTGCGACCCAGGTGTGTGTGATGACACAGCCGGCTCTTTCTACCATACCTGTCACACCACGCTTGCGTCTGTGACTGCTAGTCTTTAGGATTGTTTTCCCTCTCAGTTTTGATTTAAATAACGTTTTTCTATCTTTACTGTCACTTCCACAAAGTGAGACCTTGGGTGCAGGAATATCACCTCACAAGAGTCGGAGGTACAGCATTCGGTATTATACTTAAGGATTCTGTGTACGGATAAACGAACCTGTCCAGCTGAAGAGTCACCTGTTGCTAAACTGCACTGATGCCATCGGATGTCACCGCAGGGTTTTCAGCAACGTCAACAGTAATTATTTTGTGGTTCTTTTACTGAAAGTGCTGTCACAAGAAACTTGGGTTTTTCTAGGTCATGGTCATTCTAAAACAATATAATGTAGTTTATCTACATGATCTGACTGAGAATAAAGTAAAAATTCTTTTTTTTTTTGAGAGCAAGTGTTACTCTGTCACTCAGGCTAGAGTACGGTGGCATGATCTCGGCTCACTGCAGCCTCCGATTTCTGGGTTCAAGCAATTTTCCTGCCTCAGCCTCCTGAGTAGCTGGGATTACAGGCGCGCACCACCACACCTGGCTAATTTTTGTATTTTTAGTAGAGATGGGGTTTCATCATGTTGGCCAGGCTGGTCTCAAAGTCCTGACCTCAAGGGATAGCCTGCCTCAGCCTCCCAAAGTGCCAGGATTACCGGTGTAAGCCACTGCGCCCAGCCAAGAGTAAAGTAAAAATTTGCAATGTTACACTAGCCTCAAATGAAAAAGGCTTTTTGCTTCTCCTTGCTTTTCCACCTCAGACCACAGCACTTGATCCACGTGCTCAGCTTATAGGACCCAAATATTGACACGTGCAGATGACACATCCGGCCCCACTCTTCTTTCTGCAAGACAGACACTAAGTCAGTGTGAAATGGAGGCCCATGGGGGAGTCCCTGGCATCAGTGTCTTCAGCTCTATTTTCTTTATAGGATAATGGAGTAGAAGCTCTATATTTTATCATGATCTCAGCAAGATAAAGAGAAGTATATTTTAGGAATGCACTCTTACACAAAAACCTCAGTGAACTCTTCCCAGTATCACAGATTAATCATGCCTATCCTCAGTGAGAGAAGGAAGGGGGAAGTGAATAGAGGGAAGCGATGGACTTCCACTGCTGGCTTACGAAAACGTGCCTCCAACTCCACTCCCATATGCTAAATGATGAGAGGATGATGGTGCCCCAGCCATCTGCTTACACCTACTTCTTTCAAGAGAATGATGACTGTACATTTGCTTTATGCCTTAAAGATTCTCTAAGGACTTTTAACATATATAATTTCATCAATTGGTAAGGTTAGCATGGGCTGTCATCCACATTTCCCCAGTGAGGAGGCAGAAGCTCAGAGCAGATGTGGTGTGGTCCCCTCACCTAGAAGCAAAAAGCCAGAATTCTCTCTGCCCAGCTATGCAGTGGACAAGCTTAACCTCTATCAACCTCGGTTTCCTTTTCTGAAAGTCAAGAGAAGACCTACATGGTCTTTTCCAGCTACAGAATTCTACCACTTGCCCAAAGTCACACTGAGGGTTCAGTGACAGAGCTGGGACTTGAGCCTAAGTTTGTGACTTTTAAAACAATCAGTCCTTAGGGAACAAATTCAAAAGGTAGTTTGGGGGATGGAAGAGCAGAGGAAAAAAAACCTTGAGCATAATCAAGAACCTCTTTGGAACACATTGAAAAGCCTGCAGCATTCCATGCCAGGGAACTCCCTCCCCTGGAACAGAGAATCGATTTACAGTGAAGCTCACGAGGTTGACCGCACCTGGGAAACGGTTGCCAAGGAGACAGACTTCTGTGACTTACACACAGCAGGTTACTCACACACTAACGACATTCCCTCAGAGCACTTCACCCCACAGACAAGAACAAGGGTGATGTGTACAAAGACAACCTTCACTCTGGAGACATCAATCAAATTTGGATATTCCAGTCCATCTTATGATTGAAAAATCCCTTTTTGGGCTTGCTCCCATTCTGGAACTCCTATGTCTTTGCCAGAACCCAGTATCGACAAAACTGTTGGTTACCCGGGATTCCATAATCTTCCTAACTACGTGCTACTCCCAACCTTGATTTCCCCAGTAGCCAGGAGGACACAGATGGCAGCGGCTAGAGGAACCAAGCACTCTATTGCTTCTATGCCTCACTTCTGTCCCATGGGATCTGGGTGAAGAACTCTATGACAGGAATATGCTAGACTCAGGGGTGAGGGATGGGGACTCTGCTCAGAGGACTGGGAAATTCTATTCCAGGAAAGAACCAAGATACGGATTCTCTTGTGACAATTATCTTTCTTCTCTTTGTTTGCTTCCACCCTTGACTTCTATTAATATTAGTACACATGGCAAAAAGACTTATTGAAGGGATTTTAGGAGGAAATAAACTAGGACATATGAGGGAAAAAAAATAAATTGGGCACTAACAACTGTGCACTTGAAGGATGACCGTGACATCTTGAACTTACCACACAAAATTAAACCATTCTGTGTGGGACTAAATCAATGTGAAAGAACATATATTAGATTTTAAAAACTTTTTTATTGTGAAAAATTTCAAATGTACAAAAAAATTAATAAACCCTAATATTCGTATTAACAATTAAAAAAGTTTCCATGCTGTTACATCATTGTTTTGCTCTTTGGTAATGTATTTTAAGGTGAATCCAGACACCAAGTCATTTCGTCCTGAATGCTTCAGAAGAAACCACTAAAAAGTATAGAAATAGCCTCACACAATCACAGTGCCATTAGCACATCTAACCAGGCAGTAATTTCTTGGTATCTAATACGATTTCTAATCAGATTTCCTCAGTAGCTCATGGATGTGTTTGATGGTTCAAATCAGCTGATAAAGACCCCCACGAGTGTGTGATACTTGTGAGGGTTTTTCCAGTTACCACAACCTGTCCTCCTCCATGATCCCATATTTGTATTCTTTCCACTGACTTAATATAGAAATTGGGTCAACTGCCTTGAGCTCTGTCCCACATTTTGGATTTTTGTTTCTTTCTAAGGTTGCATCTCTATAACTTGTATTTCCTGTGAATGAAAAATACTTCTAGAGGTTTGATTAGATTTACGTTCAGCTTCCTGGCAAGAAGAGTTCACAGATTTATACCGCATTATGTCAGGAGCATACACAGTCTGACCGTTCTACTTCTGCGGTACTAAGGCTGAACCATAAATAGTAGGTTCTTTATTAGACTGAAACATACTCTTTTCTGCTGAAAATAGATTTACTACGGAAGTGAATTCTGAATAACTCTTAAGACAGTGGATAATGTATCTGGATTTTAGTAGGAAGTAGAAACTTAATAATGCTTTCATAGGGCTATCAGTTAAGAAGCCAGGAAATCAACCTGCAATATGCAACTACCCTTGATTTCCATGAGTATTAAAGAAGTTCAAACCAGCTATCATTTTAACTATACCAACAAACTCATAGTTACCTAGTCACCTAGTGAGCAATGACTAACAACCCTGAGCCAGGGCCTATGAGGGACAAAGCCAGGACCTCTGTGATACGGGTTGAAGAGGAAGATGCACACTGGAGAGAGCAGAGCACCATCTCCTTCACTGCACCGTGGAGATTCTAATTTAGGGGTCATAATGATTAGGAATGGAAACAAAGGATTAATGCTGGAGGTATTAAAAATACACAATCAGCAGGCCTTGGTGATGTCAAAAGAAAAAAAGAAAGCATAGATCACACTCAAGCTCACTATCCAACAACTCTAGGTAAATAAGACATCCAATGATTAAAAACGTGCTTGGTGCTTGTACTTTCCCCCTACAACTCTGGGTATGGGTTTAATCCAGTCACCAACATTCTCGCGTGAAGTGACCCTGTCTGCTTTAATCTAAAACTCAGGGCCAGAGAAGACTTGGTGTAACATTATAGAAGGAGCTGCCGACAGACCTCAGAGTGAAGTGAAGACTCTGGTGCCACTCAGCTCGTTCCTCTTTTCTCTTCCACATCACCACTATAGCTTCCACTAATCTTTCCCAATAGGGCAATTATTATTACGAAGAAGGGCAAACCTGCAAGAGGTGAGGCCTTTCTCTCCTGGCAGAACACATTGCATTCCTTCTGTGGGAAAGGAAAATGGAGCCAGGGGCAAGGTATCCGAGCTGGTGTGACCTCCTGCACGATGTGCTTGGAGTAACCCCATCCAGCAGAGACAGCCTGCCAGCTACCGGAGGCACACGCAGAAGACATCCACGTCAGAGTAATGACCACCACCATGTACTTATGGAGGCTCAGAGCACTTTCTGCAACCCACCCCATGCTTTGGCAAGATTAGTTAGGAATGGCAGAGTTCCATGACATATTTTAGACAACCAGAGCACTCGGAAGATTCATTCTTAACTTGCAGGAAGAAGCCACAGCGATGCTGAGGGACAGGAGAGTGGAGCACCACCTCCTTCACCGCACAGCGGGAGCTTTCTCGGGCTTCTTCAGGCTTGGATCCTACGGGCTGAGCGGGAGCTCTTGGATGCACGTATGGACAGGAGGTCTGCATGAGACCATGGCCCTGTCTACTACTCATGAGGAAGTCTATCTGAGGAGCACACAGAGTCAGTTTTTGTGTTTTCTGTTTATGTTTCAAAAATACTATAATGATGCCAGGGCTAGTATTTGAAAAGGCAGCCACTCCCACCCCTCCCACATCTATTGAGATGAAATAGTTTATTATATTTTGGAATTGATGGATGAGTAAAAGCATTGTTACACTTTAAAATAAATATTTCTTTTGAATTGAGAGGGTTTTGTCTTAGCCCTTCTCCTCTCCTTTCCTTCAATAAATATTTGGTGAATACCCTAACAGCCTAACAGCCCTAACCACTTTACAGAGTGGGGAACAGCAGCCAATGTCTCCTCTACAAGAGAAACATGTGAGGCAAAAGAAGGTATAACCCCTGGGAAAACAGACCCCCAGAAGCTCTGCCAGCAGGACCTGGGATGCAGCTGGAAGGCAGAGGAGATGCTCCTGGCAGGAAGGAGGCCAGGACATGTAGGAGGACCCCCAGCTTGTCCATCAGAGCCCAGGTCCATGGCCCCAGCAAGAGGGCTTCTCTAGAGCAGCCAAATCTCACTGAGAGACCTACCGACTCTGACATCTGGGGGTTCCCTAAGGAAATAGCCCCATCTGAGAAGGACTGCCTCTGCAAACAGCTTCCAACTGGCTCTTCGTTAATTGTTATATTAGAGCAGATGACAAGGGATCATCGGACTATGCGGGGGAAATCCTCCATGATGAAGAGAGCAAACCAAAACCAAGAGAAAAGAGAAACTCAGAGGACAAAGACAGAAAAACGATCTGTGAGTCTGTGAAAAACACAATGCCTCCAGAGACGGGGAACATATACTTGTATCTATCCATGAGACAAGAACAGGACATTATGAAAAAATAAGAAACAATGAGATAGTAAGAAATAGCTCTTGAAAATTAAAAATATGACAACAAAATTTACCTCATAATAAAAAGTTCAGAAAATAAAATTCAAGAAAATCCCCCCACTCATTGGCCAAAGTAGAACAAAGATACAGAAAAACTGGAGACAAAAGAAAAATCTGAGGAGGAATTCACAATGTCAATGCATTCAAGACGTCAATGCAACTACTGACTGCCTGACAAAATGGGGAAAAATTATGAAAGAGTTAATTTTCCAGAATTCATGAAAGGATATGAATCTTCGCATTGAAAGTCCTACCGAGTGCTTGGTGAATAAAAACACCCAACCAACTCATATTCCCATGAGGTTTTAGAATCTGAGCATATTATGATTCTAAAACCTCCTAAAAATGAGATAAATAGGTCTGTGTAGAGGACTAAAATAAGAACCACAACAATGGCTATCAAGAGACACTAGATTAACACCTTCAAAATGCTGAAGAAAAATGATTTTCAACTCAGAATTCTATACCTAGACCATCTGCCATGGTATTAGAATAGAGATTTTCGGACCTATGCCCTTCTCAGAAAGTTGCAGAAGATGAGGGAGGAGACATGGGAATTAGGACAGAGGAGCTAAAAGGAGCAAGGATGGGGAAAAGTCCAGGAGGCCAAGGAAGTGGCTGACCCAGCAACCAGTCCTGAGGGCGCCAGGAGGGGAAAGTCCTAGGAGAGAGGTCTCCTGGGAGACAGATTCAGCTGACAGATGATGTGATGCAGCTGACGCTCTGGGAGTTTTATATTAAGAGGCTACCAGAGGGTCTAGAGGGAAAAAAACAAAATCACACAGATATATAGAATGCTTTTGTTTCCCGTCAGAAAACAACCAAAGATTGCTATAGGAAATGTTATTGTCATACACTATTTGCCTTCCAGGGAAATATATTTACATAGCCATAAAAATATAAACCCCAAATAACAAATTCGCTAATTATTATACAATACGATCAGCAGTTTGAGTGGTGTAAAGGCCCAGATCCTAATCTACCAAAATACAAGTCCAAATTTTTAAAATTATGACACTGACAAATGTCAATGCAAGTTGTTATTTTAAAATACGAAGGTAAATAGCACATAATTTCAGGAGAATTGAAAGTGCCGTAGGGAGGAGGTGTGTGAGGTGACGTGGCACAGAGCATGACTGCAGTATGGCCTTTCTTTAAAAGCTGTTGGGTGGAGCTGAATTTTTTCACACCTGTTTGCAAATATTACCTTGATTAAAAAATAGTAAGCATTTAATGTATACGCTCTCTGTACGAGACACTGTTCAAATGCTTTACAGGTGATCTCGTTTAATTCTAAAAACAGTCTTAATAGATAATATTATTATTATCCCTGTTTTAAGATAAGAAAATTAAGGTACAGGGAGGTTACACAGCACATCCAGTAGCACAGTGCTAGCAGCTGATGGAGCCAGGATTTTAACTCAGGCAATGTCGACCAGAATCTGGAGATCTTAACTCGGAAGGAAGCCAGGAAAAGATAATTTCATCTCAGAAAAGCGATCTGATTTTCACCTGCTGGTAAACCTAGAAGGTCAGAACCAATCAGCCTACCTGACATGAATAAGTAGGAAGCATTTATTTCCCCCTATCTAAAATCCTGTATTTTTCTATCAACAACACAAAAACACAGCCTAAACAGCAAGAGCAGCAGAAAAGAAAAAGTTGGAAAAAAAATTACAGTCACACAAACTGTAGTTAAAAAATGACTAAGTTTCCTTGATATATGAATTTGTTGGAAAACCATTTATCAACAGCCTGTTTCTCTCCAGCAGAGTCTCTCTAGCAGAGTCCCTCAAGCCGAGAGCCATGTCATTCCCCTTTGACTGATTAATTAGCCAATCAGGGGACATTTTTCATTGTGAGGTATGATGGTTTATTTCAGCTAATGTTTGGTCTCTAATGGCGACACATTAAAGCCAACTAGGCTATTTTAGCCCTGTGGAGTGACCAAAAGGCAGGAACAGAAGATAAATCAAAAGAGCTCCCTTCAGTTCCTCTTCAGTCCTTAACAAAACCCCTAAGGAGCAAGGGGCTGGAGGGGAGAGCCTCTACCAATAAAGACAAAAAACAAATCAAAGAAAAGCACACATGTCTTCCAGCCAAAGAGGAGCCTTCCTGCTTCCAAAGAGCAATAATTTATCCTCTGTTGATTTACAGACCACTGATAGAACAGGCCCCAAAAAGTCAATATCCAGCTCTTCTTCCTTTTATCAAAAGCTGTGCTCAATAGAAAATCTAGCTCTGTAATGCTTCTTACTCACGGGCTGATTTTCCCTGCACTCTGAATTAGAAGAGCTGTGAGTAACCCATCTCAATCAATATTCACACCAAAGTCACTCCAGCCAGGAATATCCCACCGCACTGAAAGTTCTCTAAGCTTCTTACCTGTCCCTAAGCTGTAAGGGCACTGAAAACACCAAGACGTAGAAGTTTAGGAGGAAGGCAGATGGGAATATTCACAGATTCAGCACAAGAAGCACATCTTCAACATGTCCACTGACAGCACACTCACCAGGGCGGGTCTAAGGAGATGGTCTTTGCAATTACACACTTTATCATCACCATCATCACTCATCATTCTAATTTTATGAATGCTGGAAGCTGTGTTAGTCTGTTTTTGCATTGCTATAAAAAAACATTTGAGGCTGGGTAATTTATAAAGAGAAGTGGTTTGATTTTGGCTCACAGTTCTGCAGGCTGCATAGCAGGTGTGCCGCTGGCATCTGCTCCTGGTGAGGCCTCAGGAAGCTTCCAATCATGGTGGAAGGAGAAGGGGGAGCCAGCTCATCACATGGCTAGATGGCAGGAGGAAGTGCCAACCTCTTCTAAACAATCAGATCTCATGTAAACTCGAGCAAGAACTCACTAATGATTATGAGGACATGAAGCCATGCATGAGAGATCCGCCCCCACCATCCAAACACTTCCCACCAGGCCACACCTCCAACACTGGTGATTACAATTCAATTTTACAACACTAAATTGTATCAGAAACCTTCAGACAAGACACCACTGGTTCCTTCCTTCCCAACTGATTTGAAGATGACTTCCACATTGGTAATCATATTCCTGCACCCTGCTGGCATTTGTGTTTGAGGCCGAGACGAGTCATAGCTCATGTTGCTTCTGCCTTTGATGCTTATTCAGCCAGAGAACTTCCACCCTTCAGGCCTAGCTCAATTTCCAAATCTTCTGTGTGTCTGTGTCTCCTGACAGACTCACTGAGCATTAACAGCTCCCTGCCTGTGTCCCCATATTGTCTAAGGCTTATTTCAACAAATGAATTCAATTCAGCAGAAACCTTACTGAGAATCTACCCCGTGCCACGCATGGTTCTAGATACAAGGAAGTATAAAAATTCCTGCCCTCATGGGGTTCCAGTCTCCTGAGGGAGGGCAGGCAGTCAACAAGGGAACTACTGAGCACATCAGCTGGCACTCACTGCTGTGAAGGAAAACAAGCACCAAATGTCTGTATGTCCAACCAAAACCACAGAGGACATGGTAGTAGAAGATGACTGCCTCAGTCATTACTTACCTTAAACACTAATTAAACCAACTGATGTGTCAGGAGGTCCTCTACCCTTGCTGTAGTGGCAAAATGGCAGACAGGAGCCACTTTTCTAGAGGACTCTCAGAAGGACGTGCTTCTCAGCAATGACCCTGTTTACTCAGCATAATTATATTAAATATTGCGACTATGTACAGATAGGTACAGTTTTCTCAGTTCTAAAGGGTGTTTCACAGAAGTTATTATTTGTCATCCTAAAATATGAGAGTGCTGATGGCGACTGATGACAGTGGTCTTAGCAGTAGCAGCTAAGACGCACTGGGCACTTCGCTATAAGTTTTATGTGGCTTATCATTTAATCTTCCCTGGATCTTTTATTATCCCCATTTACAAATGAAGAAGCTGAGGATCAGAGAGTTTAAATAACTTTCCCCAAATCACACAGTCTTCAAACTACTCTTGGGCTCAAATGCAGGCATATGAAACCTCAGGTGTCTATTCACAACACTATATGCCCCTGAAGTGGCCCTCTGGAAGAAACCAGCATAGGACATTCATTAGATAATCTGATTTCCTCATTCTACTGGCTCAGATGGTTCTAACAAGTATATATACTTGATACCAGGTATCAACGTATAATCACAGAACCACAGGAAGGTGAATCCTGAGACAGCAATTTCAGTTACCTACACAACAAACCATTCTATGTTTCAAGACACTCAGTGGCTTCAAACGTAACAGCCATTTCCCTGTTCACCCTAGTTCTGTGCATTAGCAATTTGAGGAAGGGCTGGGCTGGGCAGTTCTGGCTCAGGGTCTCTCACAGGTTGTTGTCAAAAGGTGGGGAGAGCTGGCAGAGTGGGAAGCTGGCCAGGCACCCCCTCCCCAGGGAAGCTCTGGGCGCCCGCGTAACTCAGTGATCAAGGTCTCTCCATGGGGCGTGCCTGGGCACTGGGCCTCCTCACAGTTTGGGGCTTGGGGCAGCTGACTGTTCACATGAAAGCTTCAAAAGCAAGTGTTCCAGCCAATGAGGCCTCAGAAGTCACCTGGCCCCCTACTGCTAGACCGTCTTGGCAAAGGCAAGTTCCAGGTCCAGCCGGGTAGAGGGAAGGGGACCAGACTCCGCTTCCTGGTGCAGAGGTCGTAAGGGTGCACCTAGAAGAGCATTTGGAATGGGAGGTATTGCTGAGGCCATCTTTGGAAAATAGAATCTATTACACAAACATTCTACAACACAAAATGCAAGACCTACTTATAGACAGGAAAACTGAGTTTACAGATAAAATAGGAACACCCTACCCAAGGTGAAGGTAACTTCGCCTTGACACTCAACATTTCTAGTTACTCTTTTAAGTCTTGAATTTGCTAGAAGAGATGACTTGCTATTTTACCTCAAGTCTATTTGATCTCTTGTTTGGACACACCAAAAGCCTTTCACATTCATCTACTGGATAAAGCACATGAGTAGATAAAGCCAAAACTGCTCAGATATATACAAATCAAGAATACAAGTAATGTTCTCACCTTTGCTGTCGTGGAAAACATAAAACTTCAAGTCAAGGCTTAAACCTGCCAGCACCATTTCAAATGGGATCATTTCATGTGCTCTCTTTACTCCAGAATGGGAGAAGGTCAGAACTGGAAGGCTTTGAATGCATTTAGCTGGGACTCTTGCCTGGTACCAGAACCTGCACAGGGCGCTCCCCAGGAGGTGTGCACTATGGCCAGTGGCTCTGCCAACCCACGCGTGCTGCTTCCTTTTCCCGAGTTGTTACCTTTCTACGAATTTCATCGGTCAGTGCTAGTTCTTCCTTAGTTCTGATGCCCTGATAACCACACCCAATTCTTCCATCTCTTACTGTACATAACATGCTTTCCAGACGCCATGGTTCCCCAAGGCCATTCCCTAAACGTACTCCTTTAAAACATGACACCCAGGCCTGCATATAGTCGTCGAGCACAGTCTCGAGGAACAGAAACAACAAGTCTGTTGCTTTCTGCAAGTGGGCACGGCCTCCCTGGCACAGCCCAGCCTGCGTTCTGGACAGGTGGACAGGACATAATTTGGCTTAGGTTAAACTTGCGGTCAGGAGATGTGGCCTATCTTCTAACTAATTTTCATCTAGCTGCTACCAAATTAGATCTTCCTAGAACTAAGTGCGACTACACATACCTTCATAAACTTTTACCTGAAAACAGTGAAAATGTTTTGGCCAACTGTCCCTGCTGAGACAGATTACTTTGATTCAGGATTCTGTTATCAATGGACAAAATGATGACAAGAATTACTGAAGTCATCATTGTTGGGAAAGATGAATTTTGGAACTCAAGTGTGTATGTATTATCTGTCTTGTCTGTGGACTTATATTTCTCCCTGACTAAAAGGGTCTTAATTAGAAGATGACTTTGGTGTCCAAATGTGGAGCAGGGAGAGGGTGGGCAGAGCAACAGGTGCAGGAAGGGGGGTCCACATCCTGCAAATCCCTCATGAAACTCACCTAACCATAAATGCCGGGTATCAGTGTGAAAATTCAGAACAAAGGAGAAACCCCCTTCAATTAAAAGGCATTTGAAAAATTAATGCAATAAAGAGACTCTTCTCAAAGATTTTCCTCATGAGGAACTTAAGGCATTGAATCCAACCAGAAGCATGAATAGTCCAAAATACCTTGTGAACTCCACTAAGCCAAAGAAAAGCATCTGCTTGGAATTCATTTTCAGACTGGATAATCGGCAGGCAATGGGAAAGAAAGGGGACTGACAGAGAGATGAGAAAGGAACACAAACTACAAAGTCATGCTTTGCTTCAAAAAGCAAAAACCAGCAGAAGAGTTCAGGGAAAATGATTATTGATTTGGTACCCTGGGAGAGTGAAACTCTCATGAGGCTGCTAATTCAATCAGGTTAGAGAGGTGAAGAAATGGACAATTATTTTGCCAGGAGCCCATGCCAGAAGCACACTGTTCAGAGAAACGAAGTGAGAATGCTGGTAACACATTCTCCATCCTCACTCCGGTCTTGGAATATTTTCTCTAGTGATAAGGCTCAATCCGGAAACAAGCTGGAGAGAGGAAGGAAACTGGGAAGGTGGGGGAGGGAGAAAATGAGAGAGAGAAAAAAAAAAAAAAGAGTAGCAGGAAGTTCAACCAGATAGGAACTGATGGAATTTGTTTTTCAGTGTCTCCAACTCCAACTTGCAAACCAAATCAGAAAAGACACAGGCTCACATGCAGCAGCCCAGCAGGCACTGGCCAGCCCAAGTACCTACCGCAGGTCTCAAGGGGCCCTGGGAATCTCAATTCATTATCTTCGATCATTTCTTTGTCTCTGGAGAAAGTGCATACCTCTCCAATTTAGGAGCAGTCCAAACCAGAGTTATTGTCTTCCAATCAATATAAAACAGAGATGGTGGGAAAGGGAGAACTCGGAAATCAGAAATGTGCAACCAGCTGTCCCCACACAGAACAGTTTATGAGAAGTTTTCTGAGCAACTGGCAGTTCCTGATGATCTATCACTGTTGAAGCGAGTACTTCTGAATAGCTGGATTCAGTGGGGAAACAGCGCCTCCTGACAGCTTCTGTGTCTTGAAGAAATACTAAGCACCAGGAAAGTCAGAGAGTCCTTCAAGCAATGGGAATGCTTTATCTTCTGAGCAACGAAAAACAGCCAGAAAAACCATTCTAGAGTGAAATGCAAGGTCTGAAAGCCAGTTTCTGGCAAATTGGGTTGATTTTAAAAAACACTAAAAACTCTTTAAAAAAAACTAAATGGCAAGAGCAAACATTTATTCAATAATCCTTTCTCAAGAATCCACAAGTAGATTGTGCTTGGCATGGAAAGTAGATTATCAATATTTCCTCTCTCAGAGAAGAAATACGTATTGATCAGAACATTTTAAAAGGAAAAGGCATTTCAAATATCAACCATGACGCTATACAAACCATGATTTTTATGGTAACACGTCCATTTTTTAAAAAGACAAGATTGAGAACCTTCAACTGACTGAATCTCTACCATGTGCCAAGAACTAGAGCCAGTCACATGCTGGGGACCCAGAAGTTAGAACACAAATCCTCTCTCTTGAAGGTGTTCCCTGGCCAGTATATGCCACGAATGAAAAAGTCCACATGTAAAACACAATGAAGTGATTTCTTCTTCCTTTTCTTGTGTTTTTGAGACAGGGTCTCACTCTGTCCCCTAGGGTGGAGTGTAGTGGCGTGATTCTAGCTCAATGCCGCCTCCTTCCAAGCAATCCTCCCATCTTTATCCTCCCAAGTAGCTGAGACTACAGGTGGTTGCCACTGAGCCTGGCTCATTTTTTGTAGAGATGGTGTCTCACTACATTGCCCAGGCTGGTCTCAAACTCCTGAGCTCAGGCAATCCTCCTGTCTCAGCCTCCCCAAAGTGCTGGGATTATAGGCGTAAGCCACCATGCCCAGCTAGCAATTTCTTCATTAGATGCAAAAAGGTCAGCAAGGAGAGAAAGCATGATTTAAGTCTCATAAACACGTCCTAGGAATCTTGCAGTTAGCTTAGATTGCTTGTTGCTTCGTTTTGATGTAATTTTCTTTTTATTTCTATACATTATATTCAAAATAATGAACAGAGCACATTCTTGGCTTGGCATAGCTTGTTCCACTACACAACATGAAGTTCATTCCTACTATGCTCACAAATAAAATTTACATTTTAAGTAATTTTTTTTTAAATGAAGACTTTTAAATGCAGAGTCTTCAATTTTTTTTTTTTTTGGAGTTCCAGTGGGCTTTTATTGAGATAAATTAACAAAAATCAAGATTTTACCATGTTTTTTGAACCTTATAAACTCAGCAGACTCTGATCCATATGAGTACATACAACATAACACATCCCAACAAAAAGACAGCCCCACTGGAACATCTGCCAGTTAACAGAAAGCCAATTTTCCCTTTCCCCAATACTTCAGAAATTTTGAGTTCCCACTGCTCACTTCTCAGTGGAACTGGTCCCTTGTGGCTACGGACATTTGAAGCATAGTCTTAGATTTTAAGGCTTCTTTTTGGACCAAGGACACCTTTGCAAATCCACTGAGAGCTCTGCATGTGTGCCCACACATTCTGCATGCAGTTTAAAGGAGGTCACAAGCCTCACTATAGTGAGTGTCCCATGAGATATCATGGAGAGCCAATACCATGAGCTCTCCAACACCAACACACTACGGATGACAAAACTGTCATGATACCACTTTGTACTTAAGTATCACTTCACAGTTTAATACATCCCTGAAATTACTAAGTAAATGATTTAATGAATTGGAGCGAACTTTAAAGACATCAAATGATTTGATCTCTACAAAGAGTTCTCTAAAGAGTCATAAGATACATAACATTGAGCACGGCTAAGTGCAGGAAATAGATCATGGAAATGACAACTGGCCTTTAGCATTGGGTAGTGACCCCTGCAGATCTGAGCAGACTCAGCATCAAACTGAGAGACCGTGTGATCTGTACACACAACATTCCACTCTCATCAGACAATTCTGTTGGCAGACAATTCTCTCGGCTGCCAGGGTCACGGGTGGTGTTGGAGGGGTATGTAACTATGACTGGGGTTAGCATGAGAGAGGCCTTGGTGGTAATGAAATGGTTCAGGATCTTCACTGAGATAATAATGGTTACACAATCCACAAATGGGATAAAGAGGCACAGAGCTACATGAACAGATGGTACCAATGGCAATTTCCTGGTTTCATCCTGTACTGTAGTTACGTAAGATGTAACCACCGGGGAAACCAGATGACGGATGCACGGAGCCTCTCTACTATCTTTGAAACATCCTGTTCATCTACAATTGTTTCAAATTAAAAAGTTTAAAAAAACCCTCACGGCTATTAATCAAGGGCTGCAGATGTTTCTTGGATATAAATATATTCAGATTATCCAGTTCAATAGAGAGATGAAAAAAAAAACACAAGTATCACAGCATCTATGCTCCAGACGCTCAAGTTCTTTCTTAATTCAGCCTCCAGCTCCAACATAGAAGTCAAGTCATTCCCCAGGCTGGCCTGGACACCTGGTCACGTGCTTCTCAAACCCTAACAGCTCATCTCTGACTAAAGGTAAAGCAAAGAAGTTTTAAAATTTAAACCATTATTTTCTACAAAACAGGAACAGCCAATCATTTTCCCACAAAGTTATGCTACAGCATCAACCACTGGTGTCTCTGATGAAGCTGAACAGAAGCTGCTAAGGCCTAACTAAATCCCTTCGACGGAGATTTTTTGTTAAATGCAACCGAGTTCATTAACTTCGACAGGAGTGTGGTATGGGAGAAAGAAGGCTGATTTCAGACTTGCAGAGACACAGACTTAAAGCCCACGTGTGCCGTTTTGGAGCGTCCTAACAATTCTCTCTGTGCCTCAGTTTCCTCACTGCTACAGAGGGGATGCTGATGCCTACGTGACAGGATTGCTGTCGACGATGAAATGAGAAAAATCCTCAGTGTCCAACACAGGATTTGGCACACAGATGCTTAATAAAACTGGAATTCTATGATGGCAGTCAGGGGCTATAGAAATTAAAATCGGCAGGCTGGGCTTAATGCAAGAGGGGTGCTGTTTCCCAAGCCAAGAATGTGGTTAACGCCAAGGTTCTGGAACTCCAGATGCTGAAGACAAATCAGCGTCAGCACCTAACTAGAGCACCTATAGAGCTTCTGCTACCTTAATGGCCCACACTACCATGGTTTCCGGACTCTGGAGGTAGGTGACCTCCAGCAACACCTTGGCCTCTGCAATGCCAAATATCAACCCAGGTTGACACGGGTATGAGAGTCAAGTGAAGCAACAACAAGCAATACTCCCGACACCTGAGGATGGGAGTGAAAAAGGTGGTATTTTCAAACAGATCTGATCAAAGGCCTCCTGTCTGGCTATAAGGGCTGTTGTAACTAAAAGGTAAGGTTTCTTAGCAACAGTCTACTCAAGGAAGGTACAGGCATACCTCAATAAAAGCAAACTTAATACGTAAAATCCGCATGGATGTCACAGATAAATTTAGAGGTTATTCTGCTTCACAGAAAGATGTTCTTCGTATCTTAAACCTGATTACATTTAAATAGATTCTGTTTTCTGCACACAAGCGGGCATCTGTCTGATGGAAAACACTGCCTAGGCCCAACCTCCTCAGTGTGGCACATGGGCCAGCAACAGTGTTGCCCCAGCCTCCTCAGTGTGGCACATGGGCCAGCAGCAGCATTGCCTGGGAGCTCCTCAGATGGGGATGTACGGCTCTTGGGCCCCACCCAGGCTTCATGAATCGGAACTGGCAGTCTGACAAGGAAGGCCTGTGTCCACGGCAGGACTTGAGCTTTGTCCTCCGGGTTACTCGTGACCCCAAAGCCAGAAGCTTTCAGTACAGCTGCACAGCAGGCTGTCCCCGCATTCTCAACCCTCACTCCTTACCAAACGAATGTTAGAGTAACTGCTGGAACCAGCTGGGGAAGCATTGAATTTTTTTTTCTCCTTTTGTATACAGACTCCTGGACCCTAGCCCAAGATTTAATGTCATTGGTCTTGGGCAGGACACTGGCATTAGCCTTTTGTTTAAAGCTCGGTAGGCAGTGCCAGGGCAACGACCCTGTTGAGAACCAAGGCCACAGACTGAGAACAGAGCCTGGTAAAAGACGGCCTCACCAACACGTAGGGCCTAAATCCATCACTGGAAGAAAACACTGAACTGGAAAGAGAGAGGAAGACTGACTAACAGAAATCTTGCACAAAACACCATGCTGCATCAAGGGTGATCATCTCTACACCAACTGAACCAAAAGAGACTTTCCCAGGACTAGCATCAGGGAACTGTTTCGGAAGCTCCTCAGATACAGGTGGGTGTCTCACTTTAACATGACTCACCCACCAAAAAGTCAAGTAATACTAGTGTTGAAAACCTCAAGGCACCCAACACCAATAATTCCTCAAGCAGAAATCTGCCAGAAGGTCAGAAACCTCTGATCTCTTACAACTAAGAGCTTTCTGCAACAACCACATAAATCCTCTTAAAGTTCTACAAAAGCCTACAAGTACAAATTATATTTCCTTCCCTGATCTGTTCAACTCTACATTTTCAAAGAGGATGCCTGGGAGGGCAAAGGCTGGGGGTGGTGGGTGGGTGGCGGGGAGAAGAGACAGGATCCACATGCAGGGATCTGGAGGCGCCAGTGAGAAGGCACATGAACCCACGGGGCTGGGGAGATGGGGGTTATCTCAAAGTATGGGAGGCATGTGGAGCTCAGGGTGTGACTGTGGGGTGGGGGCAGCTGTTGGGCAGAGCAGAGGAGATGGAGTGCAAGTGACATGGGACTGGAATTCCAGTTCTTCCTGAGGACACGGAGACGACTGAGGAGAGTCAAGGGAGAGGACTAGAGAGGAGGCTGGGATAAGCCAGAGGCCACGTCCTCAGTGAACGGAAGAGTAGCCTAGTCCAGGTCTCACGCTGAGCACTGAGGGCAGACATATAACCAGAAGCCGGCCTGTCTTACCAGGCTCTTTCCAACAGCTCCTTGTGAAGGAGCAGCTGGCACGGCCTGATGTTAGAGCGGCTTCTCCCTAGTGACTGCTGCCTTTCCCATGACTCAGCACAAGACACGCAGGCACCAAAGCCAGGTTTCCTTTCCCGGCCTGCTGCTTCCACCTGCTGAGGGTGTAGGGGCAGACAAGGGCTGAACTGGGACTCGGGAATTGAGTCCCAATCCGCACAGGGAATCGCCAAACAAGACTTCTAACCACTGTAATTCTGGACTCTCTAAAAATTAAACTATTAAGAAACAAACAGCTACCACCCTAGAAATAAAGGCTGCTGTCAGTCTGGAAAAATGCCAGGAATGAATAAACCAAGTCTTCTTTTTTGTTCTATGGTCACCAAAGGCCCTGGCTAGGAACCAGTAAAAGATCGGTACAACATACCAGGTTAGCTGAGTAACAGTGGTTGCAACCGTATATTCCAGATTTTCTTAGACAATGCCGGTTCTAAGTATTTTTAGCCTCTTATTTTCAGAAATCCATATTTCAAAATCCTAATACATCTCAAACTATATCCAGGGCTGTCTCTTACACTTAAAAACGGCACAAAAAATTCTTTGCGATATTATACAGCCCAATTTAATAATTAGGATTATAAATTATGGAGTTCATTCCATTTACGGTGTAGTTTAGTCACCCCATTCTTTTATTCCAGTTGTAAAGCAAATAATATTGTATAATAGAGGAAATACCCCATCTAACCCCCTTACGGGTGGTGCTGATCCAGCGCTGTCTCAAAGGCTTTCAGAATGGAATAGGCTGGCTCCAGAGGATGATGGGGACATTCTTCCTCCCTCCTCCACTCCAAAAGGAGTAACACAGTCTGAGCAGAACAAACAAAATCCCTCCCTCTCTCGGCCATGGAAAAGACATTTTCCCCTCTGATTATATCGGCAATGGGTATTCTTTCCCAATTTTAATCTAGTCCTCACATCAAAACAAAAGGAACAAAAGCCAAACACCGGATGACGCTTATTCTGGGTTTTTTTTTGTTTCCTTATAAAACATATCTACCCACTATTATTACCAAAAGGCTCGTATCTAGGCTGTGTAAGAAGCCTCCAAAGTGTTTTGGAAACTCTGTCCGAAAAGCACTAGCCATAGATATAAACAGTCCTAGACACAGGTGAAAATCAGAGTATTAAAGCGGAACACCGAACTGTACATGGCTTTATACCTCAGGAGTCTTCTTACTCTGTCTTTTCCCAAAAACGCAGTCAAGATCTGTTTTGCTCCGAGATGATAGATCCTTCCCTAGAAAAACAACGTGATGCTTTTCAGTAAGACCATTCTTCCTAAAAGAAGGAGCACAAACATAATTCATGCAACACCTGAAAGGAAAATGAATTCTGGGAAAGAAATCAACAATTCTGTAACTACCGACTTTTACCCACTTTTTCATTACACCTCTGTCATTAGCAAACTAAATTGATTGAGTTTTAAAACCAAGAAAATGTTTTAGAACCAGAACTCTTGACATTCTTTTAATTGCAGAAACAACCCAGAACATAGGCACTGCGAGGAAAGCTCAGTTCCACAGCTCACCCCACTCCTGCTATGTCCGCAAGGGGCAATTCCTGCATCTCTGGTTTCCAGTTTATAAAACAGATCTCATTCACTTCAGAAACACAAGCTACTGACTTAGAAGACTGTAAAATACAGATTAAAAGATACTACTAGATAGATAGCTTCAAACTCCACACATGCACATGAATGAGAACAAAGCATATTTGACCACAGGAGCTTAATAATCAACTCGACAAATAAAAACTTTAGAAAAATATATGTGAATAAAAAATACTGCATAAGGGTCACAGGGTTTCAGATTTTTTTTCTTTAAAATGTTCTTTACTGCTCTAGCTATATTGTCTTTAAATAAAAGGCTGCATAAGGAGAGCAGGAGATTAAATGGCTCTACGATTCTCATTTAAAACACTAAACTGTTTCCTTTCAAACCCACAAACCAACTGATTTAAAATTCACTTCTTTGGAATGTCCACTTCTACTCAATAATCCTCTATGAGCAGCCAGCCAAATCTATTCCCATTTGTCAAAGGCATGGTAAATGGATTTTAAAACATAACTACTCCATGTAAAGGCTTGAGGCTCTGGGTGAGGGAGGTCTGGGTCAGACACAGGAATGTGAGTTTCACCGTCACAGACTCACTTGTCTTCTTGGTTTCTGGTAGCACACTGACTTGGCAAAGAAATGTCATGACCCAGAAGGTTCTAGTTCACTGACTATCACCGGGGCACTTAAATATGATATTGCTCAGTGACTCCATGAAATTAAAAAAACAAAACACCCTTCAATTTAATGCAAAGCCAGGTGCCAAAACCAGTTTCCTAGGCAGCAGTACCAGATGAAGTGGTCCAGGCGGTATGACCTGTTCCTGACAGGAGGGCAGGCTCCCCTGGGCTCTGCCTGCTGCTCTTCTTCCTACCTGAGCCCGACACTAAGCCCTCCTGCTTCTTGTTTATGAATAAATAGGACCCTACACAGAAAGACCCAACAGAAAACCTACTAAGAACAGACGAAGCACATCACAGATGGTGCAGAAAATGAACCGGAAAAGTGAGCAAGAAAACTGGCTGTAGCGGGAAGAGGTGGACAAAGTCATCAGAGGTGCAGATGTCCTCACAGCTTTGCTGCCGGCACAACCCATTTTCCACTGCAAAGCACATTCAGGGTGGCAAATTGCTACTTCAGAAAAGGGAGCTATACTTAATTCAAAATGTGTATTGGCCATCTGTCCCTATCCTCTGGAATACAGACACTCTAGAAAATGCAAATTCCGATCTTTCTGACAGCCATTTGACTAAAGGAATGTTGGAGGGATTAAGGAAGGGACAGTACATGCAAGATCACAATTCTAAACCACAACGCCAAAATATGAACACAGAGATTCAACACAGATCTCAAAGTCAGAGGCAACACTGAGGCTGGCAGCGACAGCAAGCTATACCAATGAAGGTGCAGCTGTGTCTAAAGTTTTCACGATGGGTTCTCGTATCAGAAATGTTTATCCTCTAGCAAAGTTCACTTAAGTAAGTGTAGAAACCAGGACTGTTACAGGCCTTGCTCTGGATTTGATCTGGAAAACAAGAACACAGACAAGAAGTCAGAGTCAGAGACTAGCGGAAAGGAGCATGAAAGGTGGACAAAATGGTGAAGATGGAAGAGGCTTTGAGACAGTTACTAATTAACGGTCCCGATGGAAAGCTTATAAACACCAGAAAATTATGGCCGCTTTTGAATAAATACCACAAATTCAAAAAACATTTAAAAAGCTCATTTTGTTTCAGTTCTGAATTATGGTCAAATCATACAAAATACTGTTGATAAACTCAGAGAAAACAATTAAGAAAACTGAATAGGAAACAGATCTGGTTCATCTACTAGTCTTCAATCCGCGACATTTCCAGAACCAGTAAACAAGGCCTCCGAGAGGCAGACTGAAAGGTCCTGCCAGGATGGGCAGATCCGTTCACAGAGTACTCTATTTAGGGTGGTTTTAGCTGTGTGTCTGATGATGATGATGATGATCAGTTTCCCAGTCTATCCGAGCAGCTACTGGGAAGGGAGGAACATGACTGCTATCATCAGAGCTGTTTAAAATACCAACAAGCCCACGCGGGTAGCAACTAAAACAATAAAAAACAGACAGGAGAACTTAGGAATCATATCTAGGATGATTTAGCAACAGTTTAGCAATAACCCAACAAGCTCTAAGGAGCAAGCTGCGGTAGAACTGCGGTAGAACTGAGGCTCCAAACACCAAATCTATGGAAAAGTAGAGTTGAGTTGCCCAGTGTAAAGAAGTGAAGGGCAAGGAATACGTCTGCTAAAATCAAAAGCACTTAGGGTTTATGTAGGTAGCTTCAATTGTTTAGAAAATTCATTTGCATTATTCAATCACAAAGGACAAATACAATGACATATTCTTATTTTTTTCCATTGCAAACACACAGAACTGGCAGTCAGCCTAGGGCAGAAGGTAAAGGTGACTCTACTAAAAGGAGCAAAACCAGGAGAGTGGAAGGAGTCAGTGTGGGTGACACAGGTCAGACCCTAATAGCCAGTAGTAAGAGCTGAAATTTTCAAAAAGCCTACTAGGTGCTATTTAATATTTACTTAAACGTCAAAAGAATCAGAAGAGGAAGTGCAAAGCTCCCCACTCCCAGTGTGCAACTGAGGGCGGGGCTAACTGCGCTGTCAATACCGATTCTGTGATTCCGGACCGGAAGCCAAGCACCCGCAGCATGTGCTAGGCATGTGCTTTCCTTGTGTAAGAAGCATATAAAACAGCCCAAATTGTCACAGGAATAAGAAGTCTGCAAGAGTCCCAGGAAAAAGCTGCGCAATCACAGTTGATGGAACTTTCATCCAATGACGGCACAACTGAGCGGGGAGGCGCTCTCTCCTGACGTCTCACTATCCAGATAGAAAACCTCAAAAATGGCTTTGGATCGACTGACATTTTCCCCTCTGCAGAGATAGCCTCCATCTGCAGACATCTTTTGAACTAAAAAAAACCCTTGGCCTTTTAAATCAGTATGGCTAAAACTGACTTTTAAAATTATACAATAAATTAGCTCAAGTTAAAATTATTAACTTGGGACCAGGGAGAGGAATAAAACAATATAACTAAAACGACACAACTAAAATGGTAAAACGACCGGGCATGGTGGCTCACGCCTGCAATCCCAGCACTTTGGGAGGCCGAGGCAGGAGGATCACTTGAGCCCAGGAGCTCAAGTCAGCAGTTAGCTGAGATTGTACCTCTGTGCTCCAGCCAGAGCAATAGAGTGAGACCCTGTCTCAAAATAAAAATGATACAGCCAATATTTAGGTAGCAGCAAATTTTATAACTTTTTGCTACTATAATCTTACTAGAATAAAATTTTTATCTTCACTCTTAGCAAGCTATGTACAATTCCATCTTCCAGTTTGATCTCCTGGACCATACATGAGTTACAATATGAATCATCCTCATCAACTCAGTGAATGAGTTACTGTCATTATGAGCATACCCACTGGTTAAAATCCTCATCATAAACAATGCTGAAAAAGCAAAAGTTCCATAAACCAGAACCTACCTTAGAACCTAACAGTCACTTACAAATGTGTCCACATTTTACAAAAGAGGAAACTGAGTCTGAAAGACAAGAAATGGGTAGGTGACTTGTCTGAGTGAGTAATGGCCAGAAGCCAGATTTTCTGTGATCTAAGATAGTCCACCTTAGAGGAAACTTGAAAATAAGCTTGCACCATGGACTGGAAAGCTAGATGATAAACCATTCTTTTCTTCACTACCTGGACTTTTGCTTGTCCCCTCTTTTCTACTTAGGACCAGTCTGCACGTCCTTCATGTCTCCACTGGAGCTCCTCTCCGCAATCTAACAATAGATCCAGGACTCTTTCTGCCCTCCATACTGACTTCCTCCTTCTCCCCAGGCAAGGCTAATAGATACAGAACCCTCGCTGGAAGACAGAAAAAGAAGGCACAAGAAACCAGTGGTCTGACAGGGTCACCCAGCAAAGGAGTGGCTTAACTAGAAATAGAAAGCAGATGCTCCTGGCATCCATTAGATTAAAGCAGATTAACGAGGCTTATCCCAGCCTCGGCAAACCCTTCAGATGAAATCATGCATGCAGTCTGGCACCAAAGGAAAATTAGAAGATTCTACCTGCAAAAGTGAAAGCATAAAAAGCTGCCATACCAGTGGCTCAAGCCTGTAATACCAGCACTTTGGAAGGCCAAGGCGGGTGGATCACGAGGTCAAGAGATCGAGATCATCCTGGTCAACATGGTGAAACCCCATCTCTACTAAAAATACAAAAAATTAGCTGGGCATGGTGGCGCATGCCTGTAATCCCAGCTACTCAGGAGGCTGAGGCAGGAGAATTGCCTGAACCCAGGAGGCGGAGGTTGCGGTGAGCCGAGATCGTGCTATTGCACTCCAGCCTGGGTGAAAAGAGCGAAACTCCGTCTCAAAAAAAAAAAAAAAAGCTGCCATACCATCCGAAAGTTATAGGTCACTTTGAGTTTTACTAACTTGTTCTGCAACAGCACCTTCTGTGATCTCTAGTTTTTTTCTAGAGTCTAATGAAAAAAGAAGGGCGATTTCAGGGATTGGGTGTGAAGTAAACACTTACCCTCTCCTCAAAAGGACTGAGGGCCAGCGAAGTCTGTCTCCTGTTCCGCAGCAGGCTGAGGTGGAGAGGAACCCCAGTCAGAGGGCATACAGGTGACAACTAAGAAAGTTCCTGCCTGAGAGGAAGAAGGGATGGAGCGGAAGAGCCACGGCTGCTGGAGAGGGAATGGAGGCCCGGCCTCACCCTGCACCCAATTCCCGACCCACTCAGCTCTGCATGACCTCTCACCTCAACCAAATCCAGTCCTAACTTTTGGGCTCCTGGCCCGAAATGAAAAGCATCATCAGTAGTGTAGAGTATGGGAATTCCAGCTCCCATTGCTATCCAGGCAGGTTCTGTGAGGTAAGAGCTTCTCAGCAACGCCTTGATATGCATGACATTCATGGAAGACCAAAGCAAAGAGGTATCGAGGTAGAAACACAGCCAACCTCCCAGAGAAGAACCACCAATAGACACTAGATACGACAGCATCAGCATCATCACCATGCTTCTTATGAATACTATGTAATAAACAGGTTTTTAATTCATGACACTGTTCTGCCAGCAAACAAGTGGGGAGTAGATTCTATTGCCTTAAATTGTTTCTTTCCAATGCAAGACCGCCACCTCGTGGCTAAAGAGGACAACCACACGCACAAATGATTTCACATACTGGGAAGGGGCTGGGGACGTGGTGCCGGAAGAATAGGAATTCTCACCCAGTTCTCAAAGGGATTTCTACCCAACTTGGCAATGACCACGGAATGCCTACCTTGTGAAATGGAGAAACTATGTGGAACAAAGGGTCAACTAGGGAGTGTGCTTCATCACACTGGAGATCTCAATATAGAGCCTAATTCTCTAACCTGGCATATTTAGAGCTATTTAACACCAACATTCAGCTCTAAAAAAACTCTGCAGCTAAAAATGTTGGATAAGAAATTAAAGTTATTTTCTGACCTGGCCACAGAAAGTCCTTTTTTCCTCAAATAGAACCTGATTCCATTGTAGCTCAGCCACAGGGCTGGTTGACAGTCTAAAGCCTAATCTGGGCCCCATCTCAGCTCTCCCGGATCTGATTCTAACAAGAGCCTCGGGAAACCCACAGTCACTGCGCAGACTCCAGCACTGCTTCGGAGCAATTCAGCCAGCTGTCCACAACACATAAAGTCACTGCTGGCCAGGAGCAAGCATGCTTCAAGCAGCTCAGGACAAACACATAGATTTCAACAAGTAAAGAAATGCTTAATCTTACCTTTTGTGAATTTCATATAGTGAACACGGTTTTTGGAGATTTTGGACTTTTCCTCAAGGCTAAAAGATTTCTTTTCCTTCTTGTCTGAGGAGTCTTTAAAAAAGATTAAAAAAAATTACATGAAAGTCTTGTAATCCAATCTCATTTATTCTCCTAACAGTGAATGGTCCTCAAAGAAAATTGTAGGAGCCCATCATTCATGACTGAACTCTCATTAATTTGCTCTGTGACAGCACCATTCTGCTAGATCTCTGGTTTTCTTCTACGGGTCAAACAATTAGAAATATTTCCTTAATTTGCCTACTATGGATCAGGCAAGGCTGCCCTCCGAAAATTTAGAAAATTCTTGAGGAAGAAATGAAAACCTGTGTTCACACAAAAACATAGATATGAATGATAAATGTTCATATTAGTCTTATTCATAAGAGCAAAATACCAAAAATCGCCCCAAGTCCTTCAACATGTGAGTGAATGAACAGCTGAGCAACCCCTGAGCCATCCTTACAGTGAAATACCAATCCACTGAGGAGGGGACTGGCGGCTGCTACCGCAACAAAGAGGTCCATCTACAAACATACCATACAACTCCATTTACAGAACATTCTGGACATGACAAAACGACAGAGGACAGATGGTTTCCAGGGGACAGGGATGAAGGTATTAACACAAACACGAAGCACGAGGTTGCTGTTCCGTGGTGGCCAATCCCGTATCTTCACTGTCGTGGTTGCTGCATGAATCTACACTTGTGATAAAATTGCACAGAACCATACGTCCATGCACAAATGGAGACCAAAAAAATAATGAAAACTGGATAAGGTTTGTGGTGCAGTTAACAGTAACACCAAGTGTCCACCTCCTGGTTTTGAAAAGCCACAGCAATATAAGGTGCCACCCCCAGGAGGAGCAGGAGGAAAGGTATTCAGGACTCTTCGTACTATTTTGCGAACTCCTACAAGCCTGTAATCATTTCAAAATAAAAAGTTATTTTAAAAGGTGAATAAAGGTATGGTGGGTTAGATGACCATCTAAAAACAGATGAGAGATGGTGATGAGGTGGCACGTGACAGAGCAGCTCCGGCTGTGAGCCACCACCGCCAACGTTGGGGCCTCGGGGAGGACCACTGGCAGGGCAAGAGGTGCAAGAACACACCGCTGAGGACATCTGAGTGGGAACTCCTCTGACAGAAGAGAAAACGTGAGCCAGGAAGTATCTCTTGCCTGAAGTATCAGAGCAAGCTGACCTGGGGTTAGAGTCAATTACAAAGTAGCTGCCTGCGTCCTCTCACCTGTATCTATTTGAGTTCAGACAGAAGAGTGCCAAAGAAACAGATCAGGGGTAGAAAGGAGACTAAATTTTCCTACAGTTTTAAGAACATTTAGTTATGAGATTAGAGAAAGTGGAAAAAAAGAAACGTTCACCCTAATACTGAGCACAACAAGCACGTGTCCATTCACTGGCATGTGACTGACTGCAGTCCCTCCCCGGGGTGTCTAACTTCACAGGTGAAACGGGAACCATACAGCAGGCTTGGAAAGAGAAGACAGACGTGCCACACTCAAAGCAATGCCCAGCGTGGGCTCATTATTTCAACAAACTGAAACATTCTCTTCTGCAGCCACTTCCCAGGGACACCCTGGATTTTTTTCGAAGTCATCTACCAGTAAAGTCTTCTCTTTTGCACTTCCTATGGCACATAAAATTTTCAATGCTGATGTTACAATCACAAATCCCCGAATCAGCTGAAAGTAGCTCCTGCCGACCCCAGGCTTATGCGGGACTAGGTGCTGGACTGGAGGCTCTCCATGCATTCTCAGATTTCCTTCCCGCAGCCGCTCCCTGAGAGAGCTGCTGCGATGCCTGAACTCACTGCAGAGGACGACACTGATAGGGCACAGCCAGGAAGGAGCCGCAATGGGAAGCCCAGGCAGACATGACTGAGAGGCCACATCCTGAACCACCACGCTGTACCCCTCACAGAGCGGCTCTCGCCCTTCAGAGGATAGAACAATCACCTGGGAAGCCTCTGTACCTTCTGAGTATGCAGACAGACTCAGAATGCCTGAGCAAGACAGGCCTTGAGGAATTACTTTCTTTGTTCATGAGCACTCGTTCCTGAAAGTGCTTGGAGTCTGAGTGGATGCACCACTCTGGCTGTCCCTTCCCGCCTGCCCCTCCCACTTCATAAAAGAGAGGCCAACTTTCCACTAACCAGGATCAATGAGGGACACGTGAAAACTCTGGTGTCAAAGCAGCTGGACCAGTCCCCACATTCCTACCACCAACACAGCTCATCAAGAGGTGCACTGCCGAAGAGATGTGCTTGTTTACCACGCATTCATGAAAGTTTAAAGCAGATCTGCTAATTTTACTAACTCTAATCTACTCCTTGTGAGGCCAGGCACGGTCCCAGCACCTTGGGAGGCCAAGGCAGGTGGATCACCAGATCAGGCGTTCGAGACCAGCCTGACCAACATGGTGAAACCCCCATCTCTACTAAAAATACAAAAATTAGCTGAGCGTGGTGGCAGGTGCCTGTAATCCCAGCTACTCAGGAGGCTGAGGCAGAAGAATCGCTTGAACCCAGGAATTGGAGGTTGCAGTGAGCCAAGATAGAGCCACTGCACTTCGGCTTGGGCAACAGAGGAAGACTCTGTCTCAAAAAAAAAAATCTACTTATCATGATGACAACTTAATCCAACTTTTTTTTTTCTTTTTTTACATTAAAGCCTTGGGTTATTAGAAATAAACCAAAAACTTAACATGTACTTGTTTTGTGGCAGAGAAATATAATAGGTTGGTCAGTTTTTTAAAAAAGTTTAAGCATAAAAACATTAATATAAAATACTATGGGGTCTATGAAATGGAAATGGTATTTCGGGAGAAAAGATATTATGAACTATAACATTTCTGACTTTCTGTTGTTGTTGTTGAGACAGGGTCTCACTCTGTTACCCAAGCTGGAGTGCAGTGGCGTGACCGTTGCTCACAGCAGCCTCGACCTTCTGGGTTCAAGTGATTCTCCTATCTCAGCCTCCCGAGGAGCTAGGATTAGGATTAGGCACATATCCCCATGTCCAGATAATTTTTGTATTTTTAGTAGAGACAGGGTTTCACCATCTTGGCCAGGCTGGTCTCCAAACTCCTGACCTCAGGTGATCCACCCACCTCGGCCTCCCAAAGCGCTGGGATTACAGCCGTGAGCCACCTCGCCCGGCCAAAGCAGTATTTGTTGATGTATTTTAATGTTGATGACAGCGGGCATCAAGCTGCTATTGTGCTTACGATAGTATACTGCAGACTTTTAGCACTGATGTCATGGCTTTATTTTTAAATGCCATGTAATGTTCACTGGACACATTTAAGAGTAATATAATGGTTTTATTTTAACATGTCAATATTTTCCAAAAGGCCAGAAATTATTTTCTTTACAACTATGTACCTGTGATTAAAAAAAAAATCCTAGATGCAAATCTTAAAATCTGAGACAGGGTACACTGTTTATCAAAATTCTCCTAGGAAATATGTGAGCCAAGCAAAAACTGAAAACACCTGCTGTAAAGCACCCTTTGCAGATCACAGGTGCCCTGCTTCTAAAAATAACATTCATTTGTGGAATACAAAAATAAGTATGTTCCTTACAATTCATTAAAACAGAATTACCCTGTCTCATTTAGTTATTCCCTGTCACATTCAACTCAGTGTTGAAGCAGACTTAAGAGTTTTAGGAGATGCTTGTTAACTGTCATCATAGATTTTATCATCTGTGATTTTAAGAATTTAAGTGGCTCACTTCTGTAATCCCAGCACTTTGGGAGGCCAAGGCAGAAGTATCACTTGAGGCCAGCAGTTCAAGACCAGCCTGGTCAGCATGGCAAAAACTCATCTCTAAAGGATACAAAACTTAGATGGGTGTGGTGGCATGCACCTATAATCCCAGCTATTCAGGAGACTGGTGTGGGGGAATCCTTGGAACCCAGGAGGTGAAGGTCGAAGTGAGCCGAGACTGCCCCACTGCACTCCAGCCTGGGCGACAGAGCAAGGCTGTGTTAGGAAGGAAGGGAAGAAAGGCAAGGGAGGGAGTAATACACTGGTGTGGTTTGGCTCTGTGTCCCCACCCAGATCTCACTTTGAACTGTAATCATCCTAAGGTGTTAAGGGCCAGACCAAATGGAGACAGCTGAATCCCAGGGGCAATTTCCCCTGTGATAGTGAGTTCGCAGGATATCTGATGGTTTTATAAGGGGCTTCTCCTTCCTGCCGCCCTGTGAAGGATGTGTTTGCTTCCACTTCTACCATTATTGTAAGTTTCCTGAGGCCTCCCAGCCATGCTGATCTGAGTCAATTAAACCTCTTTCCATTATAAATTACCAGTCTTGGGTATGTCTTTATTAGCAGTGTGAGAACAGACTAATGCAGACACCAAACAGAGTACCCGTTAACTCAGTATCCTTGTTAGGACGGACAGAAATAGGGATGCCTCTAAGAAAGGGCGAGACTCAAGTTTCTGTCTCTATGACTGTAGTGGTGGGCCTAAAGGGCACCTCAAGTCTGACACTCTAATCATGTCACTGAAACTATTTAGGAAAAGTGACTGCATTTATCCATGAGCAGACACTCATTAAGGTAGAAGCTGATGCCTGATATTCAAATTGCTTTATCTGCTACTATTTAATTAGCCTTCACCACAGCTTTAATATGACATCAATCGCACATGCCATATTTCACCTTACGTCTACCAGAAAGGGGACCACGTAGTTCTTCACTATTATTGTCACAAATACCAAAACTCACACTACTTAAAATCTGCATAATTATAAAGCAACACCCCAGGTAGCCACCTCCCAGGTTTGATACAGAATACCACCTGCATCTAGAAGCATCCAGCAACGCTGCACCCCTTCTCATTTTCTGCTCCTTCCTCCAAAAAGTTTCTCAGCTCCATGCTACTGAAATTCAGGGCTGTTTTTTTGCGGAGGGGGTGGGAGGGCACAGCTGTCCCAGGCATCAGAGGATGTTCAGCCAAGTCCCTGGCTCAACAGCCCCCTACTCACCAGATGCCAGTAACATCCCCCTTACTTGTGACAACCAAAAATGTCTTCAGACATTGCCAAATGTCCCATGAGGGGCAAAACTGCCCCTGGTTGAGAACCACTGTCCTAGGGGTAACCATTATTTTGTGTTTTGAGGTAACCACTCCCCTTGTTTTTCATTTGTCTTAACCATTTCTTTTTCTGGTGGGGGCAGCAGGTGAAAAGGGAGTAAGAGTCAGTGAAAGTGCAAAAAATCAAAGTGTTCACAAATATCTGCGTAACGGCCAAGCAGGCCAGACACTCCTCACAGGCCCTTCTCAATCCCGAACTTCACGCCCATGGCAATCACTACTTTCACAGCGGAGCACTCACGTCTGTTTTTAAAAACAGTTTTACCACCTATGTATGGCACGAAACATCAGGTCTGCCTGCTATTTGTAGCTTATGTAAGTGGAATCAGCTGGATGTATCTTTGTGTCCAACTTCTTTTGGTCAACATTAAGTCAACGAGTCTTCTACACCAGAGGACACACAGTCTGTGGGGCAAATCCAGCACACCACCTTTTTTGTAAGAAAGCTTTATGGAACATAGTCACATCCGCTGGTCTAAATCCTGTCTGTGGCTGTTTTTACACTCGAATAGCCAAGGTCAGTCTTGCAGAGGATTTGTGGTCTGAAAAACATTTCTATATGGCCTTTTCTTGGAAAAGTTTGCCAACCTGTTTTATAGTCTTGCATGCAACTATACTGCATTTACTAACCGTTCTATTGTCAGGGAGCATCTGGCTTATTGCCAGCTTGGGGATACCACGAATAACGATCAGTGTCGTTGTGCACATCTCCCAGGACACCTGTGCACAGGCTTCTGTTGGACAGGGGTCAGGTCAGGGGTTATGCAGATCTTCAACTTTCGTAAATCACTGTTTCCAAACGGTCACACTGACTGACACTTCCATCAAACTCTGTAAGAATTCTACTATCCCAGTCTTCCTCATTCCAGTGGCACACAGTGGTATCACGTGAGGTTTTACTTTGCATTTTCCTGATGACTAATGTGGCTGTGTACCCTGCCACACGTTCACTGGCCTCCTGGATGTCTTCTCTTGCGAAATGCCCATTAGACTCATGCCCAGTTTTCTATCACATTGTCAATCTTTTTTTTCTTCCCCGACTGCAGTTAAGATACTGAGGTAGTAAGGAAGGTCAATTCCTAGTAGGCCAGAAATCTTACAGATTGGAGAAACTTTAAGGAGAGTAGATTCTACCCACTTTTACAGACAATGCAGGCAAAATACGGTAGAGATAGATCTTGGGTTTGGTTTCGCAGCCTCAAAATAGAAGAGAACCAACCAAAAAAAAAAGAAGAAGAAGCCTCAAGAGTGATGGAAACTATTAAAAATAAAACCCTAAAACCCTAGGGTGGGCATGGTGGCTCATGCCTGTAATCACTCTGGGACACCAAGGTGGGTGGATCATCTGAGGTCAGGAGACCAAGACCAGCCTGGTCAACATGGCAAAATCACACCTCTACTGAAAATATAAAAATTAGCTGGGCATGGTAGTGGGTGCCTATAATCCCAGCTATTCAGGAAGCTGAGGTACGAGAATGGTTTGAACCCAGGAGGCGGAGATTGCAGTGAGCCAAGATCAAGTCAATGCACTCCAGCCTGGACCACAGAGCAAGACTCCACCTCAAAAAAAAAAAAAAAATGAGAGAGAGAGAAAAAAGAAATAAAACCCTAGATTCCTTATGAAGTCCTCCAGAGCAAAGTAAATTTTCTGGCCATAATCGTGGCTTATGGCTCTAGATTTGCCGGCCACATGATCGGGAGGCTGACAGTGCTGAGTATCTCCACTTGCTTTTCTCAGATGTTGTAATGCATTTAGTTCTCACAACAACTTCAAGGATGATACTATTGCTTCCATTTGACCAAAGTGGAAATCGAGGTACAGTCATGTTCAGCAATTTACCCAAGGTCATACAAATGAAGAGCCAGACCAGGAGTAAAATCCAGGCAGTTTGACTCCAGTGTTTGTCTCTAAACCACTATACTCTATTTCTGCTTTAGTCAAAATCTCCAAGTCTTATATGGTCTTTTTTTTTTTTTTTGAGATGGAGTTTCACTCTTACTGCCCTGGTTGGAGTACAGTGGTAGAATCTCAGCTCACTGCAACCTCTGCCTCCCGGATTCAAGTGATTCTCCTGCCTCAGCCTCCTGCCTCCCAAGTAGCTGGGATTGTAGGCGTGCACCACTACGCCTGGCTAATTTTGTATTTTTAGCAAAGACAGGATTTCTCAATGTTGATCAGGCTGGTCTGGAACTCCCAACCTCAGGTGATCACCCACCTCAGCCTCCCAAAGTGCTGGCATTACAGGCATGAGCCACTGCACCCAGCCAAGCTTACATTCTTACCTGTATTTCTACTTAGTTCAACTGTGATCATAAATACAGAGATGCTTTTGTGTATAATTAGTAAGAAAGAGTGTCCCTGAACTTTTACTACTTCACAGATCCTGCATTTCCTGAGTCATTCAATATTTTCAGAAAGAATTTTCCTTATCTTTTTCTTCTGCTAATAAATTATTGCCCTTTATATTAGGACCACACACAAAACAGTTAGGATTATTTCAAAATCATGATCCTATGGATAAGGAAAACTGTACAAGTTATATATTCCAATGAAAGTCCAATCTAGTTAGAAAAAATACCAACAAAGCACCTTTCCCTTCATGCTTGTGGGCTCACGTCTACACACAGCACTGCAATAAACCTTCCTATGGTTAGATGTGTGCTGTGATTTTTGCCATGGAATTACCGGCATATTCTGCTAGCTACCTCCAAGCAAGACTGTGTCATATACCTCTGTATATCCTCACACATAAACTGGTACCAAGCACACAGCTCAATAAATGTTTGCTGAACTCAAGTCTAATACTTCATTTCATCCACAAAATTCTCTTGCAATCTACCAAATATCTATCGATTATTCACCCAAGATACACATTATACACCAGGAATAGATTGTTTATAAATTCAAATGTTTATAAAAATGCTTGCAGATTACAACAAAATCCAATTAAAAATGAGCAAAGAACTTAAATAGACATGTCTCCAAAGAAGATATAAAAATGGCCAATAAGCAGATGAAAAGATGCTTAATCAGTCCTTAAAGAAATCTAAATCACGATGAGACATCTCACACTCATTACGATGGCTACTCTCAAACAATAAAAGATAATTATTGGCGAGGATATGGAGAAATTGGAACTCTTATGCATTGTTGATGCAGCCACTATAGAAAAGAGGAAATAGTATGGCAGCTCCTCAAAAAATTAAAAATAGAATGACTAAATGATCCAGCAATCCGCTCCCGGTTGTTAGCCAAAGGAAAGGAAATCAGCATGTTGAAGAGATACCTGCACTCCCACGCTCACTGTGGCACAACAGCCAAGAAATGGAATCAACAAGTGTCTACCAACTGATGAACGGGGAAGCAGCACTCGGTGCATACACACAGTACTATACTATTTTGCCTTAGGACAGAATGAGAGGTTTTCACTTGAGGCAAAATGGATGAGCTTGGAGGACATTAAGTACAATAAGCCAGGCACAGATAAATATCACATATTCTCATTCACATGTGAAAGCTAAAAATGTTGAGCTCATAAAAGTAGATAGCAGAACAGCAGTTACTAGAGCTGGGTAAGGAGAAGGAGTAGGTGGAAATAGCTAAAGATTGGCTAATGGATATAAAAGTCCCACTAGATAGGAGGAAAAAGCTCTAGTGTTCTATTGCACTGTAGGTGACTACAGTAAATAATACGTTATATTTTCAAATAGCTAGAAGAACAGATATTAAATGTTCCCAACGCAAGGAAATAAAACAATGTCTGAGTTGATGTATATGCTAATTACACTGATGAACACAACACGTGTACATTACAAATTGTGTACAGACATTGACATATCACACTGTACTCAATAAATATGTATAATTATGTATCAATTAAAAAATAAGAAAAGCAAAAAACTGATAAACATTTTTTCATTGAGAGCTTAGGTCACCTGATTTCCCTACCTGCGGTTTCCTGCCCATGGCAAGTGTTCAATTCAGCCAGAAGCTGGTTAAAATCATCCTGATGTGCAATCCAGTTGTCCTGAGAATACCAAAGAAATGAATGAGAGGTAAGTCTGTAGTTTACCTACACTGACTGAGAGGATGATATTTTGGAATCAAGGCAATCCAGTGATTAGTAAGAAATTTTAAATGTTTCATCAAAATACTATTTAATAAATTTAAGTGGATTCAAGAAATAATATAGTTAAAATGCTCTTTATTCAGATCAGTATCTAAAAGGGGTGCTCCTGGAAGTTTAAGGCCTGATTTCAAATGTGAATGACTTATCAATTGATAGTCAATTTATAGCAAATAGGCAACCTGTGTGCTAAATATTAAGGTAAAACACAATGAAATTACTATATTTTTCCTCACTAGGGGAAAAGACAGTTCAAAGGACAAGAACCATGAGGGACACAGAAATGCTCCTCTTTGCTCAGTAGAACTTAAAATATTCTAATTACTTGCATCAACCCCAATTTAACAAAACTCTGAGGAAGGGGAGGAGGAAGAACCTCAAGTCCCTGAATCAATGAGCACCCATTTGTAAGGTAGTTTACCCAATAAGTTCATTTTAGAAAAAATGTACCTGGCTTTTATAAGAGAATGAAGACCTCCCAAACCAGTGGGAAGCAGGGTTTCAATGTAGGAATCTGCCTTACTCACATTCTTAAGTGTTTTTAAGAATACTTAAGGTAAAGGAATATGGAATAGGTTTACTGGGTAATGTTTCTTCCAAGAAAATAAGTTTATCTGTGTTATCTATCCTTCAGCAACTACAGTTGAAATCAACCTCATGTAAACTCTTTCTTTAGTGGCTGAAAATTTTAGCTGCTCTAATCCACTACTCAGAGATACTGAACTAACCAAAGTAATTCAATTTACCTAAAGTAATTCTCCAGATTTCCTACCAGATTCTGTTGAATGCAAAAACTTAGGAACAAAACTTTCAGTTTAGATAAAACCACAGTAGGCCACTGATTCTGAATTACAGTACCACACATTGAAAGCGCCAGTGTTCAGCAGGAAATGTGAATGAAATGAAGTGTGGCACCAACAGTCAGACTAATCAATCAACTGACTGGATTAAAATGGTTACATCTACAAGACTGAAGTCAATTATGCAAAGACACCCAGGAGGCATGCTGCTGCTCACTTCGTTATTGATGGTGGCTCCGAGTCCCAGGTGGTTATTTTTCACTTGAACTTTAATATGATCTGTGGCTCCTTGCTCCTGAGCCCCTAAACCCTGTGGAGATTAAACACAGAGAATTAGAACATGCCTCTGGCTGATACTCAGAAGCAGAGCACTGCTACAAAACTCAGAGATGCACATGGCAGTTGTTCTGAATTTATGATTCTTTCCATCAAATACTTTCACAAAACAACATGGGGGAGGACTCTTAAGTCCTCTGCATCAATTAACACTCATGGTAAGATTTTCCAGGTAAGGGGAGATCAAGTGCAAAGACCCTAAGGTGGGAAAAAAAATTCAGTGTACTGGGAAACCTCAGAGGCACCCAGGGTGGCTTCTGCAGCAAATGAAGGAAATGGGATGGCAGAGGGGCTAGATCTCACATAACCTACAGGAGAAATTGGGATTTTATTTTAAATGGGATGGAAAACCACTGGTCTTTTTTTTTTTTTTTTGAGACAGAGTTTCGCTCGTTACCAAGGCTGGAGTGCAATGGCGCGATCTCGGCTCACTGCAACCTCCGCCTCTGGGTTCAGGCAATTCTCCTGCCTCAGCCTCCTGAGTAGATGGGATTACAGGCACGCGCCACCACGCCCAGCTAATTTTTTGTATTTTTAGTAGAGATGGGGTTTCACCATGTTGACCAGGATGGTCTTGATCTGTTGACCTCGTGATCTACCCACCTCGGCCTCCCAAAGTGCTGGGATTACAGGCTTGAGCCACCGACCACTGGTCTTTTAAGAATGACACAAGCTGATTTCCATGTCTTAAAAGATTCTGGTTGCTGTATAGCAAATGGGCCACAGGAGAAAAAGGAGGGAGGAAGGAGACAGTTGAGAGTCTAAAGAGTCAATCAGTGCAAGTTACAACAGTGGCTGAAGCAGAGTGCTGCCTTAGCCAGAGAAGAATGATGACTGGGGATGGGAGAGGGAAGAAGAAAGATGGAGAAGGATGATGGCTGGGGATGCAGGAGGGAAGAGGGAGGACGGAGAAGGATGATGACTGGGGATGCGGGAGGGAAGGGGGAGGACGGAGAAGGATGATGACTGGGGATGCGGGAGGGAAGGGGGAGGACGGAGAAGGATGATGACTGGGGATGCGAGAGGGAAGAGAGGACAGAGAAGGATGATGACTGGGGATGCGAGAGTGAAGGGGGAAGACGGAGAAGGATGATGACTGGGGATGCGGAAGGGAAGAGGGAGGACGGAGAAGGATGATGACTGGGGATGCGGGAGGGAAGCGGGAGGACAGAGAAGGATGATGACTGGGGATGCGGGAGGGAAGCGGGAGGACAGAGAAGGATGATGACTGGGGATGCGGGAGGGAAGAGGGAGGACAGAAAAGGATGATGACTGAGGATGCGGGAGGGAAGCGGGAGGACAGAGAAGGATGATGACTGGGGATGCGGGAGGGAAGCGGGAGGACGGAGAAGGATGATGAATGGGGATTCGGGAGGGAAGAGGGCAGAGGAACCAAGTAGGACTCTCAGGTTTCTGGCTTGTGTAAATGGCAGATGCTACCACGTATGAAAAATGGGGAAAATATATTTGGGGAAATCAAGAAGAGTTTTATAATAGAAATGATAGCCTTGAGACAATTACTCAAGTGGAAGTATCAGGCAGGCTGTTGAATTTACAAATCTGGAGCTCAGCGGACAGAAATGGACTAGATACAGAAAAATGACAGTTCCCAGATTTCAGCTAATTCAGTGTGGCCAGGGAATGAATGAGATCACCAGAGCAGAAAAGGGGCTTGAGGTTGAGCCTCAAAGAGCTCTAACAATCAAAAGTCTACAGAAAAAAAGAGATGGCAACGAATTTAGGAACGGCGAGTGAAGTGGGAAAAGGAAGAGCAGATGAGACAACAGTAGGTGGAGGCCAAGACAAGTATTTCAAGGAGAGAGTAGTCAGTCACATCCAGCACTGAGGAGTTAAGCAATGTGAGAACAAAACGAGGGCCCACTGGATTTGGCTAATTCAAAGCATTAGATCTAAAGATCACCAAAGACCTCAACAAGAACCACTTAAGTGTGAAGATATCAGCAGAAGCTCTACTGGAGTCAAGAACAAAAGGGAATGAGGAAAGGGAAAAAGTGTGTAGCCTGGTTATAAAGGGGCATAAAATGTAAATCTCTGATGGTTAATTATGATTCCGGGTGAGAGGCACTATCTACGAGAGATGCTAATCACAGCAGCTTAAATAAAGGGTTGACATTTATGTTCAATCCTAATCTATCATCATAAGGTCACAACAATTTTTTATTTTGGATCGAAATCACTTACTGATCCAAAGCATAAATTTTTCCAGCCTCCTAAGAAGGAAGTTTTCCCCTAATTTCTAATCTCTTTTCATAGCTCAGATTTTTTCTGCTTTTCTCCAAAATACCTTTCCTTTAGACCACCCCATCTTCTCTAGCATCCTCTGGCCAAACTTGGAATCATCATTACTCCAGGCAGTGTTCTGAGGATCCACAGCCCACCTCTGCTTCCGCCGACCTGTAAACGAAAAAGCATCTCATCAGCAATGCACCACCTTTCAGACCTGGAAAATAACACAGACATACACATGCATAACTTTGCGTGTTTTATTATGTATGTAAAATATTGCATATAATACAGAAATTAATTCAACACCGAATAGAAGGTTAACAGACTGGATCATTTATCCTGGTTTCCCCAATAAATGTAGATTCTAGACATACAAGTTGACTTTTTTTTTTTTGAGACGGAGTTTCACTCTTGTTACCCAGGCTGGAGTGCAACGGCGCAATCTCGGCTCAATGCAACCTCCGCTTCCTGGGTTCAGGCAATTCTCCTGCCTCAGCCTCCTGAGTAGCTGGGATTACAGACACGCGCCACCATGCCCAGCTAATTTTTTGTAATTTTTAGTAGAGACGGGGTTTCACCATGTTGACCAGGATGGTCTCAATCTCTTGACCTCGTGATCCACCCACCTCGGCCTCCCAAAGTGCTGGGATTACAGGCTTGAGCCACTGTGCCCGGCCACAAGTTGAGTTCTTAAGATTAAAATTGAAATGTTCCCTCACAATGTGGCCCTACAGCTGGGCCTTCCATACTCAGCCATCAGTACAAGTGAAAGCACCTGTGGACACCAGCGTCCTCCTCACCATCAGCAACAGTTACAGCTTCCCTTGCCATGCGCTACTACATACAAAACAATATGCAAGACTAAGGATGCACTTGAAATAATAAGTGCCAATTTGGCAATGTGAGACCTGCTCCACACGCTGTACGTAATAAAGATTCAGTGTTCACAGTAACCCAGTGAGGGTGGATAGCAGAGTCGTCACTGGCAGGTACGAAAATGTGAGACTTAGAGAAAGAAATTTACCTAACACCCCCAAGCGAAAACCAGATCCTTTAAACCAACCTTGGTCCTACTGACTTCAAAGCTTATATTCTTAATCCACAACATACAACAGTCATTACTCTACTGGGGAGAGTCAATGTACCCTCCATACATGTGACCTACAGATAACAGCACTATCCCTCTCACTGAGATGCCCTGAAGCCCTCTGATCCCTCTTTGAACTTCTAAAATAACTTATCTATTTCTTAACATCTACTGTACTAGGGCTATTTATATCCACTTTTCATGTTTCCCATTAAAACATCTTCTCCTTAGGGCTCATATTCATGTCTTTTTTCTTAGGCTTTATTGCAAGAAGTAAAAAAAATATCACTTTGCCCACAACAGTCACTCAATAAATATGTGAATGGAATACATGAATAAAAATGAAGAATGGAAAGATGGAAGAAAGGAGGAAGGAAGACAGAGAGGAAAAAAGAAAGGAAGGAGCATAACTCAATGAAGGGAACTGCTTAAGTCTCATCGAAGCAACTTTTTTTAAGGCATATAAATTACTGATCATTATGAACTCAAGTTTATCACTGAAGATTATGGCAAAACTAAAGAACTCCAAATATGAAACCCAAAAGTCAACTGTGGCCAAATGAGAAATTTGGAGGTGTCATTAACATTTATCTGCCACATCAATTTAAACACATGGTCTCACCATCAACACAACCCCTCCTGCCTTGCCCATCTCATCACATAATTAAAAAGTAACACACACCCCAGCCAAAGAGGCTCATTGTGCCACAGGTAAAATCAATAGAGGCCCATAACTATGCACACTTCAGCAAAAACAGAAGGCCTTTACACATAGGCAGAAAAAAAGGCCACTTAACAAAGCAAAACAAGTTGGGCTCGAATTTGTAGTGTTTTGCAGAAAAAAAAAAAGGTGACCCAAAAATGCTCCATCTGGCTAAGTTACCACTTTACTTACCTTGGCAAATACTCAGCATAACACTGCCTCTGCTAATGAACAACACATCAGACAGACGCCTGTTAACCAGTATTCTATATGCAAGCTGGCATCAGTGTGTCAGAGTTCCTGTCTCTACGTAGTGCTTGTCAGGGGTCTTCAACGAGGGCTTGTATGAAGGAGATGGTTTTGAGAATAAGCTCACAGTCTGCAGTAAGAACTGTGCATGCTTCATATTACATACTCATATACAACAAACTATAATGCCTACACAAGAGATTCGCTATTCAAGACCAGGTCATGTCTACCCCGCCTGCCCCCGCCCCACCACAATGGCAGGTAGCTTCAACCAATGGGATCACACAAATCTTTCCGAATAAGGATGTTAAAGGGGGAGGGGGAAGCTTCCCACTGAAAATGAGTAACACTGGGTTAAACAACATTTAATACTGAAGAATCTCCCGGAACGTTTACTATGCAAACGTGCAGATCCTCTTAGAGGAGGCCAGGGCAGGCCTGCCATGCTTCCCAGACTCACTAGACCAGAACCCTGCTTCCCTGGAACACTTCCCGGCTCTAAGGCTGCAATAGTTTCCAGGTATGGAAAATCATGGTAAGGAAAAGACTGCCTCTGAGCTGTTCCAACTGGATCATCTTTTACATGCCCTTTGTGATTCTCATGCCACAGCCTGTTCTGTGCTCCGATCTCAGCTTTGTTCACTAACACAGTAGGCCCGACTGACATCCTGTGAAAGGCCTGTTTACAGCAGGGAACCCAAGGGCTCCCACTACGGCAGAACTGATAAGAGTGGCTCGTGGTGCCTGTTCATACAAATGATATAAAGAAAATAAAAGATTTTAGTGGCCTCACAAACACTGATCAAAGGAACAGACATATACGAATAGCAGAGCTATATGGTTTATGCTGAACACCTGCTTTCCTTCTGGGAGTCTGGAGTTTCGGTGCCTGCCAGGTAGAGGGTGCCTATGTGACCAACCCCCAGAAAAATCCCTGGCACTGAGTTTCTCGATAGCTTCCCTGGTGGGCAATATTCCACATTTGCTATCATAACTCATTCCTGGGGGAACTGAGCATGTCATGTGTGACTCACTGGGGGAGGGCTCTGGACGTTTGATGCCTGGTTTCCCCTGGACTTTGCCTCATGCATCTTTTCCTTGTTCCGGCTTTGCTCTGTATCCTTTCGCTGTAATAAATCTTAGCAGTGAGAGCGGCTAGATGCTGAGTCCCTTTCCTCAATCCCCCAGCATATCACTGAATCTGGGGATGATCCTGGGGACCCTTGACACAATCTGGAACAGCCATGTTTACAGCATGGTGCTGCACCTCAGGTAGAATGCCCTCACTCAGCAGATCACTATTTCGGATGTATTTAACCAGCCTCTAGCAGGGACTCCCATGTGGAGATCTCACTATAAATGGGTCTGTTGGGATACTTTTGGGGCAACGCCAATAAAAACCATCCACACAACAGCTCAATACCACATGACTTATGCTAGGATCCCATTTGCTCTAAAGGGCGTGTTGAGTCCCAAGAGCCAGGGGCAGAAGTTTTGAACAATCTCTCAAAATCCAGAGGTTGACAGAAGGATAGAATTGTTACACTAAATTAAATTTGGCCTGAGGATGCCTCCATACTTGAGTGCTTACATAAGGAACGGCAACCTACTTTAGAACTTAAGCTAAGAGAAAGCCTACCTTAGGAGTATACTCTTGTAACATACAACCGAGTCTCAATTCATTACAGCAGCTGAGCTTTAGGCCATCACAGGCAGCCAGCTGATTCAAATAAGGCAAATCAGAGCAGCAACCCTAGCCAAGTTGTCTCTGTATCTCACTTCTGTTTACTTTCCATAAATGCTGCCTGGCCGAATAACAGGCTGGAGTTCTTAGAAACTGTTTCTAGTTCTGAAGGCTGCCCAATCCACAAATCATTTTTTGCTCAATCGAACTGTTTAATTTGTCTAAGGTTTTTCTTATTAACAATACGAATCCTAAATATCTAACTACAGAAGATGCTATACCCATTTATCAAATGATGAAAAAAAAACCCCACAAAATACATATTATTATGACAAGGATCTGACAATTTGGAATAACGCTGGGAAGAGGGGAACTGAAAACATTCTCTTGAAATCATGCAGTCTGAAGTACTGACGTCTACAAATAACACTTTACACCTCTACAGACTTTTCAAACTATGCTCATATTCACCACCTCATTGATTTAAGGGCACCTGGGGATAAAGACAGTAAGAGATTTTAGTGGTCTCGCAAACACTAATCATAGGAACAGACATAAATGAATAGCAGAGCTAGGGCCAAAGTCTCCAAGTGCAAACTGAAGTAAGCAAACATCAAAGAATACCAAAAGCAGATGAGATCTTAGTTACCTAGGGTCTAACCCTGACTGCTCATTTCTACCGGTGAAAAAATAGAGCCCACGGATTCAGTCTAATACATATTCAATTCTATGGGTCTCCGCTGATCTTATTGGCAAGAATATAATGATACAGAGACAACTAGATCAATTTTGCCATTTTCTAGCTCACCGACTAGGGGCAAATTATTTTCCTTTGAACGTCAATTTCTGCCCCTGTAAAGTCAGGATGGTGCCTGACCCATTTCGTTTTGTGCTTCTAGTCCTCCATCCTCTTAGAAAACAGAGTGTTAACAGCATTTATTTCACAAAATTCCTGTGCTGGTGTGGTTGATCTGTTAAATAAGCTGTTTTTGTTTACCGCTCACTACACAACTTTCAAGGACCCGCTTTTCAGGACCAAAGCACGACTGCCATCTGGTGGCAAGCGACCTTAGCTACAGGCACCATTCAGAAGTTCAGCAGCCTCTGGAGACAGGGGTTTCACCGACTCCACAAAGTGAAGATAAATTCATTTAGAATTACTCATCCACCCTGCACTCCCCCTCTAAGTGGCTGACGTCCCATGTTTGAGACTTCTAACTCCTTTGCTTTTCTTTTTCTGGGTCCAATATATCTTGGACAATATGATTACAGTTTGAAGTGATCCTTCTGCTCAATCTTCTCTTTTTAACCTGAGTAAGCTGAAGTCTGGGGGAGTGAAGCAACCAGTACGGGTCCCCACGAAGGGCGGCGGCGGGACCAGTCCCGGGACCCGGTGTTCTGACCCACTTCGATTCCTCCGTGCGCGCCCCAGGGTGACTCTGAGGACGGCGTCTCCGGACAGTCGCGGTCTCTTTCACTAGCAGACCCGCGGCCAACTTTCGGGGAGCTCTGCGGCAAGCGGACAAAACGAGCCGGGGTCCCTGATCCCGGACCCCATGCGCCAGGCGCACTAGGAACCCGCGCCCCCAGGCACTCAGGGCTGCCATGCGCGTCACCCGGCATCTTCAGCTACGCGCCCGGGTCGGGCCTCCGCTTCCGACACTCACGCTCAGCCAGCATCGACATGTCGCAGAGTCTGTGATACCGTGGCCTCTGGACCTGGGTGACTGCGGCCACTGGGTGGGCAGGAGGCTTGAGGAGAATCTGGACGCGCGTACTCCCTCGCTGACAGACTGCAGAGCCCGGGGCGCGTGCTGGTGACGTCAGTGGCGCGCGACTCCTCGAACACGTGGCGACGGGGGCGGGGCGGGGCAACCTGGGGCGTGGACGGGACTACCAGGGGCTGATGGGGAGGTGGCCGCCCGGAGGGAGGCGGAGAAAGGAGTACGTATTGGCTCATTGGCTGGAGGGAGCGTGCGTACTAAGTGATTGGATGTGAGCAAAGCCCGCCTGGGCGCGTCCGCCTCAGAGCATGCGTTCACATGGTTACCTGCAGGGTCTCCATGAGGCAGCCCTAGGTGCCGGCAGGGGTGTTAGTGGAAAGATGTGACCCGCCCTCAAACAGCTCAGAATGAATGCTGTGGACAAGGAGTTTGAAAAACTTGGCTGGAGGGGAGGACTTTGCCCTGTAATGTCCCATCTCTTCTCCATACCCTACTTCTGCTTTCTGAGATAAAGAGATGGATGATAGATAGATAGATAGATACCAGAAGATAGGTCTGCTCTCTGTTTATCGCTTTTTATGTGAGACCCCAAGTTACACAGGTAGCTAGTTCTGGGGAAATTGTTATTTGTTTAATAAGGCAAAGGTTTTATTGATTTTCTCCACCACAAGGCACACACTGGAACGTTGCCTTTATCATATCCATTTCTGTATTCGTACCAGCACCTCTCAAAATAATGGGAGTATGGTAAGGCTCCATAGATGTTTACAAAATTTAATTGAAGTGTCCTTGTCTCCAGGGGAGTTCTAATAAGATCCTAGCAATAATACTTTTAAGTATGGTAAAGACATGTGTTTGGATGAGTGACTCTCCAGTAAACTTCAGGTGACAGTGCACACAGAAGCCTTTCCCACATAAAAGGAAGGTAAAAAGAGAAAGAGCACCACCGAGGTGCTTCAATTGTCCTGAAGCAGTTGAAGGACTAGATTCTTGTTTAAAATGAAATTCTCCCTTTAACTAGAAATCTGGACAAAAAACGTAAACTCTAGTTTCATTAAAGTTAGAAGAAACACAAAAGGATGCTTACAGCTATCAGTGAATACCTGGGGGATCAAGGGAGGCAAGTGCATGGAATTTTCCCGGCCAAGGAAGGGAAGCTGTGACATAGGGAAAAAGGTTAAAAGTAGGATGTTGGACTCAGGAAGCCAGGATTAGAAGAATCATAGGATAATTAGCAGATCTGTCTGATTATGCCAGAGAGAGTGGAAGGTAGTTATACCGAATGGAAAATACCGAATTGGTCAGGAAAGCAGTGTTATTCTAGTACCTCCTATGCTGGTATATGATTTCAGAAAGGTAATCTTGTCTCTAAGATGGCCAGGAAGATTGAAGCAGACGTTTATGGGCTGTTGCCATGGTTCTGGTGGTAAATGGTTGAATTATCATTGGATCTTGTGTTACAATGAGGTGTCTCCTGGAAATTCTCAGTTAGAGACCAGAAAGGAATATTGTAGAAGGGACTCTGCCTTTTGGTGAATGCAGGATGGTTTCCAAATTTTGTTCCAGCTCCGGGAATCTGTATGGCTATAAAATATTAGCCATCGGAGATCATCTACCAATAAAAGATATTGTTAAGTTTGGGATTAAAAAAAATTACAGAATATTGTTTGTATTTTAAATGGCCAGCTGGGAGTGGAAATTGCACTTGTCAAAAGAGGTGATCCATCCAAAAGAAGGTAAGCCATTCCATCTTGTTTTTCAGTCTCTTACCAGACTCCCTAGCATAGTGCTCCACAAACATGACTGTGCATGCCAATCACCCAGAGGTCATGCTAAAATGCATATATGGTTCAGCAGGCCTAGTGTGAGTCTGAGATTCCGCCTTTCTTATTTTATTTTATTTTATTTTATCTTGAGACAGGGCCTCACTGTGTTTCCATGCTGGAGTGTAATCATGTGACCATGGCTTGCTGTAGCCTCTATCTCTCTAACTTAGGCAGTCCTCCCACCTGAATGTCCTGAATAGCTATGACTATGGCCATGTGCCACAACGTCCAGCTAAACTTTTTTATTTTTATTTTTTTAGAGATAGGATCTCCCTGTGTTTCCCAGGCTGGTCTCAAATTCCTGGGCCAGAGTGATCCTCCCACCTCAGTCGCCCAGAGTGTTAGGGTTACAGGTGTGAGCCAGATTCTGCATTTCTAACAAGTTCTAAAGATGTGACTACCAATGACCCACAGACCTTTCTTTGCGTAACAGTCCATGACATGAGCAAAGGTATGAATGCACTCAAGGACAAAGCATGTTCTCATTTTTTTTTTTAACACAGGTAGTTGGCTCTCCCAAGTCCTTAGTTCTGCTGGTGTAGCCAAAAAGCAGCTAAACAGTACATAAACACTCATTTATCTATTGTTTAGCTTCTCTTTGGCTACACCAGCAGAACTAAGTAGTTGGGGAGAGAGCGTATGGCTCCCAAAACCTAATATATTTACTGTCTGATCCGTTAAGGAAAATTTCGCTGGCCCTGAATTAATTTCAAAAACATGATGCTCAGTGGAAGTACATAGTGTATGATTCCATTTATATGAAATTCTAGACTAGGCAACTCTCATCAGGCACACGGGATAGATTTGAGTGATCCACGCCAGAAGCCATTCCATACAACGGAACAAGCCAGAAGATGTACAAAGACTAGGAAGGCTGAGATAATGAGGGATAGGTTTCCTTAAGGCAGGGCATTAGAAGGAACACTGATTCGCTAACAGCTTCTGCTGATGCACTGGAGAGGCCCTGGGGCCCCAGCGAACTTGCTTTCAGAGCCTGGCAGCACTCGGTCCTTCACTCCCTGTGAGGTCCAATTATTTGTCTTTTTTCCTCCCTTGGTTCATTTAGCTGAGAGCCATATTTCCTTTTTGTACACTCCTTCGAATATACTTCCCATTACATAAGACAATCCAAGAGAGTGTTGGTTCTTACAAGCAGAAAACTGAAATACACATGAGAAAGTGCTTAAGATACATAAAGAAGAAAACATCTCTAGGACAACAAGTTGTGCCAATGGTTTGGTCATTCATAGTTAATTGAACGTCAGTAATTAAAAGTCTAAAAGGTAGTACTCTAATTCTTAACCGAAACCCGTTTCTAGTTGGTAAGGTTATGGGTCATTGTTTCATCCTCCCAATGGGTTTGGTACAGTTTTCTCCTGAATGTCAGTCATATTTTCCTGTGTCTTTCACACCTGGTAACCTTTTCATTTTACATCCGACATTGTGAGTGTTACTTTACTGGGGACTGAAGGCTTTTGTATTCCTTTAAATACTTTGTTCTGGGATACAGTTAAGTCCCTTGGGAGAAGTGTGTCCTTTGCAAGCCTTTTGTGTAAGCTTCACTAGGTGAGCCCACAATAATCTCTAAGCTTAGGTATAATCTAGCCCCAGTACTAAAGCAGTGGATTAGTGCTAGTTGAGGGGTGTGATAAAGAGGAGGCCATGGCCATCGAGCACAAATACTTGCATCAGGCATTACTTTCAGGAAGTCTCTGTAAGTCTCTTAGGACACTTTGTTAATTTATACAGTGTGAACTTATACATAGTCCCTTTAAAAAACTGTGTTGCAAGAGATATTAAGTCAAAACAATTTGCAAAACTGAAACTGTGGCACCGCATTTTAAAAAATACCACTTTTAAATAGAAAAAAGTATATATAACATATATATATATGTACATATACACACACATATATGGTTAGTATATGCATGGAGAAAGTGGAGGAGACTCTATTCCAAATTATTAATACTGATATTTTCAGCAGAGGGGAAATGACATTACGGAAGACTTATTTTCTGCAGTCTGCATTTCTATATTGTCAGAACTTTTAAGTAATAATAATACATGTTACTTCTTTATTATATCAGAATGGTTTACATCTATTCATTAATTTGAGAAAAGGGGCATGCAACTGTGGAAAATAAATGTGGTCCGCACATGGAATGGACATAAGTGTCCTGCCTGGAAATTTAACTCCATCTCATCTACTCACTCCCAGGCATGCTAGAAACCAATTATAGGCACCCATGACAGAATGTGTCAACATTTTAGAAACCACTTGACCCTATAGGATGCCTACGTGAATGCGGACCTGTTGGGAGTGCCGTTCGGTTGACAAGAGTTGGGTCCTCCGTAGATGCCCTGGCTGCTGGTGCACTTAATGTATCTGCAGCAGCTCTGCTCTGCCGTGGGTCCACATTTCATATTTGTTCGTAGCCTGGGAGAGGTTGGGATGGAATTAAGAAGACATACGCTGTGGGCTAACTTCAGCTTACTCCTCCATTAGACAATTAACAACGTACTGAACTGGGGGGGGGGTCAGATTCCAAGACACCAATTGGACCACATTTTTTAGTGGTCAAAGTCACTGGTGGCAAAAGTCGTAGGCCACACCCCTAAATCTGGCTTTCTCTCTGATGGCAAAAGGAATGGTCTGAGTCAGGATTGCCTCTCTGGGAAGGCTTGCCCATCTTGCTTTCCACGTCTCTCCCTGTCTGTATGAGAATGGCAGGCTTGTAGATCTTCAGCCAGCTGGGGAAGGAGTTAGACTCAAGGCAGAGAAGGAGCCTCACTGAGGCCTGGAGCCTGGACGTGGACTCCTATTTGGTTTACTAGAAACTGCATCAGGGTAAACACCACATGTCCAGGTAACAGTGGAGTACAGTGAAGGGAAGAGCTTCATTCACTGATGTCAGCTCTGGCTCAGGGCCACTTCCTTTTTCACAGAATGAATGATTCTTTGAAGACCAACTCTACATGGCACACCCAAAGCCTGTGATGACAGAGATGCCTCCTGACTCCAAAATTTGACGTCTAATGGAGGATGAGATTTACAAAATGCTGTTTTCTGCAACCAAAGGTGGGAAAGTCCTCAGTTTTCCATAGTCTTCACAGTGAAGATGTCATGATATAGGCACCTTTCGAAGTGCACTGGTCCCGTCCAGTCCCGATCTCTCCCAGCCTCTTGGCACACGTTCTCTGCCACTGCCTGACCTTCCTGAATGCTTTCAATGCCACATTCTGCTTGCCCTACATTTTCTTTTATTTTTTTAAAAAAATTTAAGAGAGCATCTCACTCGGTGGCCCAGGCTGGACTGGAGTAGTGTGATCATAGCTTACTGCAGCCTTAAACTCCTGGGTTCAAGTGATCCTCCCGCCTCAACCTCCTGAGTTGCAGGGACCACAGGCCAGGACCACCACACCTGGCTAATTTTTTTAAAATTATTTTTTGTAGAGCCCATCTCACTATATTACCCCAGCTGGTCTTGAAGTCTGGACTCAAGTGATCCTCCTGCCTTTGCCTCCTAAAGTGCTGGGATAACAGGACTGAGTCACCATGCCCAGGCAACTGAAAGGGGCAGGGAAATGGCCTGGTGGGATTCATCTCTTGGCCTAGTTGGAAAAGCCGGTAAAATATTGAAGAAGGGGGTTTTGGCAGCAGCCATGAGAAGACGCCCTCTAGATGGAGCCAGGCCAGAGACTGAGAAATGGAGGATTCGGGCACAGTGTCTGGCCCGAATGCCAACCCACTGAGGCCAGAGCGGAAATAGCTCAGAACACGCAGGGGCAAGGCGGGCAGGGGGAAGGCAGGCAGGGGCAAGGCACCTGGCAGCTCAGCTGTTTCTATTTCCTTATCTGCTTGTTATTTGTCACCTGTGACAAATAACCTGATGCTCAGTGAGGGCACTTGGGAAGATCCAGCTCCTCTCTTTTGTGCCTATAGGGTTAAAAGAGAGCACTGGAGGGAAGGGAAGGGAAGCTAAGCGCGGGGAAGGGGCGGGGAGAAGAAGGGGAGCACGGGTAAGGGAAGGGTCAGTGCGGGGTGGGAAGGGGAGGGCGGGGAAGGAAAGGGTCGAAGCCGGCAAGGGAGGGGAAGGGCGGGGCAAGGGGAGGGGGGCGCGGGCAAGGGGCGGTGAGGGCGGGGAAGGAAAGGGTCGGAGCTGGCTCCGGAAGGGGAGCGCGGGCAAGGGGAGAGGAGGGGGCCCCGGGAAGGGAAGGGTCAGCGCGCGGAAGGAAGGGGGATCGTCCGGAAGGGAAGACCACAGTGGTGGTCTCAGAGTTACCAGGGAATGTGATACTTGGAGGGGCGGTTTTCGCCCCACAGGGAGATTCACTCTCCAGCCTAAACCCAGCCGACTGTGAGGTTGTTTTCTGCTGGTAGGAGCCATAATTGGACCTAAACATTAATAGCAAATCCAGGACCATCCCTCACCAAGTAGGAGAATAAGGGAGAGAAGAAAACCTCCTGCGAGTCTGGGCTGTCATCAGACCTGATTTCTCAAAGAAACATGTTTTTTTCTTAAGGTTATCTAATGTTATTTTATGATTCTAGGCCCTTGGTTGGGACCCATACAGGACTAGCTACTCCCAGAAAAGAGAACATTTTCCAAGCGTTCTTTTTCCTCCTCTTGCTCTGTCTCTGTTATTTTCAGGCAGAGGGCAGGATCCATTGCATTTTCCATACTCCTAGGCCAGCTTTGAAAGCTCCTCCCCAGATGCTGAGACCACATTCCCTGTTGGGAGGAGGTGGAGGGGAGAGTTCGCACAAGGAGATGTGAGTGTAATTCAGGTAGAGTTGGGGTTTTTCTATGTACATATAAATATCCTTAAATATTGCTTTGTGCTGTATATTTTTCCTAAGTATGATGTCGCAGAAAAAGCCTCTGAAGCCTCTTCCTCATTCTGAGACCAACTTTCTCTTTCTGTGACCCGTGCACGCCAAAGCCTCTTCTGGAAACTCAGCATTGGGCTAGATCAGTTCTCCCTCCCCAGCATGAATGGAGGGTGTCGAGGAGATCTAAGAAGCTGCTCTGAAGGACAAGGTGTCTCCTGTAGCCAGGTGATGGAAGCCGAAGGCTCCAGGGCTTCCCTTGCCCTCCCTGCCTCTCTCCTGCACACAGTCTAGCCTCACAGTTTTGCAATCACTGAGCATGTGTGTGAGAGGGGAGGGAAGGTGGGTTTTTCCCTGAAGCAATGTAGGTAAAGGCCTTGAAGGAGGTAAAGTGAGGGGCTGGGGAGCTAGAAGAATGTGAATTTACAGGAGTGTGTACGACACGCATCACTCTGAGGGAAAAAAAAATTCTGCTCACTGCACCAGCCCGAAGACATCTTTTAAGGATGAAGATGGGCTGCAAGACAAGGAAGCAGCAGGAGCCTTAATCTTAAGAGTTCTAGCAGCCAAGAAGGTGTCCGGCAGGCCCCAGGCCACATGGAATTCTTTGCCTCTCTCCCTGAGTTTAGGGCAGGGATGATGAGGTGAAGATCCCTGGCGCCCAGGGGCGAGTTCTCCCTGCCCCTGGCATTGAGGTTCTGAGAAGGGACCATCATTCAAATCATTGGGCTGGCACCTGGGTATAGAGGAGATCAGACCAGGCCTGGGAGAAAGTAAGCAGGAGAGGGAGCCAGCAGGAAGCAGGATAAGAAAGAAGAGAGGGCACAAAGGAAGGGGTGGCTCAACTTCCATTTGCCTTGGCTTTAGAAGTGTGTCCAAATGGGCCTCCATAGTGCATGATTAGATGGCTGGGGCCAGGAGCCTAATGGGAGTGGGGAGCCGTGTGTGTGTGTGTGTGTGTGTGTGTGTGTGTGTGTGTATACGTATGTAAACTGAAGGTGGGATGCAGGTGACTGAGGAAGTGAAGGAGGCCCCTCTACTTCCACTCAGTGTTTCTATCCTCCAAGGCATTCTCTTTTCTGACAAAGAAGCCTGAGCTCTGGGCGTCTGCCCTGAAGGGGATGTACCTAGGAGGCAGATATTGGAGCTTATAAGTGAGTGAGTGTGTGTGTGTGTGTGTGTGTGCGTGCGTGCCAGCAAGTGCAAACTGGACAGCAGTTTACTCGATGACAGGGTTTGCTCACAATAGTCCCTCCAGTCCCAACTACCAGGAAGCAAGGAAGCCCAAATGTCTCCATTTACCACAGAGAAAAGAGGGTCTGCTATCATCTGAAGGCTTGTGTACCCTCAGAATTCAAGTGTGGAAATCCTAGCCCCTAAGGCGATGGAATTAGGAGGTGAGGCCTTTGGGAGGTGATTATCCCTGAAGGTGGATTCCTTATGATGGGATTAGTGCCCTTAGGAAAAGGCCCAGGGGAGCCTCTTCACAGCTGCAGGGCATCATCTACGAACTGGAAAGCTCTCACCAGACACGGAATCTGGCAGCACTTTAATCTTGGACTTCCCCATCTCCGGAACCGGCAGAAACACATTTCTGCTGTTTATAAGCCCCCCAGTCTATTGTATTTTGTTACAGCAGCCCAGACAGGCTAAGACAGAGTCCAGATTCACAAGCACAATTATACACTGGCACAGAAGCAGAATCTTAAATTTCAGACCTAAATTCCCTTAGAGCCAGAATTCAGAAGAGCCCTCTCTAATTGCCTTTGATGAGAATTCAATTTAGGAAAGATTCTATTAATAGTTTAACCAGTAGGAGCTTCGCACATTTTCTCTGCAGAACCCAAATTCTCTCTAAACAGCTGAGCCTTCTGCAGGCTGAAGATTCCTCATCAGTTTAATAAGAGGTTTAGAAAAGAGATTTGGAAATGGGTGGATGGGAGGGGGCTTTCTGTTTCTTTCCTGGTAGATGTCTCCCCTAATTGGCCCCTTCTTAGGCCCGAAGAGGCATTTATTTGGTATAATTGGTGACTGATTCCTTTCTAACAATCTTGGATTAGAACTTGAAAGAATCTAGTCACAGTCCCCTGCCCAGGGGTCATGCATGTTCTCAGGAGAGACTGAAAATGGGGTGCGGGTGATTGAGGAAGCGAGGGCTCCCCTCTACTTCGACTCAGTGCTTCTCTCCTCCAAGAGTTCTCTTTTCTGACAAAGAAGCGTGGGCTCTGGGTGCCTGCCCTGAAGGGGACATACCCAGGAGGCAGGTATCGAAGATCTCGAGTTGAAAATGTTGGGAAGGAGGAAGGGGAATGGCGAGAACAGGGGCACTGAGGGAGACAGATCAATGATTGCTGAGAATGTGCTGTCTCTCCTCCCAGAGTCCTGGGCGCCCCATTTGATGAAAACTCTCTCTCCTCTCTCTATTCTCTCTCCTCAGAGGAGTCCCACTTTGGTACAACCTCTGTCAAGGAGAAAGGGCTCATGCTGACATGGATTCCTTTCAGATAGTTTCTCCCTTTCCTTCCAAAATGACACATTTTCAAAGTGGAACAGGTCCAAGCACGCAGAGAAGAGTGGAGAATGATGACATGAGATCTGCTCACCACCCTGTTTGCCACATATGCTTAGAAAAATGTTTAAATCAAGTCGTCTGGATACAGTCGCTTTTGATATGCCCTCCCTCCCTCCTGGCCCTCCCTTGTCTTCCCTGCACCTGCCACTCACCATCCAGGAGAGTCCAGATGAGTATGCTTGTATTCCATGCTGTGTTCCTCCTCATTCTGCGGTCAGAAATCCTCCTAATGGGGCAGTAAGAAACCTCTGCTGGATGTCAGTGGGGCTTGGTCTGAAGGCCATTTGCCCCGAGGATTTATTTGCAGAATTTCTAGCAAAAGGCATTAGGGGGAAAGAAAATGTTACATCAGCAAAATACAACCCAGGACTTTTCTGCCTTTCCCCACCTGTAGACCCTCATTTTCAGCACTGAGTTTTCTCTCCAGTTTTTCTTATCTCAGCTTCCTTGGGGTTGCCCCTACCTGGCCCCTCTCTGAACGTCCAATTGCCAGCCTGAATTTATGCTCCAAAAGTGGGTAGTTTTGCTCTGTTCATGGCTTTTCCTACCTGGCGGGAGGTGTGTGTCAGCAGAGAAGCAGCTGATGCCTGGAGATGTCAGCACCCATTTACCTCCTCAGTTTCCCTTTAACACCTTCTTCTCGGTGCCAGCTGCTTCCAACTTCCAGGTGCAGGATGCATTTGATACAGCCAGAGGCCACCCTCTGCTCACCATGGATGCCCCTCAGCTGCTAGAATTTTCCAGTCTGAAATGATTTGTCCGTCCCCCACCATGCATAAAGAAAAAGCCACACACACTCGTGTTATTAAAATGAACTGTTTATATTATCTCCGTTGAGTCAATACATTATAATGTATTAAAATGGAAAGGTACAAAATTGAAATAAATACTTTCTGATTCATGTATAAATCTTTTTTTTTGTCAAGATGACTTTTATCGTCAGTACATGTCACAAGAAAACATTTAAAATGACACCGAAACAATCATTGAAATCATGGTGCATGGAGGAAAAAGGTAAAGAAAACAACTTTTGGCTTGTTTTGGCATGAGACCTTGATACAATTTGGGTTCCCCAAAACCATGTGAAGGGTGGCAAAATAGAAATGCTCAAAACTGACTTAAAAAAATAAACAGGCTTTACAAAAACCCTCTTTTTTCTTAACCCAGCCACTTCTCGACACGGTCTGCACGTACAGTAGATACATTCATTATTGTCCAAGGGAAGACAGTAACTGCCTTTCATTTTAAAGAGCTTGGTGGAGAGGCTGAAGAAATGTGCCGCAGCTGAAGGTGAGTAGAATGTTCCAGAGAACAAAAAAGTCTAGATGGTCTTCAGGAACAGCACTGAGCATGATGCGGGGAGGGTCTCTGGGACGAGAGGTGGAGGTGGAGGAGGGTGCGGAGTCCAGATCTGAAGCCGTGGAGACTGAGGATGGAGTTGGGTTGTCAGTGGTGAACATGGGTGCAAGGATCTCTCCGCCTGAGCAGTCCTGGGTTTGTCCTCAGCCTGGGAACATCACTCTTTCAGCAAGAGGTGAACCCTGGGCTTTGGAGACGGGTCTGGGGCTCTTTTCAGGCATAGCAGCACTGGGGAGGCTGGGGATAGGCTTTCGATGGATTCCATGGGAGGGGCTTCTCTCCTGGTGGTTCTGACTGCTTATTAGGTGGTTATTAAGGCAATAAGGACTTAAGCAAACTAGAAGTTAAGGGCAGCTAAGTTCAGCCAGATCAAAGGTAAACAAAAGGTGAGAAGGAGTCCCTTTCTCCTCAGCTACCTTTCCCCCAAGCACAGGAGGCCTCGGCTCCTGAAGCTCTGAATTTACAGTACACAGTAGCAGACGGCTTGCCCTTTGGAAGGCTCCATGGAAAGAAGGCTCATCCCTGACTTGGGGCAACTTGACTAAAGTTTCTACTCTCCAGAATCTCTTTCCTGTGGTCACCCGACTGGCGAGCGGAAAATGTAAGCACCAAGTTTCCTGCAGAAGATAGATGAAGACCTTTGCTATCAACCTTTCGGCCCATCCCAATGGCCTTGAATGGTGCATGTCCTGGAAAGCCAGGCCTGCTGCCTGTATGCCCCAGTGAGACCTGTGCTCAGCTGGAGAAGAGGGCAGCCTTTTGGGTTTCAGGAATGTTCCCCCTAGAACAGATGGAATGACAGCTGCAATCTCCTTGGGAATGTGAGGTACTGGGGGAGTCTCTGGAGAAGTGAAAGAAGCTCCTTTAACTTGACTCCACACACAGGGTGACGTGCAGAAGACAGAACAGAATGGACAGAAGCTTATCCTTTCTGCTTGCTCTAGAGTGAAGGAGATGGACAATTAGCTTGAAATGCTATGGGAAGGATGAGCATGGAGAGCTGCCTGTTATTCTGAGCCGACTTCTGGCAAGATACTGGGCGAATCGACTGCCTGAAGTTGAAGAACTGGCTCTCAAACCATTGCTGCTCAAGAATGCCAGCAAATGAACCACACGCAACTGTGGCAAGCCGGGGGAAATCCCTCCACCCTCTGGCATGGAATGGCAATCTGGAAAGGACTCTTCATGAGATGCTGGGGTCCTGAGGAGGCAGAGGCATGGATGCACTGTGCTAGGATGGCTCAGGACCACCTGTGAGTGGGACATTTGTGGGGATGAGATGGGTGCAGGGAGAAATGGCAGTTGTAATGGCCACCCGTCTGGGGACCAGTTCCCTGCCTGGCCTTTCTCTGGTGGAAGCCATCTTGTTTTGGTCCTAAGAAAACTCGGTGACGTTTTATCCAGGAATCTAAGAATTATAATAATAAATTAAGAAAATGAATGTGATAATCAAACTGTGAGGGTTCAAACAGCAGATTGGATGATCACTGTCAAAATCAATTGGCAGGTCTGTGGAACTTTATTGTACAATCCTACTTTGATATGTATTTAAATATATTTTCTAAGTTATCCACAATCCAAAACAGGACCCCTTGGAGGTAATCTAGCTGAATCCCTCACGTTACAGCCAGAACCACTGGTAAAGGGCTGAGAGCCGCACAGGAGTTACTGCAGAATCAGTACTGGAACCCTGTGCTCTTTCTGCAGAGATTCGGATATGTCGGTTGGATTCACATTCTTACATCCATGCCATGTTCTCCAGCTCTGCTCTTACATATTGAAAGGCAGGCAGCTATTTTTAAACACCCTGCTGATAAGCCTTAGGAACATAATAATATTGGCAAGTACCCTTTATTGCTTTGCTGAGCTGCAGGCACCCTTCTAGGGTGTGAAAAGAGCTCACCAAAGACAGCAGCCTCAGGTGTGCCTATTGCTCTGAGCCACGAGCTGGTCTGCAGGCAGCACCAACTGGCCATGCCTGTGATGGGCATGTTTAAGAACGTCGGGGAACATAGGAATTACATGGACTCAGTTTAGAAAACAAATAGTGACATACAAAAATGAAGGTTTGATATGGACTGCAAAGATGCAGAGGAGGTGCGCATGCGTGCACTGGCAGAATGGGTACACGGTGGAAAGGAACTCCAGAAGCATGTGAGAAAGAGTTGTTAGGACAGTGCGATCGAGAAATACCACATTTCCAACTCTATCACATTTTCTATCACTCTTTTACAATAGATAATACCTATAATTTTTTATTAATATCAAACAAATTGGCTTTGGGACCTATGGCCCTAACCTAGGGGTCACAGCTGTAGTCCCCCTCTTGCAGAGCTGGCTGGCTGGGCATATAACTGCCCCCAGCTTTGGCCAATTCTGGACGCTCTCATCTCCCATGAAGACACCAGGGAGCACTCTTCAGCCTCAAGGTTTCAAGGGAAGAACCCACACCCATCCTAACGTCTGATGAGACAAAGCACTTATAGCTGCTCAACTCTTCACGGAGCATCCACCACCAGGAAAGGTCACACTAAAGGGCCTGCCTGGGTCTTGGCACAGGGCCATGGTCAGTCTTCTCTGGAGCCTGAGTCGGGGTCTGGTGGGGAGAGGGAGTGTCACTGTAAGTGGGAGTGTGGAGGTGGGGAGGTGGGGGGCTGGAAAGGTACCCTTTTAAAGGAATAAAGCCCTTTAAAGATCTTCAACTCAGGGGCTTGGTCTCTTTGAGAAACAGCACCATAATCTAATTGGAATAAAAAAAGTATCTATTTAATTAGAAAGAGACTCTTAGGAACTGGAGGCTGGGTAAAGGAGGGGGGACTCATGGGCCCTTTGCAGGGATGACACAGAATCAAGGGTCTCAGTAGCACATTACAGACTTGATTTTGAAAGTTCAAATAAAACCACAGAGATTCACATTCTAGACCAGATCTTTGTAAGCTTTGGGGGACAAACCTCAAAGAGGCCTCCCAAAGGAAAACGGACTAGCTAAGCCAGTGCTCCAGGCTCGTATAAGGGGGAAGGTGAGGCCAGGAGGCCAACAGCCATTTTTCAGAAGAATGACACCCCAGGAAGTTCCTGGTCTACTGTTTTGCATGAAGAAAACACACTTTGACTTCTGGTGGCTCAACTGAGATGAAAGCAGAGAGAGGTCCAATAAAAGGAATTTATAGTAAATAACAGGAATACCTGCTGGAATTTGAAAGCTGAGGGTTTCCTGCTAAAATGGACTGTGCTAAAAGGGAATTCCTGGAGAAATCAGATGCCTCTGGAATGGAAGACGTCCAGGAAAGTTGGGATGGCTGAACAAGAGATGGGGTCGCTGGGAGGATGGATGGATGGACCACTGAGATTTTTTAAAAATAAGCTGTTCTCACAGGAGATTTAGTAAGGGCAGTTTATAGGTTTAGATTCTGCTGTTCCTTCTTTTCATTGTTCTTCCTCATTCTTCAAAAATACAGGTGAATGAGACATCAGCTCATTTCACTTCCCAAATCTGAACCTTCTTCCCTTGGCTTACACAGGGCTGGGTTGGGAGAGAGGAATGTGGACATGTGTTTTCACACTGACCATGATCATTGAAAACAGAAAACTCTTTCCTAGTGATTTCTATCAAACATGAGAGTTTGGGAATTATATCTGAATTTCACAAATTAGAAGGACTCTGAGTTACTGGTTGTAAGTCAGGAGAGGGACAGAGGAGCATTGAGAAGCAGGGTCTGAGGGTGTCTCTGCTCCTTTTGAGCTAGGTTTCTTTGGGTAAATCAATTCATCTCTCTCTGGGCTTTGGTTTCCGCATCTGTAAAGGGAGGAAATGGGACCCCATGTGCTTTCAGTCCTCTCTGACATTCGTAGTTGATGGTCCTAAAGAACTGCTATCAGTCTGGAATAGACATGAAGTAGGGGCTGAATTCTAGGATCATGAAGGGCTCTACCAGGCTTGTGTCCAAAGAGAGCCAACCTTGTTCCTGGGGAAAGGTCAGTACATTTTTAACAGGTTTCTTGGGACTCCTGACTAATGTCAGCATGTTCACAATGCTCCATCTAGACTCTGGCCTTAAAAAAGCCAAGCAGGAGAGCAGCAGTGTCTGCCACATCTTTGTGGAATCCTGTCCTTTTGCAGTCAACCTCAACTCAGGGGAAGTAGGAAGTGCATTAGAACCTAATGAACATTTCAAAAGATCTTGAAAGGTGCCCACCAGCAGCAGACAGGGCCAGGATCAGAGCCCATGGCCAGGCACATCATGGAGGCATGCAGGGGCTACGAGAAACAAGATGCTTGTAAAGATTTCTGAGCTCTTAACTATGAAGAGTCATAGAGGCAGAGGGATCCCAGTCCTGGTTTCTACTTGGCTGGTCATCAAGATTAACATTTCACTGCAGAACCAATAAGCCCAAGACCTCATAGGACCGGGTATGTCTCCAGATTTGCGGAGGGAAGATGGCTCACTGTCAAGAGGTATGCTATTCTGCCAAAAGACCAATGTCTGCAAAAACACAGATACTGGAAAAATCTATCTAGGTGCTTTAATACCCTCTGTGCATGCTGGTTCCTAGCATTGGGGGTGGGGGAGATGTGTCTATCAGAGTTTGGGTTAGAAAAAAATAGAATGGCAAACTCCAGTGTGCCCAGGGGGAAAAAAGAAGTCCATGAGTCTGACTCCTTTAGGGAGAAGAACAAACTGTGCCAGAGCTTCACCTCTATTTCCCAGAGATAATGCTTTCCAAATCTGCCTGCTTGCAAAAGCCGTGTAGGAGCTACCTGGCTGAAAAGATGACTTGAAATCCCAGCAAGAATAAAATCAGGGTAATCTTGAACCAGAATGGTTTGTGCCTTTTAAGACATGCATTTCCCCTGAGCAAGTCCAGATGTCCAAAGGGGTGGAGAAGATTCTGTGATCACTGTCTCTAACTATACAGCAATCCAGTCTCTTAGGTACTTAAAGATCCACTTTCGCTTTAAATGCACTGAAGACCCAAGAAAATATAGATGCCTCTCTCACCTAACACTCCTTCCTAATCTTACCTAGCATGAAACTGAGGCACAAGGAAGGCCAACCCATTTTTCTGCAGCTCTCCTATTGAAATGGTGCCACTCCTGGGAAGACAACCCAAGATCTTGCTTTCTGAGCCCTTCAATATCTTTCATTGCCTTTTTGCTTAATTCACATTTAAAGTCTGCCTATCTCTCTATAATATATTATATGTACTTTTTGTATAAAATATAAGTAATTCTTATATTTCTGCTTAATTTCCTGTCTTTTTATCCTCCTTTATATAACTAGGTTAAAAAAAAAAGGATGTTCCACGTGAAGGGAAAAACCACAGCACTGCTCAAAGGAATAGACCATCGGAAGGAGAGATGACAGCCCTTGTCCATGGGCCCCGGGGATGCTTCAGATCTGGACTGTACAGCAAATTAAACGGAACACATTTGAACAGAAATAGGCAATGGAGACATCTGAGTCAGACGAAGTGAACTTCCACAACCTGGTTTTAAGGAACAGTAAATACAATAGAGATAGATAGATACGCTATGCTGAATCTTGAGTACTAAAACAAGTTATAAATAGAAATATGCTAACTTAAAGAAGACGGACGTCATAGGGATTAGTCTGGTCAACAACCAATTACCATTAGGGTCAAAAAGTAAACCGGCCTTTTCACTGAGTGCCTCCACAACATTTGTCAATGCACTAAGTACATTTTAACCATGCAAAAATACACAAACATCTTAACTAGGTTGTTTTTTTTTTTTTTGTAAAAAAAATCAAACACCAACATTATGCATTTTGTTAATTATATTGGTTAAAGTAACAGCCAGTGGCTGCCAAATATCAGATACATCATATACATATTTTTATACAGAATCTGGACAACACAACATTACACATCAGAGAGAGAAAAAGAGAAAGATTATTTGTTCCTTTGTGGGTTTGTTGTTGTTGTTCAGTAAAAAAATAAAGTAAAATGTGAGAAGCAATGCTAAGAAGGGAAACACTTCAACAAGTTAGGAATACATAGGGAGAATTGCTAATCCGAAATACAGGAGGAAAAGAGTTCATATTTAGGTCTGTGTCTAGAATTTTCTTCACTAAGAAACAAAGGAGTACAACAGGTGTATTGGTTTGGAAAAGCAGAAAGAGCAATAACATCATGCTGTCTGCTTCCCAGCACGTTTCCAGCAAGAAGAAAAAAACATAAGCACAAATTAACTTCACAAGTTTTGTTTTCAAAAATGTCCTCCCTTACCCAGGAAACTGGGTAATGCAGGGGTGGGGGGCAGCTCAGTTGAGAGAGTCCTTGGCAAAGGTTTGGCCAAAACTGTTGGCCTTAAATTAGTTGGAGATATGAACTGTCTGTGGGAATTCACGCAATGAAATGCGACATCAGCTTCCTCCGTCTAGGCAAGATTTCCTGCTGCCAGCTCATGGTCTGGCCGAAGACACAACCCCCATGACAGGTTCTGCTAGCCAGGCCCCAGTCCTGCCCCTTAAACATCTGGCATCAACACAATCTTAAGAATTCAACCTGGAAAGAAAGCAAGACCTTGAACACAAGCTATGGAAGCACTACCGTGGTCACGGTTAGATACAAAAATGTGAAAATTCAGATGTAATCAAAAATACAAAATCAGTTTCAATAAGATTTGCTTTTTTTTAACCATTACAGTGCAAGGTTTTTTCAAATTACAGTAAAAGTTATGTGTCTGCTTACAGTAACTAGAGTAAATAGCTGATTTTGTTCTGCTAGAATCAGAGGTCCCTGATAAGTAAGAATGCACCAATCTGAAATCAACCTAGCACGATAAATGGGTATCTGAACATAAACACGGTTCACTGCAGTCTTTACCCCTTTAACTTAGAGTAACAAAAGAATGATGTCCTTTGCACAACTCATTAGCATGATGTTCTTCCTCCATTAAAAACAATCATAGTAAATAGATGGTATTAAAATTCCACAAGAAAAGGACTGGAAAACCGAGGCTGAAGAATGGAGGATCTGAGGGGAGTTTCCCACATCACTGAGCTTTTCTCATGATACTTAAAGAAAAAAAAATTCTTATTTCCCCTGCATGAGCCTCTTTGGGGGTAATGCTGCTTTGCACTTCAACACTCATCACCCATACCATCCCACACTGTTGAGAGAGGAAGAGGCACCACCTCACAGAATGAAAGCAAAACATAATGGGGTCACCCCTCAGGAAAGAAAAACAGACAGAATGAGAGCCGGGAGACCAGGCTGGGGAGGAGCCTTCAGCTGATACATGAGTGACCCCTGTCAAGGCCATTGTACCTCAGAGTCTAATGCTTGTCAAGAGAAGAAAGAAAAAGTCAAGAACCCAAAAGTCTGAGAACGAGCTGCTGTTCCCCGGAGAGCCTCAGCTTTGGGCAAGAGGCTGGCAGAGAGTGAGAGGCTAAAGGCAGTGATCAGATCTTCACCTCCGTGCCAGGGGACAGAAGGCCAGGCAAGGGGGACTGAGGGAGAATCCTCTTCTGAGATTGTAGCAAGAACTAGTCTTGGACAGGTTGGGAAAGGCAGGATGTACTGAAATGCCTCCAGGAACCATTCCTCCATGCCCAAGAGGAGGGCAGATCATGGCTCCTTGACACCATGATCTGACTGCAGGCCAGAAGCCCATGGAAGCCACACATCGTCCCTATTGGTCTTTGGCTTTCCTCATGTGGACCCTCTCTAGCCTTATCCTGAGGCCTAAACCCAAGAAAGCTCCTCTTTGAGCCATTTGGATCGGCCCTTTCTACCCTGCTCTAAGTCCCTCCTAACTGCTCAGGGCAACTCTGCCTAGGTTAAGTGACTTAGAAAGGGGCAGTTTTAGACAGAAAGAGGCTGCTGTTGAGGCCATGGGGGAGTGGGGCTGGCAAGCCCTGTGTAGGGTGTGGGTAGCACCCTCCCCCATATCCCCGGGGATGTGGCCTGTGGTTTGATCCACCTGCCTCCTACTAGCGACCTGCATTCAGGTAAGAGAACCCTTTACTCACACTCATGGCCTAAGAAAGGGAAGAAATGTAAACTCCTCTGCCACATTAGGAAGTGTTTCTAACTTTGAAATAGAGCTAGTGTGAGCTTAGGAAACACTCAATCATTTGGCTAAGATATGGCCATTGCAGGAAGTTTGGGCTTCCTTTAAAAATTTTGCTACACTCCTCAAGAAGAAAAAAAGATCCCCCCAATCCTACGGGCTCAGTGTCCACTGGCATCCACACTGGTCTGGTTCCTACTCTTATGGGTAGAAGTGGACACCTGTGCTCAGCCCAGCACATGGCCTCCTCCAGCAGGCATGTCAGCATTTGTTTTAGGAGTCACAGAGTCAGGCAGGACTGGTGCCTCTGTCGCTCACTTTTTGCATAAGGTGCTCACACTTATTCATTCCTTAGACCAGAGGAGATCCCACCATACTTGGCTTCTGATTCCCACCTCTTACTAAGCTTTCCTAGACTTCACTTTCCACCCATGACCTATCATAGCAAAGCGGTTGTCCCAGAAACCTTCTTTGTACTCCTCACCCAGCCCTGGCTCAAAATGCAGCCACCACCTGTTCCTCTGCAGTTCAGAAGCAGTGCCCTCTGCTCATTGCTCTGCATTCCCCTAAGTGAGTGGTTCTGCAGAGCTAACTAAGGAACCGCTGACCATGGGTCTTTCCTTGAATGGAGAATTTTTTTTTTTTTGAGACGGAGTCTCACACTGTCACCCAGACTGAAGTGCAGTGGTGTGATCTCAGCTCACTGCAACCTCTGCCTCCCAGGTTCAAGCAATTTTCCTGTCACAGCCCCCAGAGTAGCTGGGATTACAGGCGTGTACCACCACATCCACCTATTTTTTGTTTTGGCTTCATCTTTTAATGCAAGAGAAAAATACAGTTGAATTGACTTAGGAGATGTTTGCCTTCTGTGTAAGAAGGATCTTTGGGTTCTTATGCTCATAAATATTGGTATGGGTTTAAGGAGAAGCTAAATTTTCTTCCCGTTTGTTGGATGAGTGGGTATTGATAACAAAATTTTAGGATGGTAAGGAACCTTAAAGAGTGTCATCATTTTGCAGAAGAGGAAACTGCTTCAGCACATGGAGTATTAATGTTGGTGGCAAATCCAGAACTTCAGCTGCTGCACTTGAATGTAGAAAGGGTTGATAGTTCTTGGAGGGGAGGCAGGGCTAAATGAGAGTTGGTGGTCCTGGGATGCAGCAGCATAGCTTCCTAACTCTCTAATTTCTGCTGACGGAAGTCATTTTCAACTTGCTTGTACCCAGCTGCACTTAGGGAAATCACTAGACAAACTCCTAGTGGACTTTTAGTGGTCCAGTTTGCCCAATTGAACTAGGAAACTGGGGAAGAAACAACTGTCTTGAAGATCAAAAAATAAACACCACTATTTCTCACCACCATTAATCAGTGGACACTCACCATTGACATAATCTGTAGTGTTAAAAATGGACTTACTTGGAGATAAATATGTCATATTTTGGAAATGGGTGCCTGGTAAGTGACAGATGCAATGAATGTGATATGACCTGATTCAGAAATTCTTTTGATAAATCACCTCAAGATATATCTCAGCATTTTCCATGAAAGTAGAACAGTGACAAAGAACAAACAAACAATTCTTAAGTGGAATTGACAAGAATTCATCATTGGCTTAAAGGGGCGATGTGGGATTGGCCTGGAGCTTCTTATCTCACAGGGAACCTTTCAAGTTTAGTCAACTGATCCAAGGCCTGTGCCATGCTGTTGTGTCCCATTTCTCTCTTGGCTTTTCATAAGAGAATATATCCTTCTTCTTTGTTCTCTGTAAGCCATGTGCTTATTCATAGCATGTTGCTTAACCTAAACTCAGGATGGAGGCATGGGATCTATGGTCATATAGAAACAATGGCTAGGAATGATAGCTAGAAAGGCATAGGGATGGTGAGTTTCATGTCCTTCTTCTCTCCTTAGCCAAGGACATGAAGGCAGTTTCATGTCCTTCTTCTCTCCTTACACTCTTGAGGAGTGTAGCAAAATTTTTAAAGGAAGCCCAAACTTCCTGCAATGGCCATATCTTAGCCAAATGATTGGCTAAGAGAGAGAGTGAGGAGTGAGGCAGTAATGGGACCCTTTCTTCAGTTTCCAGGCCAAGGCTAACATGATTATGGGTGAAGTACCCACTTTCTTTCTAAAGCAATCTGTCTCAAAGATAGAGAAATCTTTTCCTTATTCTTCCCTCCCCTTGTCTCTTCTTGATATGCTTAAGCCATTTTTCTCCTATTTGAGAAGGACTCCTGGTGACTGATTGAGAAGGAAGATGATTGCAGGAAGCGTCCTCTAACAATGGCTGTCAAGGGAGCCAATATGGTGGTACATACTGGGAGTCACTTTTAGGGAAAAAAGGGGGCCCATGTGTTAATTGTTTCCTTATAACTGTCTCGAATGTTCTTAACCCAGGACATGCTATTCATGAGGAACACTCAACAGTCCTTAATGCCCACATTATCTCTTCTTTCTCTGAGCTTGGTGGTGCTAAGATGCCTTCCTTTCCTTTGAACTTGAGAGAGCTTTATCTGCACTCATTGATTTCATCTTACCTTTCAGCCCTGGATGTACAGAGGTTAGCTCCCCACCAGACTGTGAATCACTTATGAATAGGGTCTAGTCACAGGCCTGGGATACTTGTGAGATGAATAATTAGTGAGGAAGTTAGAAGACTAATGAACAGAGTGAATTGACTGTGCATGAGTCCAGGAATCTCAATGAGCTCTTAGTTCTCAAGGGATGAAATGTCACCCTTTAACCTCAGGGAGGTGGATGCCAATTTGGACAGCTGAAGTGGGGTGATATCAAGGTATTTGCAAGCTTCCTGAAGCCAAGCTAGAGCCCAGTACTTCAGGTCAGCAGTATTGGAAGCAGCAACTCTAGCTAGAGGCAGAGATTGTTTGTTTAGTTCCTTTTGAGCTTTTTGGGGTCCAAAATACAATGATGCCACCCAATGCCCTGATTTCTTCTCTACAACAAAGAGAGATTCTGCCAAAAGACCTTCCTGGGAAAGATGAGAAGAACATGAATTGGCTTTAAAAGTAGATTCTCATAAGGTTTATTTTAGGTACTATTTTCAGGAAAAAATCTTTGGAAATAGAGAAAAAAGGATGTCTTTTCCATATGCCAATCTCAGACTGGTGCCTCAAGGGTCTCTGCTCTTAGGCAATCTCAAGATAGATTGTTTATACACAGATCAAGCCATCCTTGGCTGCTGCAGCCTGACATAAAATGTACCACACAGGGGAGTGGCCTCTCAAAGTTCAGTGAGGCAGCAGGAAGAAAAGAAAGTTAGAATGTCCCATCAATAAAGCAAGAGAGTGTGTGGGCAGAGGCATGGTGGAAAAGGCAGAAGACTTTCAGCCAAGACACTTGATACCACCTCATGGTTTTTATCTCTTATGAATCAAGAGAAGTTGAGCAAATCATTCATGTGCCTAGGTCACATTTTTCTCATTTGTCAAACAAAGCAATGTGTCCTATTTCTCTAGATGAAAAGGTCATTACAAAGAATAAATTAAATGAACTAAGAAAATATATAGAAAAGCACTTAGCAACTTGGTATAAAGCAACTGCTCAGTAAATATGAGTTAAATCTAAGATGAATAATGCTTTAAGCAACACACCCTTGAGCAGACATCATGGGTGTGGGGAAACGTGGGGTCCAGTGAGGGTCTGGGGTTACCGTCAGCCTGTGGTTCATGGCAGTCAGCCTCAGTAGAGCCCCAGATGGTGGGTGGTAAAGGGAATGAGTAAAATTTAGTATCTTGAAGCTTGGAGTTTAAAATGATTTGTGTAAAACCGAAGTCCAACTTTTCTGAATGTATGCGTGACTGACATGGTTTGTCTATCAGCCCCAGGGATACAAATGATCACCATCCTACCCATTCTGAAGAGATTCCAGGCCATGGACTGGTAACGGTAGAGTTATTTTATGGAGGTTAAAGAGATAATAATTATAAGGAATGAGACTAAGGGCAGTTGGGGGGTTCCAATCAGGATTCCAAGCCTACTTGTCCTATTAATAAGTTCTAAGGTTCAGAACTGCCGTTCCCTGCATTTCCACTTAGACATGCTTTCTGACATCAAAGGCCAGGCCACGCTTTAAATGCTAAGTACCAGTTCCAGGAGCAGATCTGTCTGTGGGGAGGTCCTCACATTTGTCTCGATTCTCAGTGCCTTTGCATCTCCCGTCTCAATGTCTGCATGGGGTTTTGTTTCTTTGTTTTTTAAAGTCTCCGAACATGAAATAAGGTGAACAAACTGAGGAGGAATCTATGTGTAGTGCTGAGAGAACTGGGGACCACTGAGGAGAGGATCAGAAAAGAAACTGTCTTGGCCTCATTTTCTATATACTTTTCTCATGGTATCTGGAAAGACCTGGAACCACTATATAAACCATAGGAGAAACTGGGCCTTACCTCACATCCCAAAGACTCAATTCCTCATTAGGAAATGCTGTGTCCACAGTAACCAGCTCCTTGGCTACTACAGTGAAGTTCTGGGGCCAGCCAAGGTCTGCATGGCTCAACCAATTCTGGGATATTGCACTGGCCTCAAAAATTCCAGAAGCTTGCCTGACCAGGTTTGAACGAAAACTCTATTAAGAAACAGAGACTGGAACCTTCTGTGTCTCTTGGGCAGCTTTAGGATTAAAGAAATTCCATTTTTCATTCAAGTTCCTTCCCTTTGATCTCAAACACTCAGTGGTTCCAGGAATCACATGTAAAGTGGTCCACTGACACCTTGCACTCTTCTGATGTGCCCTTGCAGATGGGGACATGCAAATCACCACTTGAAGCCTCATTCCTCCTCTCTTCCACCACATATGGAGATCTAGAGGAATGGGTTTAGATATATCAAAGCTGCAGGGGCTTAGCTTTGAGTCAAGGCATGCAAATGGATACATCTGAGCAACTGCAAGTCCAACTCTTGGGGTGTTCATGAAGTTTTTGAAGACGGAGTGTGGTTATCTACAAGGAAGAGCCATTCCCTGAATCACATTTCTAAACCAAGAGCTAACCTAGCTTCAACTGAAGGGCTATTCTTTCAATAAGGTTGGGTGAATGTTAACAGACAGTGGAAGACATTGCATGGCTTGAATATGTGCTTCTGAAATTGTCTTGCTTTCTAATTGGAAGGAAATCAACATGGTAAGTGAATGAATGATGCATCATGACTATGGACGTGACCAGCCATATTCACCCATCTGCATGCAGGCTATGAATTCCCCAGAACTCAACTCAAATGTCATTATTTCGAAGCCTTCCCTTCTACCTTCACTTGGAAATATTTCTTCCTGTTCTGGATGTCCTGAATGTCTTGCACTTCTCCTTAGGCTCCATTTTCCGCTGCATTATGGCTTTTAATGTACATGTCTTATCTCTTGTATTACACGCCTTGAGGTTTATTTCATCTTTATATCCCTGTGCTTGTAAGTGTTCAATAAATATTTGATAATCAAATGATTAACTGAATTTGAAGTGAGAATACTGTTCTGGCCCAAGGAAACTCCAGCGGGGTAAAACGGATGCATTATCTGTCACACTGTTCTTGCAGGGAAGGTCACTGGGCAGACCCAGTGGCCCAAGAACATAAAAAATATCAGAAAGCCTCTACCAGAGCCATAAATACCTTGAATTCAGGGTAAAAGAAATTCTTGCATCATCTGCCACATCCCACTGTAATACACCTGCTTCCTCTGGTCCAGTGATTTCATAGCTCCTAAAGCATAGAAGCTGTTTTTGTCCAGAAGCAGAAAACCAATAACCCAACTAAGGAGTAAGAAATTGTTTCCAAATTAGAGATTTCCTTGGGAGTTCAAGAGCAACTAGCAACCATTAACAGAATTGAAAGCATCTCTATCTAGAATGATTACATCCTGGGGACAGTACCTTCTCCCTTTCCAGGCAACAAAAAGGTATAATAATTAGATTTAAAACAAACAAACAAAACTACAGTATCCTCCGAGCAGTGCAGGAAACTCCCCACAATAACTCAACAATGGTCATGCCCAAGGACCAGCCCACTCGGCAGAAATGTGGTCTACAAACAGAAAAGGAAAGAGAAAGAAGAAAATGCTTTTTACAGTGAATTAAAGTTCAATTCCTTTTCCCTGTTCCCATACCAGCTCTGACATATCAGGGATTCCCTCTCAGCTAAGTGAGTTTTGCTCATGAGTAAGCAGAAGGTCACTATGAGAACAAAACTAATTGGTCTTCATCAGAAGTCCTGTTAAGCTATCTCCTTGGGTTACCTTTAGAGTTTGGTCCATTGTGGACCCTTCTTTATAAGAAATAGATTAAACCTCAGGCTTAGGGCTATCAACACGTGTATCTAAAATCCCTCGATCACAGATCATTTCGATTCTTAGACAATTCCTACTAACTCTGAAATTCCCATTATCTGTGTCCTGGGGAGCAATGGGGCTGGGAGTCCAGGAAGGGTGGCACCAGGTGTGGAGAGGGCCCAGAACCAGCATGGAAAGAGAGGTCAGCCTAGTATTCAAACTTCAGAAGGGTCTCCAGGAAACAAGGCCTCCCCTGTGGAAAAACTGGGGAACTGAGATGAACGGAAAGACAAGAGTCAAGATAGGCAGGTGTAGGTAGCTCTGTAGGTAATTTTCTCATGGCATTGGGTGAGCTGAAAGGTGATGATAAAAGAACCCCCAAAGTCTCCCTAAAAACAGGCTCTTCTGAGTGCACAATGGATATGTCACTGAAAGAATAGGGAATAATAAGAATTGTGTTTTCTAGTACCTACAGAAAAGAAGCAAACATTTCTTTCTTAAACATTTAATTATTTCAAAGGAAATCTTGGAATCTTGGGAAGCTCAGTGAGGTGGCAAATTCCTCAGAACAACAAAAAAAAAACCTTGAAAACATACTGTCATTGTGCCCATATGTATGTCTCTGTGTGTGAATATATAATATATTCCCACTCACTTACTTACATGTGTCTATATATATAAGTATATATATTTATCATTATATTTTTCCCTTTCAATCAACATCAGCGTGTTCTACCTTCAGTCATGTTTTATCTGCATTTCAATTCTTAGACAGACCTTTATATCATAAAAAGAGAGAAATAGTCAAGAACAGGCAAAGTCTAACCTAGCCAGGTTGTTTTAAATACTGACTCAGCATCATTAGAGAACAAAGCAAACCTCCCCAAATACAAGTTAAAATGTCCATTACTAATACATACCAGCAATTATTTATGATAATCAAAATGAGAAAAACCAACATATTATAAAATGTTCATTTTTCTATAGCATTACATGTATTTAATGGGCAATGTCACCATTTGTGGAAATAATTCCCCCTTTCAATGACCACTTTTCCCTAGCTCCCTGGAGCTGGGGAATAATAAAATACTTAAAGGGTTTTGTTGAAATATCATTTTAAAGGATCTTTTATTCTAATGTATAGACTTTTCTTTATACCTGTAAAACATACTGAATTTAAGAAAAGCCTTACATATTTTGGCCAAAGACACAGAAAAACAAGGGTGGTTGAACCATACAAATTATTTAGGGCTCATAACCTACATGTGCTTAGGTAAAGGATGGTAATTCTGTCCAAGCACATAAATAAAGGGAATCAATTGCAAACAATCCACCTTTTATTCAAGATCCCTTGAACCTGTACTGTAATTGGTCAGGATTATTTTGAAAATGTTGAGTCTTTATGGCATCGTTGGCTTGTAGACTACAAAAGTTTCCAAATCATCGTTCCTCTGAACATGTGGTATGAAAGAGAGTTCTAGAAGGTTTAGAGAAGAGGTGGGAACTGGGCACAGGATAGTTCACCACCAAATAGCACAACACATAAAATCAACCTACGGAAAATGGTGGAGTCAAAAAGTCAAAAGCAGCTAAATCACACAAGAATGCCAGGGAGTCAATGAATACCATATTTCATGCCAAGAAATTGAAATTTAAAAAAGAAGTAAAGTTGGACATAAATAAATACCAAAAGCGTCAAGAAGTCAAAGCCAAACCAATGTTTCCTTTTTCCCCCTACGCACAAACCTTTTGTTCTAAACCCAAAGCCCAATGGCATTGAGATCCATAATTTTTTCTGGAAGATTCAAGTCTGCAGAGATACTTCCCTTCCATTTGATCACTTGAGTCCACAGAAGTAAAGCACCTTTGAAACCAAGAGTTGTTCAAGAATCCTAGTGTCTTATTCAATGTGTCAAAAAGTACAGTTAAAATAATTAGAATAATTCATCAAATGACAAACACAACAATATTGACTCTCGTGAATAGGCAAAAAGTTTCCCGAGACAATTCACAACTAAGGAGATAGAGCACAGTAAAAGTCTATGATATTTCAGGAATATTCTGTGTTATAGCTTTGAACTTTATTGCAAAGCAAAAAATATATATTTATATATATATATTTTTATCTACATTTCACCTCTGACATTGTACACAACACGAAAGCACAGGAAACCAAAAAAATCATAATGAGGTAGATACATAACACTTACAGATGGAGGAGACTAAGATTTTAAATTTGGCTTAATACTGCGGTCACTGATGTATGCATTTTCAATACAGCAGCAAGCATTGATTCACAAGGCAAGAAGCCCAGTGATCTCAAATCCAAAAAATAAGCCCCATTAAAAAAAAAAACCTGCTCCAAAATGAAAAAAAATATATATATATATAATTTTTTAAGTCAGGGAATCAGATGTGTTCAATTGCAAACCCTGGTGAAATTAAGTTTTTGTTTTTGCTTTTTGTGCCCACAAAAAAAAATAAATAATTTAAATGTATCTAGTTAGGAGTAACCCATCCCATAGGGTTGTTCTATGTATTCTTGCCAGGTAGGGTTGGAGCACCTTGTGAGCTCAGCAGCCCAGCATCAATAGTAAGGGAGTCAGGGTTTCTTCATGTTCCCTAGAGTCAGCCCTCACTTCTGCAGCCACTGTGTTGGGGACCACTTTGAGCACCCTTGGCACCTGTTGGCTGGGAATCAATTTGGCTGTCATGCGTCTGGCCCAGCTTTTCCTCTTTTGGGTCATCTGCACTCATAGTGGTTGAAGCAAGATCTACCAGATGGGGACACTGAGATGATCCCTTTCTCCTTCTCATTTCCAAGAACAACTCTTCCAATGGAGAGCTCAACAGGCCACCAAGAAGGCCTCCATCAGCCTTGATCTTAACTGTAAACACATTTTTACTATAAAATCCTCTGTCAGGCAGTGATAGCTACTGCAGAGACCACTGTGTCCTCATATTTGTCCTGGATGGAAGGGATTTTGGGGTGGAAAGAAAGCAGATGTGGACTTTGGCTGGTTGAGGCAGTGACTAGGCGAACAGAGCCATGAAACCACCAACCACGGAAGGGTCAGCTCAGATCAGTAACGTGGCCAAAAGGGAACTAAGGGACTTGAGCAAGAAAGCCAAGGCGTCACTCTTGGGTTTGTTGGACATGACTAGAAGGCTCTAGAGACTCTGGAGAAAATGTGGAAGATACAGGGCTCAGAGGCATCTGTAGGGCTAAAGGCTGAACTGAATCAAGCTCCTTGGATTGTTTAGTGGTTATTTTTATTCCGGACATGATCCTGCTTTTGGTGGGATTTGCTCTGATGAGAAATAACTGGGAATAGCTGCAGCCCAGTTTAGCCCTGGGTTAGGGGGAAGACTGAGGGGCTACTGGAATGCCTGGTTCATTTGGGGATGATGGTAGATTGAAAGAGGGAACTGATCAGAGAGGCCCTCGATGAGAAGCCATGTGCACTTTGGGAGGCATGAAGTTAGTCCTGCTGTGCAGGACCACCCTGTCCTCCCAGAAGCCAGATTGTAGCGTCCCATAGGTTTGTGCTTTGTCTCCCTGCTGGACTGTGAGTGCTTTACAAGACAGTCTTTCCTCTTTGTTCCCAATGTAAAGCAGAGATCCTGCTGTGTGGAGGCCATCATCCAGGTTGCACTGGGTTTTTGGGAAATGCAACAGGGGATTGGTTTGGGGAAGAGGGAAAGGTATCAGCAGTGTTCTGAGGTCCTTGAAGACCCTATGAATACATAATCCCCTTTCTAGCAAAACCCAGGGGTCTACTTCTGCCTTCCTCAACCCATTTCAAATCAAGACTTACATTTGAATTTTGAACACAAAACACTGGACCTGATAAATGGAAAGGAGCAAGAAACAGTTCATCTGAGTCTTTGTTAACAGGACACAACAAAGATGGGCAGCTGCTTCCAGTGTGGCTGGGCTGGAGGTTGGCGGGAGGATTGCCTTCAGGAGGCAAAGACAAGGTGAGGTACAATTTCTATTCTTGCCTTCAGGAGGAGGTTCTGGGCAAGACAAGGCCAAGGGCACTTCCAAGTGTCCCAGAGCTCATTAATCCAGATGCAGGGACTCCGTCCCCTTGGAAGCCCAAAGCAAAAGAAACCAGTCTGGATCACAACAGGCAGCAGTAGGCCAGTTCAAAGGGAAGTCTGTCCAACTACAAGGTACTCAATCATGGAGGCAGGGAGCTTCTGTCCTTGGACAGAAGTGTGATAGCCTTTCGTCAGTGACTGTGTGGAAGAGCAAACATTAGGTGGTGTCTGAGTGTCCTTCGAACCCTGAGATTCCACTGTTCCTTGTGCTCTGAAGAAGCCCCAGCTATGCTCAAGGACTGAGGGGTTTTCCCCATAGGTAACCACTGGACATTGGCAGGATTAGAGTAACGTGTACGTGTGTGTGTGTGTGTGTGTGTGTGTGTGTGTGTGCACGTGCGCACGTGTGTAGTATGTATAGTGTGTGGAATGTGTATGAGCGTACGTGCATGTCCTCACTTAGAGGGTGCTCAGTAGCCATTAAGCTGACGTAATTGTTGTGAACAAACATAAAACATGAGACTGCTGGTAGAGGAAGAACACGGCAGTCTCACCATTCCTTCCCTCCCGCCAATCTCTTTAATCTCCCCTTTCTTCCTGCCCATTTCTGCTCTTCTCCCCACTGCCCTTTCCCTTGTGCTCCTCTCTCTCTCTCTCTCTCTCTCTCTCTCTCTCTCTCTCTTCTTCTTCTTCTTCGAGATGGAGTCTTGCTCTATCACCCATACTGGAGTGTAGTGGTGTGATCTCTGCTCACTGCAATCTCCACCTCATGGGTTCAAGCAATTCTCCTGCCTCAGCCTCCTGAGTAGCTGAGATTATAGATGCCCGCCACCACATCTGGCTAATTTTTGTATTTTTAGTAGGGACAGAGTTTCACCATGTTGGCCAGGCTGGTCTCAAATTCCTGATCTCAGGTGATCCACCCACCTCGGCCTCCCAAAGTGCTGGGATTACAGGTGTGAACCACTGCAGCTGGCATCTTCTCTCATTTCTATTGTTTTAAATCAGTCCACATGAGAGTGAAAATCACTGTCTTCAGCCTGCTAGTTTGATGTTGGTATTTGCAATCGTTGACTTAGGTTCTATAGTGATTTCTGTTCCCAATTCCAAAGGTGTCCATTCCTCATTCCAGATATTTCATCGAATGCATTTGCCTGCCTCACTGTTTTAGTATCTTTCTCGTTTGAATCAATCACAGAGGTTACCAAGCTCACCTCTGCATTTTAGAGATGGGGACACTGGGGCTCATGGAAGGCAATGGCCAGCCCAGGAGCAGTGAGGACAGGAGCAAACATCAGTTACCAAGCCCTGGCATGGTCATCCCCAACCTTAGCCTGCCTCTTCCCCAGCCCAGCCCAGAGTCCCTTCTGGACTGCTCCTTCTCACTGCTGAGTCACAGCCACTGTCCGCAAAAAACTCAGAACTGACCCTGTGAAGCTTAAATTTCTTAATTTGTTCTAACTCTAACTTCTCATCCCCTCTATATCCTTAGGGAAATAATCCATTTATCTGAAAGTCATCTCTCAAGGTCATGGAGAACAAAAATAAAACAAGACAGATAGAGACACAAAAGTTCTCAGGACAAGCAAAGCAGACACCTTGAAGTGCTTCTGGGAAGACTCTAGGCCACAGAGCTCCTCCAGAACATAACTGAAGAGGTAACTCAGGGTGACCTCTGGAAAGCAGGCATCTTCTTCCATGGTGACACCTTATTTCATTAATCATCCCTGAACTTTCTCCATCCTTCTCCTAGCTGCTCTGGCCAACTGAATGCAAACAAAAATGCTCGGGCTTCCTGGCTTTCATCCCAAACATTCCCCGCCAGGCACTGTGAGCTCCCTGGGGTTTGTGAGCCCTGGGGAGGTGGATGAGGTGGAGTCCACCTGGAAGAGGAGCAGAACCACTAGGGATGGAGCAGAACTGAGATACCGAGGTCTGCCCCAGCTGAATCCCCGACTGACCATGGGACCCTATGCAAGTGTGAGGATGCCCTGAACATCCGTTTCCTCATTTGTAAAATGGGGTGCGATATTGCACCTCACCAAATGATCCCCAGGATTTAGAGGAGATGTTTCATATGGAGGCACTGGGTGCAGAGCGTGACACATCTGTGGCCCTTGGTTACTGTCAGTGGAATCTGAGTCCTCTGATCCTCCGCAAAAGGCCTCTGCATCACTGATGTCACCTGCTCAGACCACACTGGACTTGTTCTGACACATGACATTCCTGAGACTCCAGTAATTCTAAATGCTTCTTTCCTCTAATGGAACTGACTTCTACTCCCCTCAGGGGAAGCACAACATCTCTGACCAGATTCCTTATTCAGAAGCAGCCAGCCTGGCAGGGTTCTGGGCCGTCCCTCACCTCTCCGGTATTCAGGACTGTACGTCCACGGGCCGTGTAGGATATCAGGGCCGGGTGGATGGCAAGAACTTACATAACACAAGGCCACACTTAGCCACTCCGACAGGGAAGATTTTTCCAGCAAAGGCTCTGTGTGCTGGGAATGAATTGTCAGGCTTCCGGACGGTGTCTAGATTTGGGCAGAAACTCAACAATGCTGCAGACTGCAGAGGAGGACATGTCCCTTCCCAGAGAGGACCCCAATTTGGTGTTGGGCACTCTGACTTGGCCCTGGGCAAGCAAGGAGTGAGGGATCTTGACCACTTCTAACCTTTGGCCACTCTTTACTCTGCCCAAGGTGGGTGAAGACCCAGAAGCCTGAGTGCTGATAGGGCAGGCTAGAGGGAACTAGGGTCATAGTCCCAGACCTTGGCAACCTTCAAGAGGCCCCTATGAATCTACAGCTGATTTTTAGGGAGGGCCAGGAGTTGAGAAATTTCATGGTGTCCTGGAACAGATCTATGGAATTTCTGAGCCTTAAAGACAAGTCAGCTTTGGGTAAGCTTCTTGGGGTCTGGTTATGCAGAGCCAGGCCCCAGGAAAACGCTAAAGGTCTCCAAAATACTCACTTGCAGGAAAAGAGGAACCCTTTGTTCCTATTATATATAAGGAAGAAAAGCAAAGAATGAGTAATTCCGGGGATGGGTCTCAGCAGGTGTGATCTACAGAACAAGACAAAAGCAAATGAATAGCTCTTCGTTCAGATCCCCTGAGTAGCTAAGAGAATGTGCAGGACTGGGAGAGGCAAGGAATGAGGCCCCTAGAGGCAATGCACCTCATCAAAGGACCCACTTCCTTCCTCATTCCAAAGGAATTTCACCTCAGCTCCCACCAGCTGAGGAGTGGAAGCATGTTGTGCTGGAGCAGTTAGGCAGTGTCTGGATTTCTCTTTTAAAAACTGTCTTGGATGGCTCAGCCACCTTGTGCAAGATTTGTAAACCGTGTGTAAAACTCAGACTTGTGCAGACAACTAGAGAAGTTACAAAGCTGCCTTCTGCGTACAGGGCTCCCCCTGCAGAGTTTGTGCTTTGTGTAACCCTGTGACCTCTCTTCTTTCAACTATTTTTTTTTAAACCTCTCAAAGCCTTTCTTAGCTGAACTGTCTTGGTGGTAGTTTGTAAATGGGCTAGAACCCGCTGCTCTCCTCTGCAACTGTGAGTCAGTTTCAAATGCTTCCAAATGGCATGCAGTCTAGGGCCAATTTCCTGAGCACTTTCGACATTGGGCTCTCAAAGATTCCCCTTATATCTAACGTCTGAAATGAAAGTAGATGCATTAACCCCACCTGGGCAAGTTGTCATCAGTGGCTGGCAGGGAAGGAAAGGTATTAAGAGTCCATGGTGCAACAGCAGGGACATGGGATTTGGCACTGGGTAGAGTAGCTGGGAAGGACACAGTTGGCCTAAAGCTAAGGCAGAAAATACTAGTCCACCCTCTGGGGCCAGGTTACTCCATAGAGATGACCACAAATAAAGAAAGAAAAACATCCAGGTCAGGTCCTCCCCAGAGTCCACCAGATTCCCTGCCATGGTCTTGACTCAGGACCATGATGTAGGTACTAATCCAGCTGCAGGTACACATGATCTCCCCACTCCCGACCCCAGAGGTCACATGCTCATTTTTCCACTTAAGCCAAATTTTTTCTTGCCTTAGGTCAGCACATCCCCAAAACATATATAAAAAGTAGAATTCATAAAGAAAATAAATATTTTGAACCAAGAAGAGGATGAAAACAAGTTGTAAACATGTAACCGAAACAAAATACACATCAGTTCACTTACAGAACCAAATGAGGTTACATTGAATCATTTCCAATTAAAGAAAAGGAATTTTTTTCTTTAGCTCTTAAATTTAGGAAAAGAATCACTGTAGCATGCTCACCTTGAACCAGGGATTGGATACTGGGGTTCTTGTACAAAGGAAAAAATCTGTGAGGGTTATGGAAAACAATTTGGAAATCTAAGGTGAAGCGGGGAGAAAAACGGGAAGATTGCATAGTTGTGAAACAGTGGCTTCTCATCAAGGTGAACAAGTGCATCATCTGATAAAATAGCATTTGATATATATTTATTCCTGTTCATTTCTGTTTGCAGTATTTTGTTCTCTGTCCACCAGACATTTCATACACTGAAACATATACAGTACACACACACACACACACACACACACACACACACACACACGCATGCTAGCACAAAACATCTGAAGTGCGCAGCCATCCTTTGAAAGGACCCTGCGCTGCTAGTTCTGGTGAAGTTTATATTCACCAGTAATACACTTTTACAACATCCTAACCCACTTCTGGTCAAAACTCATCTCTTGTAGTAACTAAAGGCGGTAGGGTACGGTGGAAAAGGAAGGGGACATGAAGGAAAGTCTCAGAAATGATTCTCATCTCTTGCTGAACTTCTGTGGAAATGCCTCATATTTTGGTTAGGGGGACACTATTTTTTAAGAGATGGGAAAAACAACTGCCTCTTTTTTTTTCTTAAGCTTTTTTGAGGTCAACATTGGTTAACGCCCTAGGCAGGGGATATTTTTACAGCGCTGTAGAGACACCTTGGAAGAAAGAAGAAATGACACAAAAGCATAACATCGATGCTCAGAACATTTAAAAAAGCACATCTACGTTTTGATTGATTCCCCTTTCCTTACATTCAGCCTACTCTTTCTAATAACATGTGGAACAGAACAGAAAGATGAATAATTTCCCATATCTCACTGGGCATCCTTTATCCCATACCCAATGTAAACCTCTCTTGCGCGTATATTAAAAGTTGTGAATGAACTGACAAAATAAAGATGAGCATACTGTACATTTTTCCATTCTATCTGCCTCAAGCATATATATATATGTATATAAATATATATATATATGATAGTTTACATTAATATAAGAAATAGCAAAGATCTTTTCATTACACTTTATACAGAACCTCTGCTTCTTATCTTTATTTTCTATTCTCTCTGTCTCACTTTTTGGATAAACAATTGGCTATAGCAATCTATAGTAAGGCTTCACAGAAAGAATTCTGCATGTTTTGTTTTTCTCTAAGAACCAAAGTATATAAAATGAGGTTTGATTCTAGCACCTTATACAGTATTAGTGATGTGGTTCCCTCGGGAGAAACGAGCACTACCCAACACCCTAGGTGAATCTCCAACAGTTACAGAATGTTTAAGGTATTGCCAAAGGCAGGACAGAAAACATAGCAGAGATGGAGAAATGAGAGGAGAACAAAACAAAACCCCAAGATTTAAGTCTTAGCAACATATAAACAAGATCTTAAAAACATGTCAAGTTGCTGTCTCCAAATTAATAATGATCTAGTGATTCAGTATCATCAATTAATCCTTTTAAGTTACTCTTCCCCATGAGGTAAGGAAATTTCATGATTCTCATTGTAGATAGAGAACCCATGTGTGGGACTTATGCAGGTTACAGGGGAAACTGAGTCAGGACATGAAGTGAGGGATGCCCAACTTCCAGCCTTTTATTCCCAAACTGTGTCCCCTGCCACCTTTGATTGGTGAATTGAGATTTTGGAAAAAGCAGCTTATTGGCCACTAATGGGGAAGCAAAACAAACAAAGAATTGAAAGAAATATATATCAGCACCAAAGGAAGTTCAAAAGAAGCTGCACTTTGCTCCCTTAGCAAATATTCTGTGTTATGGAGACAGCAACTTTCACAAGAAGGAAGAAGAAAACTTGTCACAGGAGAGTAACCCATCTCATCTGTTGGTGCCCTTTCCAAATGTCAATATCCTCAAGACGGACATTAGTTCCAGTTGAGTAGTATATATTTTTGCAGAGGAATGATCAACTCCCACCAAAGCTGCATCAGAACCTCAATTATATAGTTATATAACTATAGTGATATATCTATACCTATATCTATGTATATATTTAAACATTAAAGTCTTTTACTGCACTGGCACATAATACCAATTGCTGGCATTGCTGTTTGCTGCAAGTGGCCGCCTTGAGTGGAGTTACACAACAGAGAAGCACCACGAGAAAAGGCACCACAAGGTTCGAGAAGTTAAATTGTTGTCACTGCCCTGACCTCGCCATGGTGGGGGAACAGAAAAGTCTTTCGAGCAATTGATTCAAAAGCTCCCAGCCCATGTGCATCTGTCCCTTCCAACTCAGCAGGGAGAGAGGGAAGAAAGAGCATGACATTGTTCTTTTAATGCGATTTTTTTTGGCTAATAGAAAAGAAAAAAGTTTCATTTTTTAAAAAAATGAGGGGTCTCAGACACTGAAAACCCAGCCCTCCTAAAAAAGTTTTTTTTTTTTAAAAAAAAGGACAAAAGTCTTGTGCTAAGGAAAGCCCTACATGGAAATCTGTCTTTCTAGCATAATTACTCAGTTGCAAAGCATTAAAAAGAAAGAAAGAAAGAAAGAAAATGAAAGAAATTACATCCGTAGGCACAGTTTGCCACAAATAGCACCAGGTCTAGATTAGTGAGGACAGACAGATGTCCACATCTGTCCACATAGCTGAGAACCATGGGTGTTGACTCTGAGTCAACATTACTCCATCCTCATAGTCTGGCCAAGAAAATGGAAGTCCTTGGCCATCTGGAGCACCAAGATTTAAATGTGCCACTGACGAACTGGAAAAGGAGAGGAGGCAGTGGAGGACTGCAGGGTGGATATTAAACGGCATTTGAATTTTTATTAGCATACTTGCCAGCCTTGAAATACTCCTTCCTAGGTTCTCCTTCCAGGCAGGGAGCCACATCCCACATGGCAATGGGGAACCTGTATCTATGGCAGGAAGATCTGAACAATGGTGTGGGGGATACAGGGCCACAGCATTCTCTACAGCCATTGTCCTTCCTGACTCTAGGTCTGGATTGGACAAGGGAGGTCAACTGGTCATGCTGGTGTAACCTGAAGCATTCCAGTACTTACTTTCTACTGTCCAAGCTGGTGGTGACAAGACAGGGAGACCTGCTGCTAGGATCAAAATGGCTCCCTGTGCTGGGGCCTTTCTTCCCAAACCTGGACCAATGCTTCTCCCAAAGACAAGAGGCTGCTTATCGGGTGGGGCAGGGTCCCACCCCATAGCCTCTGTGATATACTTATTTCCTTGAGCTGGAGGTTGTAGCTAAAATTGGTTTTCAAATTCTGATGCTTGTCTATACCAAAAATGATGCTCCCAAGTTCAGTATGAGGAAAAGGAATGATTCCTATCACCTTTCAACAATCTCAGTGATTTACCCAAGACTACTTTCAGTGCACGGAAAACAGGGCCAAACAAAAGACTTCCACCAGAAGAGTTCTCCATTTGCAAGGAGGCTTCTCTAGCTCCTTCATGGAACAGAAAAGCCACCTCTCCACCACCTCCCTTCCCCTGGGTCTCCTCTTAGGCTATTTTCCACCACACACCTCCTACAATAACAGACTAGAGTATCTGGGAGTCTCTGCCTGTGGTTCTAGAACAGTGGTTTCCGCCCATTTTGCTGTCTTCCATGCCTCTGCCTTTCCACTTACATAATGTTGTTCTTGGTACTCCAAGAACTGGTCCAGCAACTGTACTAGGTGAAGTCTAAATGGCAAACAGTATTCTGAGCTGCTAGGAGTGAGAGGTGAAGATTTTGCTCTTAGCATTTACACATTGGGAATTTTCATTCAGTATTTTCCCTCCCCTTTGACTTTATCCATGGGCAAAGACTATGTTTTGCATTTAATAGGTGCTCAGTTAAATTAACTAAGAATAAGGGCTTCTTTCCCCATCCAAAGGGTGCATTAGTTATGTAGCATGTCATCAATCATATGCATAAGGGCTCTCCATGACCCATCATACAGGTGTCAATAAGCAATACCTGTGTAGTTTGAGGGTGATCAAGGGCAAGATTACTACCTAGCCCTCCCCCAAAGCTTTGACTACATCACTTCCACAGAGATCTTCCCCATAGAGACGAGGGCAAGAAATCAGCTCATTTCTATTCCTTTTGGTTGAGACTTTGGTTAACAGGAGGTGGTCACGAGCCTGCATCTAGGAAGGCCCAGCTCACAGGCTTTCTCCTTGGCCTATAGTTCACTATAGACTATTTTTAATACCAGAAAACTCCGGAGTAAAGGAAGACATGGTATGAGCTTTGGAAGCTATAGTCTACTCACTCAGCTCTTCTCTGGATTGGACAAGGGTCCAATCTTAGCTCTTCTCAGGATGTAAGAACTAACCATGGGGACTGGTTGCCATGAAGGCAAATGGAAGAAGGAAAAGAATCCCAGCTGGAGAAGGTGAGTTTCATACAGTGACTAAAACTTCACGCAGTGAGCACACTTCCTGTCCTAGTGAAACCGGAAGAGGAAACGTGGCACCTGCTATTAGCTTGGAGTTGCCAAGTCCTAAAACTTTCCCTTTATATATGCATGCTTGCTCAATCACAGGTTCAGCGGTGGTGGGGGTAAATATTTGAAATCTCAAAAGTAATGATAGTTATGACTCTGCTTCTTGAAAACCCAAAACTACACACACACTAACCTGTTTGTCAGCCAGCCAATGTTCAGGGTAGACAGGAGCAGTGAGAAAATTTTGTTAGCCCTTTAGGGAAAATCACAAATTGTATGTTCTCAAGGCTTTGAATTACTTGAGAAGTTCAACTAGTTTTGCTTTGGAGAGCATCAGTTAACAGCATCTTCAATCTTACAGAGTGAACATGGGAACGCTTCCTGGGGGAAAAGTATCCAAGAAAAGCTAAGCAAATGCAAGAAAACACCCATGAAAATCACCATCGTTATGAGAAGTGAGATGTGATTCTGGCCTCCTGGCCTCCGGTGGCTGCCTCCCTGCGGCAGGTGGAGGGGTTGAGACAGCCTGTGACCAGGCACAAGAGAAGCCGAAGAAAACCCTGCGGGGCAAAGTTAGTGAGGCCAGAGCCAGCACCCCGTGGCCTGTTTTCAGGCACACACAGAGCCAGAAAGTGCTGGAAAGCTCAGCCCAGCTGCAGGAAGAAAAATGGATTTGCTTTGAACAGCAAACCACTGTGGCAGCCCCAGACATTAGGAGATGACCGTGACACTCAAGGGGCTCCTTTCCTTCTTACTCTTCTCTCTTCGCTTCCTTCTTGCCTTCTTTCCTCACTCCCTGAGCCCCCAACTTTTTTCTGCAACAAATGTGTAATTTTTTTTAAAGTAAAAGAAAACCACATAGAAGGCAGAGTGACACCATCAACCCTTCCAGGATGGGACTGTCATCTTCCCATGTCCTCTTCAGATTTTTTTTCCTACCCCAAGAAGCCAATTTTCTGTGACACCAGAAAAACAAAACAAAACAAAAAAGTTTCTTAAAAACATGTCTTGGCACAAAAGGGTCCATGGGAGGAAAAAGATAATGCAAATTGTGTACGCTAGAGATTGGGCTGGAGATAGGGGGTTGTGGAAGCTGGAATGTAGGGAAAGCAGAGTCAGTCTGCTGCCCTCATGACTGGGGCTACCATGCCAGGGGAAGAAGAGGCGGTGGAGGGGGGAGACTGGGTGGTTGGTGCTGGCATGACCGTCTGCAGCCACTGGCCGCATGCCACACCCTGGTGTCAGAAGACACAGGCTGTGCACACGTGACAGTTTAGAGGAGGGGACCCAAAGCTACCTCTGGGGATGTGGGCTTGAAAGGGTTTCTTCGGGCTTGGACAGACCCCGTGATTGCCTCACACCTGATACCAGGTCTTCCAGGTGGACTCTTACGAAGCCTCTGCCTGAATCAGAAACATCCAGAGACCACAGATCCCAACACTGCAGGTGGCCTCCCTTGCTCCTCCAGCCAAAGAAGGAGACTCAGAACCAGACTCTGCTCCAGAAAGAACCTTAGGGTTCAGCACCTGCTTCCTTCAGCTCACCTAAGCGCTCTTTTCCCACATAACCAGGTTATCATGTCTCTCCGGTTATGCCAATTCTGTCCAAGGGCAGAAGGGGCTCTGGGTGGCTTCTCATGCTGTGGGCACCTGGGTTTCTGCTGAAGTCTGTCTGGAAGACCTCAGACTTGCCATCACCACCGCTGCTGTGCGGAGGTATGCAGTCCTGCCTAAACATGCATTCTGCCTCCCGCAAAGCAGTTGCCCCGCAGTGTCTCCTGTCTACCAGCGATGCCACGAGGACTTCGTATTTAGGCAGGGGAGATACCTTCTCCAAGTCCTCATCGCTTCATGGGGCCAGCCTCGACCTTGTCTGCAGAGATCGTTGGTGTAGGGGAGCTGGACAGAGCAGGTTCGGTTGTCACTGGCCAGAGATCCTGGCAGCCAAAGATCATCTACCACTGGCCGGGCTCAGAGTGGTAACGTCCAAGCTTCCCTGTCCACAGCACAGTCCCCTCTCTTTCCCCACTGTGGCAGCTGCTGCACTAAAGAATCAGATGTACCTGGTATGATTTAAATTCCAGAACTTCCAGGGAGTTGTTTAGAAGGATGCTTCCTGGGGCTCCCAGGTTGTTCTGTGAATCTACTGAGAATACTGGCAGCAACTAAAGAATCTCTAAAGTCCCAGGAGAACCCTGCTCTTGGCTTTCTGTCATTCATGGAGGAAACGAAGGCAAACACCAGCTCAGGGGGGTTTCTTCATGACCCTGTGCCTGGGAGAAGGAAAAAGCCACCTAGGCTAGGTCAATTTCAAGTCCGGCAAGAGCCCTAAACTTTAGAATATTCTGTTTCATTAAACTGGTTCAGCCCTTTAAGAAACAGATACATACACATATATACATCTAATATGCCCAAGACTGGCACATATACGTATCTCGATGGATCAATAAGCTTTGAATGTAGTTATATGGTCATGCACTCCTCTGTTCTGCATAATTCCCAGTAATTTCATAATCTAAGATCATCTCAGAGCTCATGTGGCTTTCAGCTGGCTCTCTCTCTCTCTGGCATTTAAAAATCAACGTAATTTCAAACAAATACAAACAAAGCCATCAATAAGCAGGTGGCAAGACGTTAGCAGTCAGCAGGGGGCGATGTGAGCAACTGCGTCGCAAGGATTGCTGTTATTTTGAAGATAGAATGCCCTAGACTGCCCAGCCGCTGTGACAACAGCATTTTCACTTAGTGGCCCACACTGGCTTCACAGGTTATCAGTGAGTGTCCCAACTGCCTAAGTGACATCACCTGTTCCTCTCTCCAGCCCTCCACTTCTGTCAAGGCTCAACTAGGACCCAGGGCCACGCCTTTTAAAGGCACATGGATTTAAAAAAAGGGAGAAGCAGAGCCTGTCCTGGGCTTTAGGCAGGCTGGGCCCACTGCAAGGCTGGAGGCCCTGTCTTAGTGGGGGTGAAATGACAGCTCCTGCAGGGGCGGGGGCGTATTTGGTGGAAGCATGCAGCAACAGTGGTGTCAAGGCAAGTGAAAAGGCTGCAGGGGTTGCATTTGGACAGACAGCTCTGACCTGAAGCAATGTGCGTGGAAGCATGGGCCTCGAAGAAGGCAGGCCTTTTGGAATCAACGCTGGGGGCCACTCCTGAACACAGGCTGGCAAGGGGCAGAGACGTGGCTGAGACTCTCAGGATGATCTGGGCAAGTAGGCAGCACTAAAGCTGAAGCCTCCTTTCCTTTAGCCCAGAGTTGGTTGAAAGGAAAGGAGCATGGTGCCTCAGTATGACCTCAGCTGCCTAAGGAAACTCACCACGGGCCTCAGCCGTCCCATGTCCAAGGTACAGGCCACCGTGGACTTCAGTCTCATGTCTCTTATAGCAACCAAAGAGCTATTTTCAAATCAAATCACCTTTCCTTTCTCTCCATCCTTTTTTCCCTCTGAAAGGAAAAGAAAGTAACTCTTCTTTTCTTAAAGGCTGGCATCATATAATGCTTTTCACAATACAAGTGGCTTCTCTCTGGTTCTAATATGCAGAGGAAGCCCCCACTGGCTTCCGAGGATGTTCTTCTGTGGCAGGCAGATTTCTGAGGATTCGGGGAGACTGCCCTAGCAATACTGAAAGGGCACTCCTAAAGCTAAAAGGCTCTGGGAGCATTTCCAGAAAGCTTCGATTCGGGGCTGGAATTCCAACCTGCTTAACTCAGTAGGTGGTTTGGCTCTTTGTAGAAATTAGAGAACCTCCAGCATGGCACTGTACAAATCGTTTGAGTCCTCTGAGATGTGCTACAGTTTAGAATCCAGACTAGGTTCACTGAGTGTGTTTGGGAAGGGAAGAATTTTTTGCACATGGAAAAAATAAATGAGAAATTTTAAAAGATTTTGCTTTATGTGAGGCAGCTAAGAAACTGAAAAATCCTCCCACCAAAAAAAAAAAAAATGGCAGTCACATGTTTTGATTTGTTTTCGAGTAAAAACCCTTGTCTTTGGAAGCCACGACTTTCCAGCAAACAACAGTGTACCAGACTCTTCAAGAAAACCAACCAGCCCAAATCCCCAGCTATTCCAGGACAGCATAAGTGAATTGTTCTCTGGGTCTGAAGACAGAAAAAAAGGCTATGGCAAAACTAAAGCTGAGCCTAGAAGGAAAAACTGAAATAACAGAACCATATGTGCTGGTCACAAGGAACCGTCACTGCCATTTGCCTTCATTTTCCCACAAAGGAAGTAGAACAACCAGTATGTGTTTGTTTCCCACAAGAGCGTTCTCTGATAGAAGTCAAAGAATGTAAAGGCCTTCCTTCTTGTCTAAATATTGGAGAAGGAGAGGAGAGTAGCTTTTCTGGGGCAGAAAGACAGAGAACTCCTTTCTTGACCCACATTGAGACAACTCTGTTATTCTGTCCTCTTGGAATCTTTTAAAAATATACCCATTAATCAAAAGAGAGTGGAGGAACCTGATCAGGTTCCCTTCCTCCACTGCACCTTGCACACAGTAGGTGCTTAACCGGTGTTTAGATTTTTAAATAGAAGCAAGCCTGATCACCATGATACGCTGATCTTCAAAGCGCTTCACCTGCTATGATTACTTAATCTCACAACACCCCTGTGAGGTAGGTAAACAACATCCTTCCCATTTTACAGAAAGAGAAATTGGCCCTAAGAGTGACTTGACTTAGGTCTGTAGAAGGATAAAGTCCTGGATTTTTTACTTCCAATAACATGATCTGTTCTTGAGAATGTGCCTCTCCTTTTAGATGTTTTCTCTGACCCTTTTGTTTTATTTTTAAAAAATGCTTAAGCACGTCACTCCGTAAAATCAATTTCCTCTGTTTGAAAAGAATATGTTTTTCTATTTCTGCCCCAGAGAGTATAGGAAGGAGTGACTAGATGGCCGCTAATGTTCTCCTCCTGCATACTTCAGGAAGCCTTCCTCTTCGTCACTTTCTTCCAACCCATCTACTGAGTCCCGTTGTTCCCCGTGGCTCCATGTGTCCATCTTCAAAGTCAAATTTGGGACAGTTCATTCACCATCCATCCCAGTCAAAAGCAGGTGCTGATGAGAACGGAGAATCAGGTATGAGGGCTCATGCATTCTCTCCTTCTGTTACTATCAGAAATACCTCGTGGAAATAAACTGTCCCAGCAGGACTTGACCTAGCCATAAAACAGTCAGATGCACGGTCAAGCACAAGTCATTCCTGAATTCCAGATTATGATCTTGCCCCTTGTGCTGTCAAAACAATAATATTAACCTCAGAGAGCAGAGTCAGAGCAGGAGGGAAAGGAGTTCTGGTCAGGGCTCCGCTGGAAACGAGCAGGAGGCGTTGGCAGCAGCCACCAAGACCTGCTCGTGCGAGCTCCATCTCATTTAGGGACAGTTCCAGGACGGCCTTTTTTTCTGGGTGGGAATTTCTATAGCAAAATACACCTGAACTTTAAGGAAAAGGCCAGAGCCAGGTTGACTGATGCAGAATAGCTGAAGCTTCTGGAATTTTTCTTTCCAAGAAGATTCTCAGAACCGATAGAAAATCAGCCTCATGGCTGGCCCTCCTGGAACCCCAGTGGCTCCTGGGCTCCCACCTGCCCTCACTCCGGGTCCTGAGAAAAGTGGAGGCTCTCAGGACGGTCTGTGTTCTTGCTCAGAGTGTATCTTGGTAGTTGAATTGATAACAGTCAAACCATAGTTCAAAAGAAAAAAAAAGGAAAGAAAAAGAAATTCAACATAACACTTCCAATTCGAATTATAAGAAAAGAATACCTGGATTTAGAAAAAAAAAATTAGTGCTATTCTCCAGCTCTGTTTGTCTCTGAATCCTTGCCTGCAGGTTTCGCTCAAAGCACGCCAAGGAGGGAAGAAAACCCACATTTGGGACCCACATTTTGACAGATAGAGCAATTGCTTTAAAAAAAAATTCAAAGACGTGGTGTTTTTCTGTACTCTGCAGAGAGGGAAAGAGAAGGTGAGTCCATTTGATGAGGTGAGCATCGAGACTAAAAGAGCATAAGGAAGAACAAAGGTGAGAGAGATTTCCTGAAGAGCTTGCAACCACCTTAAAAACAGTCTCCAAATACTCCCCATTCACTCCTCGTCTGCTCAAAGCTCAATGAATATCAGTGTTCAAATGCATCCTTCCATATATTTTCTGATACTTCAGGAAGAATTAATGTCGGGAGATTTGGTGTTAAATTACAAGTGGCCGGCTTCAGTTAGGTGACCGGGGTCACCTGACCAGGGTACCACTGACCTGGGTTCACAGTGCTATGAAGTCTCTAAGAACTACAGGTATGTGAGACTCCTCCCTGTCCCGCTGTGCTCCCTGTTCATCCTGTGGCTTCTGGGTGCCATGGCACCCAGAAAACACTCTCTCCTCCTGTGGATCCATTTCCCAAGAAATGAAGTCACCACTTTTCCTCATATGATGACTTTCCTACAGGCAACAATGACGAATCCTCCAAGCATCCCTGAGCAGGAGAGAAGGAAGAGATTGGCCTTCTTTCTCTCCACTTTACAGATGGAGAAACCAAGGCACCGAGAGGTGAAGTGAATTATCCATGATCACAGTGGGGACCTTGAATCAACCTTTGACACTTCCTGATCTTTCTGTGTCTAAAGGAAAGTCCCTAGGAAGTCTGCAGCTAAAACAAATCTCCTGAGCCCACTCTGGCCTGAGGATCCCAGTGCTAGGCTGAAGATGGACAAGCAGACCAGGGGAGCTCATGTAACAGACGATGGGCTGTCTGTATCCGCCGTGACAGATGGTCAAATGTTGCATATTCAAGGATGTTCACTGGGTTACCAGTTGACACTATACTAAAGGGAAGTTATTTCTTTGTCCTGATTGGTTTGAGAATGATTTTTTGGAGTTGGGGTCTTGGGGTTTTTGTTAGGGATTGACGAGGCGAGCATCTCCTCCTGGTACCTATGCACTGTTCTCCGTGTGATGGGGCAGCCTGGGGCAGGTGTCCCTAGGTCCTGCCTGCTCATTTCCGATGTGGTCTATTCTTAGCCCTCAACACAAGGTGTTGGCCAAGAGCAGGGGGAACTCCCACGGTAGTCCGTCTGCTGCCCTCGGGAGCTGTCATTAATAGCACTCACGACCTTTGGCTCCAGGACAAACCAGCCATGGCCTGCAAGCCAGTGCAAGAAAACCCACAGGAGTAAAGAGCAGATGGTGCCAGGGAGAGCTGAACAAGGCAGACAGGACCAGGCGAGCCAAGGAAGGAGGCTGCAGCAGGATCAAGGCAGCACCCTTGTCTCTTGATAGCTGGCCAACAGCACAAGATACAGTGTTTAAGCAAGAAGCGAAACGTTTATAATAGTTAAGGATGGGTGCGAAAGGGGCTTGTGTTACCACTGCAAGAATTCAGATGAAGCATCATCTTTTTTCCCAGTGAAGAGGCGTAGGAAAAAAAAATCTCTGGGAGGGTAGAGTTGCCTTTTTACCTTTTTACATGTTTTGAAATTGGGAAAGGTACACATTGATTGAGGATGCTGGAAGAAATCCTCTTGCAAGCTCATGAGTTTATAACCTGTGATTGGCTGGCCCCTGCCACTTCCATGTTCTGGAGGTTGAACCATGGGCGAGAATGGAATGTTGCTTCTACGACAGTGACCAGTTTGGGCTGAGGAGAAAGAGATAGAAGCTTAAAGAAGTTCCCATTGTGCTCATCTCGTTCTCAGCTGGACCCTGATAAGAGGAACCAATATTGACTTACGTTCACTTCCTAAGGGGTAACTGCGCTGTGCTCCCTGAGGAGGACTGCCCAACAGGGTCTAGCGACCAATCGATGTTTGAGAGTGAAATGAATAGAACTGCTCCCTGTAAGACTGGTCCAGCCCCTGGGGAGAGCCCACCTCTCTGGGTCCTTCCATTTCACTCCTGCAGGGTCTTCCCCAGATCTACCTTAAGCTCTTCCAGATTTCCCTGCATGGAGAGTGTCACGTGGATCTTGGCAAAATTAATTACAATGAGCTCTCTTCCTTTTACACTATCTAAATTTAAATCTCAACCTCCCCAACCAAATCTGGTTGTGTTAATATTTTCCAGTTTGGCAAAGAAAGAATAGATTTTAGCTTCTTGGTAAGAAAATGAAATTAAGGGTACACAAGGAGATTCCCCTCCTTCAATCATGAAGCCACCATCCAGAGCAGCTGTCATCACACATACAAGGGCTGGAAGGGCTCATTTTGAGTAAGAAGCCACTTTTCTTGGCAAAGAAAACGCTACCAGCTGTGCCAAATGAATGTAGGTGACAGTCCCCAGCCCAGCTCATCTGAGCAAGCCAGGAGCGTGAGAATATGGCCTGCGTCATTCTCTTCTAGGAGCTGATATCCTTTGCTCCAAGCCAAAGGCTCTGAGCCTGCACTGTTGTGCTCTTCCTGCTCTGTCCCTGGATAATGGAGAGAGGAAACTTCTAAGGTCTGGGGACATCAAGGCTTGGGGTTGGTTCCAGCCCTCCCATGAGCAAGCAGCAGACCAGGTGGAGAGAAGGAAGGTGGTGTTTCCTCTATCTGGCTTGTGAAGACTACAAGGGGTTTAGATGCACAGGAAGAAGCAAGGCTGTGGCCCACCCAGTGCAGTTTCAAACCAGATCTGCACCAGAGACCTCCTCTTCTTCCCCTCTGTGCAGTGGGGGAAAAAGTGGAGGAAGAATGGAGAAAATGATGTAATTTGGTGCTTTTTAAAAACCTGTAAATTCTTCTTTCTGAGAATCAGGTTTATATCTGGACAGGGTCAGACATCCCCCCAGCCAGAAGAATCACCTTCACCACCATGGGCCAGACAGGATCATGGGACTCAGAGGGGCTACGGTTACAGAGGGACTGGATTGGGGGCATGAGGATCATCAAGTCTTGAATGATTCTGCGCCTGGGGAGTTGTGGTGTTGGGGATCCCCAGGCCATGGGAAGGTGTGGTGTGGGGGATCCCCAGGCCATGGGGAAATGTCATCTTCCCTGCCCAAGGCTGTGTTATAATGGCAGCATGTCTGGGCAAGGGAGATGGGTCCTCTTTCATTCTGGCCCCAGATCTGCTTGGGTGGGTGTCCTACCCATCTAATTCCTGGTACCCATCTTGTTGGCATAGGCCTGACCCTGCAGAACCAGGTGACACCTTCCAGAGGCACCTTCCAATGCGTGCAGGAGAGCATTGGAGACACGGGAAGCTTTGGGGTGAGTGAGGCCAGTGGGGGCCGATCTGATAGCCTGAAGCCTCCCCAGTACCCCTCATCATAGCTTTAAGAGACATGGAGCTCCCATTCTGGATGCCACAGGCTTGAGGTCGTGAGCTCAGGGGACATCACCCCAATATCATCTGAGGGGACTGAAGTTTTCTTTTTCACAGAGGCTGGGAGAAGAGGCAGACCTGCCGAGCAGGGGAGAAGCAGAGCTTGCAGAAGTGACTCTAACACCATCAGTCATAGCTTGGCAATGCTACCAAATTTCTGAGAACAAAAAGTAGAGCTAAATGTTCTATGTGGTCAGAGAAATAAACTATGGGGCTTAGTGGACATACTTGATAGGGGGGTCATTATGGATTGAAAAGGAGATCGCTTTTGTATTCTCTATCTCTGGGCACCAATGTGCTTACCAGGCCTAAATAGTGCAATTGATTTTTTTTTATCAGGGGTCCTGGGAAAGAAATGGGCCCAGAGACTTAAAAATTAAAAAAAAAAAAAACAACCTAAAAACATCATGGGCATTCCTATGGGAAGCAGCTGAAGCGGCAGCCCTGAGGGGTTGTCAGGGACTCAGACAAATGGTAGATTAAATGCTGATGCCCAGTGTGGGACAGAGTGACCCTGCCATGGGGCAGCCTTAAGTATCTGGGCTTTCAGGATCAAAGTCATCTGTGTCTGGAGACACAGTCACCAGGCAGTTTCAGCACTCAGTGTGTATGAAATCCTATCTTGACGCCCAGGGCCAGCCACTGGAAGGGAAAGGGCCTGTGGGGAAGAGAAGAGCCCAGGTGAGATGATGCCAGAGAGTTTCACGGTAAGAGCACAGCGACAGCCTGGTCCTTGCTGTCAGGTCTCCCCTGCCCCTTCCCTGCCTTGCTCTCTACTTTCCTTGCTTTTTTTCCTTCCTTTCCCTGCTGCTGCTCACAGATAGATATTTTCATTTCCTTTGCGAAGAAAGCCCTGGCATGATGGAGGGATTCCAGGCAGGGGCGAGGATGCCTTTCCAAGTGAAAAGTGTGAAAATGAAGATTGCTGAAATGTCCTGTGGTCTCTCATTTGTTCCTAGCAGCTGAGACCCTGGAGGCCCTCCCTGAGTTGGAAGTTGCCGTCCCAACTCCTGCTGCTCACGGTCAGCTCAGCATCCACAATTCTCTTTGTAAGTTTCATGTAAACATGGCAGGATGCCCACACATGCACTAAGTGCGCAAGAGAGAAAGAGAGCTGGCAAATTAAAACCTGTGACTGTGCTGAAACAAAAAGAAAGAAGAAAGGAAGAAATCCAAGAACAGACACACAAGCAGAAGTGGGAGACGTCCCGAGGAGACACGTGAGAGCATTTCAAAGAAGATGCGCGCATGAGAGCATTTCAAAGAAGATGCGCCAACGATAGATGTAGGCCAGCTCCAGGTGCACAGAGCCCCAGACCCAAGGCAGACAAGAGGTGGGACCCCACTAGCTAAAGCGGATGCCCCGCCCTCCAATGGCCTCACCTTCCCCAGCCTAGCAGAGTACACCACGGAGCTCAGGTATGAAGCCCTTGCGAGGCAGCGTGCTGATGCAATTCAGAAAAGAGCCTCTGACTAGATTCTAATGCCCAAGTAACTCTCCAGGAGCCCACGTGTGGGTCCCTTTGATGGGCGGGCTGGATCCTCTTGGCTGGTCTTCACTGCTGCCTGGCCTGCGTGTGCTCTGTTCGTCCTGCTTCCTAGAGATGGGGGCTCCTCCTCCTCCTGCCCACCAGGGAGGCCTGAGGGAACCCCCGAGGCAGGCATGGGAGAGGACCACAGCACGATGCTTAGTAAGGACGCATGAAGTCCAGGAAGTCCAGACAAAGAAGAGAGCATTCGGTTTCACAACTGATATTTGAAACTTGTTCTTAAAAAAGGTTTTAGATAAACCATGAAAGGGGTGGAAGGGAGAAGCCTCACTGAATAATAATTGTTTAAAAATAAAAATAACTCCACAAACATTAAAAAAATCCCTCAGTTATTGAACATCTGTTAAGAATAGTTCAATATGAGGTGTTGCACCCTAAACAGGTATATTTGGGAAAAAGAATCGCAACTACACACAGCAAAGACTAACAGTATTTACTTAAAAATATTGTGTGTGAGTCTATATATATATATACTTATATGTATATCTTTTTTGTGATTTTTTTTCTTTTCCTTTTTTTTTTTGTGCCCAAGTAGAGACACAATGGGATTGAAACGATGCCCTAGAACAGAAATATTCTTTAAAGGAACAGTACTTTCAAAAATAAAACTTTTTTAAATGATTGAACATACTCGCAACACCTGCAGAAATTCAACTTGACACAATGAGAAAACAAACAGCGGAATCGAATCCTCACCCAAACAACATGGCCGCTAAGGCCTGGAGTCCGCTGCTGGTGTCAGCCTCACCACCCAAACCAGGGCTCGTGGGCAGGAAGCAACCCCCACAACTCCAGAGACCCCGCCCCCATGCTCTGCTGAACCAAGCCCTAATCCAAGTCCGTCTTACATCAGTTTTTTAAATCTCTGGCAAGACCTTGCAGCAGGGACACACACATATATATGTGTGCTATGGGCACACACACACACACACAAACACACACATACTACACACACAAAATTTCCCATTCAACCCAGATGCACCAGGTGAGCTGAATGATTTTCAGCCAACTACAATGGTGAAAGACAGAAGCACCAAACAGTCTTTGAAATGGGTCAGTTATTACAATTTTGACTTTTTATATATATGTATATATATATATATATATATATATGTATGTTCTAGTTTTCCTCTTTGTGTTATTTTTTTTAAAAAAAGCACAAATGAAAAATGAAGAATTCTTTCCAGATCAATTTAAGGCTTCCCAGCAAATGGAAACAGAAGAGGCTTTTACACGATATCACATGTGACAAAAGTCTACCATTCACAGCCTTGAAATGATGGAACTAACTGTTGTTGCCAGCCACTGATTAAGTATTGTGCCTTTAAATTGATGTCGTCCTTTTTGCTACTATGCTGAGTTTTATTATTACTGATTATGTATATAGAAATCTCCTTTAATTGGCTTTAGAATGTCCTGTCCTTACAGAATTATTGGGGTGGCTTTTTGTTTTGTTCTGGTTTGCTTTTCACTGGAAACGAATGGATTCTTGCTAGGCAAATGTTAAAATGGCACATAGTCAGCCTTCAAGTAGCTTCTCCAGCCATTTGAGTTTCAAACAGCCCTTGAGCTCCTAGAAGGCTCTGCGAAGTGGGGACATCAGGAGAGGAGGGGAGAAACTGAATAACAGGGAGGGTTTTATGCATTTGCTTTTGGTAAATTTGTTTTCTTCAATACAAATAATCAGATAGGAAGAATAATTGCTTGATGTTGTATTTGTTGGTTGGTTTTTGTTATGCTTTTAGATTTGTTTCATTTAATTGTTTAATTTTCCCTCTCGTGGTGCAAAAATCACCAGAGAGTTTTGCATGAGAAAACGTGACAGTACTTAATGAAACTCAGCACCTAAGGGCATAAGGCAGTTGAAGGTTTTTGTTTGTTTGTGTTTTTGTTTTGTTTTGTTTTGTTCTTTCAATCAGCACCAATCCCATAAATGATCTACACTTGGTGTAAGGTAAAAAACTTGTTTTTTCTTTTGGAGTGGAGACAACTCCTCCTTCTCCACTCTATGAACCATAGCGTGGGATTTTTCAATACTGTTTCTTATGTGTAAAAAACAAAAGAAAGGTTTTCTTCTTGTTTTTACTTACAAAACATAGAGAATATCTTTGTATACATACAGCGACTGGAAAGAAAGCTTATTTGAAGGGGTTGTGACTTATTAATTTTTTTTGTAGTGGTGGTGTTGGTGTGGCGGTGGTGGTGGTGGTGGTGGTGGTGGTTCTGTGTATTGGGGAAGGGAGGGTTATATTTCTTGCAAGCGGTGTTTACCGCAAACCAAACTTAAGGTCCCCTTCTCAACTTGGGTCAAGATGCTCTTAGAGTGAAGACTCATACTGTAGCAACTCATAGAGGAGTGGTCCGTCTCGATATCGAATGCCTACAGCGGTGGGGGTGACATACTGCAGAATGTTAATAGTCCTTCTTAGCCTTCTGTCTACAAAATGAGCATCCCAAGCTGGGTATCGCTTTCTTGGCATGTCAATCTTAATGAGGGGCCCTTCTGGGGGGTAAGGACGCCCCAACGGGGTAGGGGGCCCCATGGGTCTCACTTGGAAAACGGGCAAGCAAGTGTCAGCCGTGAGATCCTCCTGTTGTTCCGTTACGGCTCTGGTGGGCGTAACCTGGGTCCCCTGGTACCCAGGGGTCTGAGGCGCCATGGGCTCAACATCGGGGGGCAAAGGGATGCCCCAGAGCAGCTCGGCACAACAGGAGCTGGCAAGGATCTTAACTCGTGGCCCCATGGGATGCAGCACACCGTAGTATAAGAGCATCAGTGCGATCCCGGCCACAAAGCTAATAAAGACACAACACAGTGCTGGCACCGCGTAGGAGTCAGTGGTCTCCGGGTCTCTATAAAAATACCAAAGGAACGTCAAGGCAGCATTCTCGGTCAAGACTATCGTATAATATGCAAACATTCGATATCGAGTCCGCCCTTCCTTGACGTTAAACCAGCAGAAAATGTACACAATCCCTACCACCATGTTGAAGAGGATCTCCTCCCACTTGGACATGCAGAAGTCTGTTCCGCCATGGATGATCCAGAAGGCCATGGCGCACCAGTGAACCACCACGAAGATCCCAAAATAGAGCTGGAAGATGGAAGCAAAGAGGGCAAAAGAGATCACTCGGGATGAGATGGTGAAGAGGCGCCAGAAGAGGTGGATGAGGGCCCCTCTGTAGCTCATGCTCTTCTTGTCGTCCCTGGAGTCCCGCAGCAGCTTGTGATAGGAGGCTAGCACCCAAGCCAGGGACATCAGGGAAGTCACAGAGGAGACACCTGCCGGAAAGACACAAACCCACACAGTCAAAACCTTGGACATCAACCACGGGGCACAGAGAAGCTGCCAGCTGAGGAGACTCCCACACACACCACGATCTAAAGGAGGAGGGAGAAAGAAACACAGAATCAGGAACCGAACTTGGAGGTCACAGCTGCTCCCTACGCTGATGGCTTGGGAGATGGAGCTTTTGTTTCGACAACCCCATTTGCCATTTTTGGGAGCTCAGTGGTGGCTCAAGGGTGATAGCGAGCCCGGTGTGTTTTGCTAGGGGGCTGAGAGGTGGGGCCGCCACGTCTGCTGTAAGCAGGCCTTTGTGGGTTCCATCTTAAGGAATCGTGCAATCCTTCTGGCACACAGATGTATGGCCAGCATTGGTGTTCCTGTCACCAGCAGCCTGTGCTCCCAGAGGAGCCCACAGGAGGAATCACAATTCACTATTTCGTCAATAGTGAAGACCGACGGTTTACTCATTGCCCTGAGTTCCACACTGTTCTCCTCTGAGAAGGTGCTGGAATCACACTTCTGCCTTTTCCTCACTTCACTCAAAGTCCCAAGAGGCCCTTTCCTGAACCTTCTTCCATTTAGCTTCTCCCCCACCTGCCACCCAAGGCCACCAAGATCCAGGACACTGGGATATCCTGCCTGTTTCACAGGCTGCCTCTCTCACCCACTCTGGTCTCCACTGGCCTCACCACAATCCCTGTTGCTTTCTCCAACCGACCGCTGCTCAAGTGCCCTGAGGCCTTGACCTGTGAGGCCCCATCCTTCTCTGGTGGCACTCCAGGTTCAACAGTAGCGTCACTTGGGCTTTGGGTGCCTCTTCCCCTCACTGGTTTTTCGAGGTTTCCAAAGCCTCTGCATTTTATTCCCTGCATTTCCTCCCACAACGGGCAAATTATGCAGACAGTTTGAATGTGTCTAATCCCAAATCATACTCCTATTGCCATGGAGTAATTTTATATCCAACTCTGACTACTTGATATTTGCAGCGAAACCAAATGAAACACAATCCATTGTTACTGAAGCCTCTCAAAACCCACCCATGAACAGCCAGTGATTATTCCAGCACTGTCATACAATCTCCACTCAAGCGAGATTCCATCACCAGCCCCCAACTCTCCATGCTCCACACAGTCCATCTGGGACCTCTTTCGTTGGTCTTTTCTTGCAAAATTTCACAACTAAATGTCAGTAAACACAACAGGAGGCCTGAATGCTGTCCCACTGGCAATGAATCCTTACAAAAACCCTACCCTCCCACAGAGCACAATTCCCCCACAACGTTCTTCCAGGTTGAAATCAAAGTTACCCAGTCATCGTCTCTCTTAAGCTCAAAGATCAGATCCAGAAGCACCATTCATCAAGAGACCAACGAAACTTCCCCAGACCACCAGGCTTCTGCTTGTCTCCCCAGGACCTGCCCCTTCCCCACAACTCTCCAAACTCCCAAGGAGAATCCAAGTCCTCTGCCACATGACACTCTCCAAGCACCGGCTCTGCCTCGCCTGTCTCACAAAGCCCCCTCCTTCCATCATCTCAAGTAATGCTCAGAGTCTTAGCCTGCAGAACAGAATGGTGCAATAACAAAACCCGTTAACTGTCACAATAGGCATGTGTCACTTTCATAGTAATAACAACCATGGAGATTGGAAACAAACGGGGCAACACGATCCCAAGTTCTCCATGGAAATCAATCTGGAAAACATCTGAAGAGCACTCAAGGCAACTTTCCTTTTGCTTCTCTAGAAAGTTCTGAACATGACCTGTGTCCTGCCTCACTTGTGTTACACACGAGGCATCTCACATGTGCCTGCAGTGGCTGCACAGGGTTGGTCAGGGAACATTTTAGTGCTCACATTATCTGTTAGGCTGCAGCAGGGAGAACTCCCCTTAGGAGTAATGTGATGTAGGCTGTGGATTTCTGGAGGGCAGAGGATGTGCAATTACATTTTTTTCTTTGAGATGGAGTCTCTCTCTCTGTCACCCCAGCTGGAGTGCAGTGGCGTGATCTCGGCTCACTACAACCTCTGCCTCCTGGATTCAAGCAGTTCTCCTGCCTCGGCCTTTCAAGTAGCTGGGATTACAGGCACCTGCCACCACACCTGGCTAATTTTTGTATTTTTAGTAGAGACCAGGTTTTGCCATGTTGATCAGGCTAGTCTTGATCTCCTGACCTCAGCATCTGCCCGCCTTGACCTCCCAAAGAGCTGGGATTATGCGTGAGCCACCGTGCCCAGCCACAGTTTTGGTTTTTTTTTTTTTTGAGACAGGGTTTACTCTGTTGCCCACGCTGGAGGGCAGAGGTATAATCATCGCTCAGTGCAGCCTCAACCTCCTGTGCTCAAGTGATCCTCCAATCTCTTATAGTTGGGACCACAGGCCAGTGAGCCCAGCTATCTTTTATATTTTAACTTTTTTGTAGAGACAGAGTTTCTTTCCTCCTCTTCCTCCTCCTCTTTTTCCTCTTCCTCCTCCTTCTCTTCCTCCTCTTCTTCTTTTTCTTCTTCCTCTTTTTCTTTATCTTCTTCTTTTTGAAACAAGAGTCTCACTCTGTCACCTAGGCTGGAGTGCAGTGGCACAATCTCCACTTACAGCAACCTCTACCCACCAGGTTCAAGTGATTCTCCTGCCTCAGCCTTCTCTGCAGTGGCTCACTTAGAAAATTTCCATCCCGTCTGAAGTCAACTCAAAAGTCAATGCATTCTCCGAGGTAAGAGCCAAACACACAGGAACCGGCTATGGAGGCCCTCAGTGAAATTCCTGGACAGGCCTGGGAGCATCCACAGTTCCCTTCCAGCTCCATCATTTTCTGCATTCTGAAGATCAGACTGGAAATTGTTATACACTTCACGTTTGACTGTGACAAGTTCTCAGCAGTGACCTTCACAGATCCCTTTCCCTGGTGCAGACCAGAAGGCAGGGCTGGCAACATTCCCACTGAGCTGACCTTAGTGCAGTGCAGCTGGCTGGGAAGTCATGGGGCCAGAGCCCCTTGTGGCTGGGGGCTGGTGAAGAACAACTCCCCTGGAAAGGCTTGGAGAGAGGGCCTTTGGACGCTGATCCCCAGCGTCCTGGAACCTGGGGTCTCAGGTTCCAGAAATGGAATGGCCACACCTTATGATTGATGGCACAGAGCCAGAGGGGCAGTCATCAGGGAAGGTCCCGTTTGGTGGTTTCAATGCCCAGGGGTCATGGCCAGTTGGGGCACTAAGCACAACTTGTGAATGTGGGTGCTCCACCGAGTGAGAAGCACAGTGACAGGGCATCTCGTAAACCTGGAGGGAGCAGATGAGGCGAGAGAGCCAGGAGGTGCCGTGGAAGGGGTCAGGCCAGGCAGGGAGGCTGTGACCGGGATGGGCCAGGGTGGAGCTGCATCAGGGCACCAGCCTACAGGAGCCCTGACACATCTCCAAGATGGGAACCTGAAGGAGGAAACAACGTCCAGAGCTCCCCGCAGGCAGAGCACAGCACGTGGGGGAAGGCATGCTCCAGAAAGCCACAGGAGTGCCTAGAAACAGTCACCAACTGCCCCTGTGTTTTGCAGAATGGGAGGCACAGGCCCAGCCATCTGCCAAGAGCACAGCTCAGCCCCATCAACTCATATATTAGAAACACACTTGAAGAAGAGGTACCTAAGCATGGAGCAGGACAGGAGTGGGAAGAGTCAGCTGTATGCAGCCCCCAGATCCCAGCTTCCTGCCTCTTTCTCCCCAGCTCCTTCTTCCCAGCTTGTTCCCCTCAGCGGGTGGCCAGGGTCAAGGTTCTCCCATTTACACAGCATAGGCCCTGGGCCCTGCATCCTCTCCTGAAGCTGTCCTTCCTCTCCTTATCTCTTCTCCAAGCTTCCAGAAGGCAGACCACTTGCTCTCCTCACTCTCCTGCCACCGCTTTCCTCCCAAATCAGCCCCGGTGGAGAGCTGTTGCTAAGATCGTGCAGCATTCGGAGGACTGCTTCTGTGCCTCTCCTCCTGCCTCTGTGTGACAGTTGGGAATGGGATCTGCTCTGTCCTTCACACCCCACCCTTAGCTGTCCCCCAGTTCTCTTTCTGCCATCTCTTGAGCTCTTTATAGTAGCCTTTTCCTGCCAGGTTTCTTATCCCCATTATTACAGATGAGGAAACTGAACCAGCAGTGAAGAGATGTGGATGTGGCCACAGCCATATCCTGACACTTGCATGCTCACCTAACTTCTATGGCATTGTACCCCAGTGGGCTGGGCCCCCAGAGGTGCCCCAAACAAGACACAGGCTTAGCTGGTTATCTGTTGGGGTCTGCACATCAAGGACCAACATCTTCGTCTTTCAACCCTGGCCCCCTCCCCTCCCTCCCTGCCTCCCTCCCAGGGAAGCTAACATTTGGGGGATCTCCACCATCTGCTCTTCAAAATCCTATTTTGTATTTCTCCCAAACTGAGTTCCTTTTAGATAGCAATTCTTCCCCTTCCATCTGTCAAACTTCCCTCTGTCTTCCCACATTTAAGAAAAGTCCAGTCTCTTCTTGGAAATGTTCCCAGAAAAGTATAAGGCAGCTGCCTCTCTAGGCATAATGCACTGTCTCCAGTCCTCGTCTCCACCCAGGAGACACAGCAAGAGAGTGACATGACAAACGTACTTTTCTATTCGGGCAACCAAGAGGGAAGAAAACAAGCATCCTGATGCCTTCTGTGAGCCAGGCTCAGAGCTGTTAAATAACCTGCTCAAGGCCACACAGCTAGTAAGCAAGAGAGCTCATACTGAAACCCGAGACTGTTTCACTCCCCAGAATCAGGATCTGCATGTGCTGGAGCTGGCCAATTGTTAATCCGTGGGCTGCCTGATGTCATGTTGCAGGCTTGAAATCGGCATGGTGGGAGTATTTACACCACAGCAATTGGCAAATGCTACAAATCAGAGCTCCACCAAATCCTGCTAAATGCTGGTTGTTAAACATTTACCAGCATACCACTGGTCAGGATCGCATCCTTCTTGAAAAGCATGGTGGGTGTCTATGCAAATTAGAAGGGCTTGTCTCCAAAGGGCCCTACTCCACATTCAGTGGTGTATGTCTAGATGTGGTCTTCACATGCAGGGCACTACCTGGCTATCAGTCAGAATTAAATTCCTCAGTGCTAATGAGAAAGTAACAAAGAAAGCAATCTCCTTTTAAAACTTTTGCTGAAAATATATACACAGGAAATATTAGGCTGGTGCAAAAATAGTTGTAGTTTTGCCATTTTAATGGCAAATAATTTCAGGTCGAAAGGGTTGCTTTGAGTAGTCTTTCATAAGCACCGACATGCTCATTTTCATTACATTTCTGTACTTCAAGAGGGTGTGATCCAGATGTGAGATTTCCACATAGGGTCACTTTAATGCACCTCTGACATCTCCAGATGTACTCTTAAGAAGGGTCAAAGAGAAGAGCTGGTAACCACATCTGTGGCCCTAACCCTCAGGACTGACATACATGTGGCCGAGGAGATCAGGAAAAGCCCAAAGCTGATCGAAGTGGCCTGGTGTAAACATGAGAGGAGGATTTGGCCATCTCAGGAAAGCCAAAATCGGAGTGATCACAACACCATACCCTGGCTGGACAAAAAGCTCTTTAACATAAACGAGATGGACCAAGGGAGAAAGAACTCAAATCTGACCACTAGAGAGGTAGTTTTTGTCACAGAGCATCAGGTCTTACCATGGTTTCTATGAAATCTCTTTTTTTGCCTCTGATTTCATGTATATCATGTCATCTGCTAATTTCTAGTAAGTTCAAGAACAGTGATAACTTTCCTCTATTGAACAGCCACCTTGACCCAGACTCTATGCTAGGCACTGCACATAAATTCACTCAGTTGTTCTTCCCTACCATGCTATCCACAGCAGCAGGCTGATTTCAAGATGCAGAGACTGAAGTTCACAGGCTAATTAACTTTTTCCCATCAAGCAGTTAAGACGTTGTAGAACTAGAATTCGAACACAGGGCTGCCTGAATCCCAAACTCAGATTATTTTTTGAATCACTGGGAGAGATCTCTCTCCATCCTCAGCCAAAAATTAAAGAATTAACACTGAGGCTTATACATCAGTTTCTTATTAATTTGGTTATCACATGTCAGCCCTCCAATTATCTCTGTGAGCACTGACAAAGTCAAATTTGTAGGTCTACACAGCTGAGAACCCACCCCTGGGAGGCCCTGCCTGAGTGTTCAAGCTACTGCAAAGCTGGGACACACTGTTCCATCTCTCTTGCCTGAGTGGCTGGAATAGCCTCCTAACTGGACTCTCTGCATCTGCCCTCATTCCAACACTCTATCTATCCTACAGCAGCTAACATGATTAAGCTACAAGGTGTCCCTCCAAGTGGCTTCCTGTGCCTGGTGTCTACCAACCATCAGGGGTCACTGATTTTTCAATGCCTTTTGTGTGGGAGAATGTACACACCCACCCTGCTGGACTGAGGTGTGGCCAGGCATGTAAGCAGAAGGGCCATGTGGCCCTGCCAGGCAGAAGAGCTCACCCATGCTCCAGGAAGAGACTGAGCCACAGGGACCCTCGATTCAGTGGCAACGAGCATGAAGTAAATCAAAAATGTTTGAGGCCAGTAGAACTGTGTAGGTATTTTAAAGTGCAGCACAGCCAGCCTGTTCTCATGGATGTGCTAAGTCACCCCAGGTAAAAGCCATAGTCCTTAGAAGGGCCTTGGAATCACCCATGGAACTAGCCTGCTCCCCCTTCCCAGGAATCTCCGCCTCCAACGGGTTCAAATCTGAGCTCTTCCTGTGGCATCAAGGCGTCTGCCAAGTCCCCTTTGCCCTCCCTGGGGTCCTCTCCTGCTGGCCCCTCAGACATGCTCCAGCCACATTTGCACTTGCTAGTTCCTCTGCCTGGAATGCTCTTCCCCCGCTATCCCTACGTTGTTACACAAATGTCACCTTCCCACCAAGACCTTTTTGCAATGATCAGCTTCTCAGCCAGGCCCCCGCTGACCACCACACTTAAAACTGCAACTCCCTACCGTGGTTTGAATGTGTCCCTCAAAAGTTCAAGTGCTGGGAACTTAATCACCATTGTTGCATTGACTTAAGAGGTGGGGCCTTCAAGAGGTGATTAGGCCATGGCGGCCCTGCCTCCTGAATGGATTGGTGCAGTTAACACAGAAGTGGGTTAGTTATCCAGGGAGTGGGTTCCTGACTTTAAAAAAGTAGTTTGAGCTGGGCAAGCGGCTCACGCCTATAATCTCAGCACTTTGGGAGTCTTGAGGTGGGTGGATTACTTGAGGTCAGGAGTTCAAGACTAGCCCGGCCAACATGGCAAAACCCCATCTCTACTAAAAACACAAAAAAAAGGCCGGGCGCGGTGGCTCAAGCCTGTAATCCCAGCACTTTGGGAGGCCGAGGCGGGTGGATCACGAGGTCAAGAGATCGAGACCATCCTGGTCAACATGGTGAAACCCCGTCTCTACTCAAAATACAAAAAATTAGCTGGGCATGGTGGCGTGTGCCTGTAATCCCAGCTACTCGGGAGGCTGAGGCGGGAGAATTGCCTGAACCCAGAAGGCGGAGGTTGCGGTGAGCCGAGATCGCGCCATTGCACTCCAGCCTGGGTAACAAGAGCGAAACTCCGTCTCAAAAAAAAAAAAAAAAAATACAAAAAACAATTAGATGGGCATGGTGGCATGCACCTGTAGTCCCAGCTATTTGGGAGGCTGAGGCAGGAGAACTGTTTGAACTGGGGAGGTGAGATTGCCCCACTGCACTCCAGCCTGGGCAACAGAGCAATATTCTGTCTCAAACAAAAAAGTAGTTTGGCCTGAGCTCTGTCTCTCCGCACCCCCCCCACTCTCGCTATGTTAAGACGCACCAGATGCAGCTTCTCAATCTTCAGCTTCTCAGCTTCCAAAACCATGAGCCAAATATGCTTCTATTCTTCATAAATTACCCAGTCTGTGATATTACAGCAGAAAATGGACTAAGAAACCCCTCAAGACTCCCTCCTGCCTTCTTGCTTTTTCACCACAGCATTTTGCACCACCTCGATCAACTTTTTCTCTAACTTGTTACTTTCGCATTTTTAGATTTACTGTGTTCCATGGTGAATGTTAGCTCCTCAAGGGCAGTGCAGGGATTTGGTCCGGTCCTTCTGGAATTACACGCAACATTGTGTGGGTATTTTTCTCATGAAGGAGTCCACAGCTATTCTTGGATTTTTTTTTTTTTAAAGCAGAGTCTCACTCTGTCACCCAGGCTGGAAGGCAGTGGCGTGATCTCGGGGATTAAGTAGGCAAACAAGGGAAGGGATCATGACCCCCTCCCCAGCCGCCATGACCTCCCACAATGCTCTCCACACGAGGGAAAGGGAGGTCCCTGGGAGCAGTCATGTGTGCCTTTGTCATTTAGGAAGAAAACCTTGGGCTTAAAGACAGGAAAGTAAAGGAAGTCAACTTACTGAGTGTTTCAGTGCATCAGACATTATGCCAGACTCTGTGCAAACGTTATTTCATTTAATCTAATAGGACAATAATCCCATAAGAATGCCTGTCAGTGTCCCTATTTTACAGAGGAAGGAATCCAGGCTCAGGCAGGTAAAAGAATTGGCTTAAGGTTACTGTATTAAGTAAGTCTTTTTATTCTGAGGCTTTCACATCTGAGGGAGGAGAGGCTTGCTGACCCTGGAGGAAATGCCCCACCCAGGGTTAGCCAATTCTTAGTGAAAGTAAAAAACTCTCTATGAGCATGCCTTTCACATGCAAAGCAACTCATCCAGACCCGCAGCTCCTGACCATCTCCTTTATGGGCTCGCACTCTCTGGGTCACTAACCACCTGTCCTCATCTCCCAGGGCCAGGTACCAGACAACTACAGACAATCCTGAGACCCTAGGGCTGCAGAAATGAATCAGACTAGCCATCCAAAGCCAGCCTCCTGGCCTTACCTGCTCCTTCCTGTGGAGACCACAACAGGAGCCTTTGCCCATAGCTCTCCCCTCTCTCCCTCTGTCCCCTGACTCACTTGGGTGCTTCTCTGTGTGCCCCCTGCACTGTGGCATGCCGTGTGACCCTCCTCTTGAGATCTGTGAGTATATTAAACTATCTTTTCCATGGTGGCTGCCTTGATCTGTTGGTTCTATCATACCTAAATAATAATAAAGCCTGTATTTTGAGACTTACAAAATTAGCAAGCTCTTGGAGAGGGGATTCACACCCAGTACACCCAATATGTCTTTGATGTCCAAGGTTGCAAATGCTGGGCAGTTACAAAGCTGAAAGCCCTTCCCAGCAGGCTCAAATTCAAGCTCCCATTCATGGGGCCCAGGGCTTCTGTGTCTGGGTCAGGCTCCTGGTCCCACGTTCAAGATTTGGTGACCGGAATTTGCTTGCCGAGACAGGAGGGCAAAGTGGTTCTGAGGGTGTGCTCCAGAGCCAGGCTAGATGCCACCCTCTTCATGCCACATAAGGCTGGATACCATCCCCATTTCCTCACCTGCAAAAAGGCAATAATAATTGAGCACCCCTCATGATGGTGGTGTGAGGATGAAAGGGCAGGTGGCCATGAAAGGGCTTAGCTCAGTGCCCAGCACAGAGCAGTGTACACCAACATACAGGTGGGTGCCGAGAGACACACAGATCACATACATATACCGTGTTTGTTTTTGCTCATGTCATTCCCTCTTCCTAGAATGATTTGCCTGATCTTTGCTTGCCCATCTTCTCCTGCTCATCCTCCAAGCTCAGCCCAGGCATCGCCTCCTGCTGGGGCCCTCCTCTGAGCCCCCAGGATGCATAGATTCTCCCCTCCATGCTCTCAACAGCACACTACACATTTCTCCTCCATGGCCAGTTTTTAATTTAATTTTACTTTACCATTCGTTTTTAAAGACAGAGTCTTCTTCTGTCACCCAGACTAGAATATAGTGGTGTGATAATGGCTCACTGTAACCATGAACTCCTGGGCTCAAGCAATCCTCCCACCTCAGCCTCCTGAGTAGCTATGACTACAGGTATGTGCCACCACACTGGCTTTTTTTTTTTTGGTGGAGATAGCGGGGGGTCTTGCTGTGTTATCTAGGCTGGGTTTGAAGTCCTGGCCTCAAGTCTTAGTCTCCCAAAATGCTAGGATTACAGGTGTGAGCCATCATGCTTAGTCATAGACACTATTTCATAGTCACACTTTCTGTGCACTCTCCCTCTCTCCCTTCCTTAACTGTGACTTCCCTGAGGACAGTGCTCACATTTATTCTCAAGGATAGAAGCACTGTCTTATCCATTCCTGTGACCTCCATGCCTGGCACAGAGAGGACACACAACAAATGATTTCTTAGATGATGAATACACGGCCACGTTTTCCCAGTCAATGCCACACATGCGAAATCCAGGTGGTGACACTCCTGATGCCCTGACCACAGGATGCTGTCAAAAGAACCCCCTTTCTCTGCTATCCTCCCTGGATTATCTGAGGCCAGCGGAGCACAGCTCCTTTAACTGCTCAGTGAAATCAACTTTCCCCACTGTGATAGTGTCCTAGGGCTTCTGTAACAAATTACCACAAACGTAATAGCTGGGAATACAAATGTTATTAGCATACAATTCTAGAGGTCAGAATCTGTAATGAATTTCACTAGTTCAGAACTGAGCTGTGAGCAGGGCTGTGCTCCCCCTGGAGGTTCTGGGGGACAATCTGTTTCCTTGCTTTTCCAGCTTCTAGAGATGCCTGCATTCCTTGGCTCATGGCCCCTTCCTCCAACTTCAAAACCTGCAGCATAGCATCCTCCAATCTCTCTTTGGCTCCCTTATCACACTGCTTTCTGTCTCTCTTATCTCCTGGCTCCCTCTTATGAAGATTCCTGTCATTATATTGAGTCCAACTGGATAATCCAGAATATTCTTCCCATCTCAAAAATCTTCACCACATCTGCAAAGTCCCTTTTGCATATAAAATAACATTTATAGGTTATGGGGGTTAGGAGGCAAACATCTTGTGGGGCCATGTTCAGTCTACAACAACCGCAATCACCCATTTAACAGCAAGGTAATGGTTCTCAACTGAGATTGCACCACTGCACTTTAGCCTGGGTGACAGAGCAAGACTCCATCTCCAAAAAAAAAAAAAAAAAAAAAAGAGAGAGAGGTGTGTATAGAGAGAGCGTATATATAGAGGGTGAGTATGTGTATATAAAGAGAGGGTGTGTGTGTGTGTATATATACATACAGAGAGAGGGTGTGTATATATACGTATATAAAGACAGGGTGTGTGTGTATATATATATATATAGAGAGAGACAGAGGTTGAGTATATGTATACATAGAGGGTGAGCATATATATCTACATATGAGAGGGAAGATAGGTGAGTGTGTGTGTGTGTGTGTATACAGAAAGAGAGAGGGTTTGTGTGTGTGTGTATATATATATA
>CM052661.1:7241254-7256824 GCA_028533165.1 Leontopithecus rosalia | reverse complement strand
CTCTCTCTCTCTCTCTCTCTCTCTCCATGAAGCAGAAGCTCCATGAGGGCAGGGTTTTCCGTTTTGCTCATTGCTGTATCTGTCCCCAGCTCTTGGAACCATGCCAGGCACATAGTAGGTGATTAGTGAAGTTACTGAATAAGTGAGTCAGCGATCCACCTGCAGCAGCTGCTCAGGCTCTGAACTTGCCGCCCGCAGAGCCGCCCCACGAAGCCACCTTGCTCCCTTGCACTGGCAGAGGAAGCCTGCACTCACGTCCCCCTGTTCCAGCATTTCATATGCAAACATTTCCACGTGCCCAGCTGCTTCACTTCATCTGCATTCACTGTCATGAACCCCACTGAGTTTGCCTTTCTCCGTTTTTCTTCTGCTTTAAGAACCCTCCCTCTCGCCATTGGTTGGTAGGGCGACCTCAGTGCAGGTCTCAGAACGGCGTGCAGGCTCAAGCCAGAGGCGCGCGGCGCAAGGATTAAAATTCCCGCAAACTCAGTTTAACAGGGTAATCGTCTCATGTATTGTTTAACAAGAAGCTGCTTGGAGCTGGAGCAGGACTTGCAATCGACGCCAAGCAGATTCCTAACGGCATCTCCTTAAAACGAGAGGCGAAACAGAGCTGGAGGAAGACTGTCCTTGGGGGAAGTGACAGAGGCCAAGCCCATGTTCTGGCGGGAGAGGCAGGCAGGTCTGCACTGCGTCTCTCTCCATCTTGGCTGTGGGTGAAGATGCGAGCCAGCTGGGGAAGGGGGTCAACAGGGAGTCGCGGATCTTTCCCTTGATTTAACTGCTCAGGGCCGAGGCACAGCAATGCCATGAAGCGCCCGGAGGGGGGGTTCGTGTGTTGACAGATGTGTGCGCCGCGAGGTGTGAAAGCTCAGAGTGTTCCTCAGAGATGGCCGACCCCAAGATCAGCACCGCAAGCCATGGAGAAGGAGGGGCTCTGCTCCACTCGGGATCCACCAGGCAGCGGGAGCACCAGCAAGAGGCCAGGCCATGGGAACCCCCTGCCAGTCTGGCCAGGTGCCTTTTTACGTGGTGTCGTTCAACATAGCGGATCAGTTGTTTCTGGAACAAATTTCACTTCTCATTCCTAAGGAAATGGAAAATTCATGGCAGATCCACTACCTTCACCTCACACAGCCAAATCACCACCCCTTTCTGGGCGACAGCTTCACCCTATTTTAATCAAGATCCCAAGGGTTGAAGTAATCACCTTTTGTGTCCTTGATTTAGAGGTGACAGCTAATGTCCCGTATGAGTAGGGCTGGAAAGAGACAAGAAAGTATTTTCATATTAGAAAAAGGAAATCTCCCACAAAGAGAGATGTGGATGTCTTTCGCTGTGGGGAGAGGAAAGAGGGAGGCCATTCAACTGATCAACTGATCCAGCCGCCAAAAGCCGGGCCCCTAGGCCCTCCCTCCACCTGAAGACGGAAGCAGGCTTTCCCCACAGAAGGGACACTTGGCCAGGGAGACGAAGCAGTGGAGCTGATGCTTCCTGTGGGATGCTTTCATCCTCACCAGGGAAAAAAGAAGCAAGTGCTTGACGGGTTGGAGCCAAAGAGAAAGGCACATTTTTGCCTAATGGGATCAGAGAAAAGTAAACGAACACTTGCCCTTCTGAGTTATTTAGATGCTGTCAGACCAAGCTCTCGCTGGAAAATGAGGTGAATGTGAAACTCAAACACAGGCCTCTGGAAGGGCTTTTGATAGAAAAGGAGCCTGCAAGCAAAGGTGAGAAAGAAGAAAACTAGCAAGGAAGTTAGCCCTAAAGAGACACAAAGCAGGATCCCTATTGTCTCCTAAAGCTCCAGGTCTGTTTAAAGGAAAACTAGGTTTATATGCAGGGTTTACAATGTTCTCATGCTTAGCAAAGATGCTTTTTTATGGCGCAGATGTGGTACTGGTACTTGTGGTTACGGATGTCTATGTGGGGAGTAGGGAACCCTCTGGGAGAGGCATGGCGTTTGGACCACGTCTAGGTGCTGTGTGATGTGCTCAACTGCAGGCCGAGGGTGGCAAGAAGTACAGGAGGCTTTCCATAGTACCCTCCTTGCTGTGTGACCTGGGCAACTTCCTTCCCTCTCTGTGCTTCACCTTTCTGGTGTTGAATGGGGAGGGGGACGGGATGGCCTGATGGGCAGTATCTCCCTCATCTCCACTCCCAGGAGCTCCTGCCAAGTGCTCCGTGGTCGAGTGAGACCATGCGATTTTATGCAACATGTTGAGGTCTGCTTTTGATCATCTCTGAGAAAATTCCTTGTTCTAGGAAGAAGTGTGTCCCCAACCTGTGTCCCCTGAGCAGGGCTGGTCTACATGGCACCAGCTGGCCATGTTCTGGGGTCAAGGGTCACTCTAGGTTCCAGCCCCAGCACAAGCTGTGATCCCATCTGAGGACGCACAGTCTCGCCCTCTGCTGAGTTAGAGTCTGAGGGGCACACAATGGCTCAGAGGATATCTGAGGGCACCTGGGGTTTCCTCCGAGGGTTCCTGGGGTGCCCTGGTTTTTCAGGGCCAGAGAGATCTAAGGAGACCAAAGAAACATGCACATATTGGAAGTGCAGGGCACTGAGCTTTCACAGCGGGCCGCTCACTAACTGAGTCAGTCACCTTAGCCTCGTCCCTTGTTCACTCTGGGCTTCAGCTTCCTCATCTGTAAGAGAAAAGTGTTGAACTACACATTTTCTCAAATCCTTATTTCCAGCACAAAGATGCTGTGCTTTTGCATGTGGGGAGACAAGCAGACACGCAGCCTTAGAAGACGCTAGAATCTTGTTATCTATCAAAAAATCTTAGGGTCTTCCAAAGTTTTGAGGCCAAAATGGTAACAGTATCATCCCACATCCATCTTCTTCTCCAAAGCCACCCATCCTGTCCTCAAGTGTTTGCCTGGGTAAGCTCTTTTGACCTCTGGGTCAGGATAGAAATGATCTCCAAGGAAAGACCAGGCAAAGGGTGGTGAGCTCATGTGTGTCGTTCTCACTGCAGGGTCCTGGGGAGCTGGAGGGTCCTGGTCCCAGACCCATCCCCTTGCCTCCTGACCAGGCCAAGCTTAGCTCTATAGTAAGACAGTGAGGCTTCCCTGTGAATGCTTGGAAGAGGGTCACCTAGGGGGCTCTGGAAGACTCAGAACATTTGCAAAAAGCCAAGTCCTGGGCAGAGACTTCGGGGGCAAGAGGCAGAAGCATGGCCTTCTGACCGTGTCAGTGTGACGGCATCTGGGGCATGCACATGTGTGTGTGCTGGAGTTGACGGTCCACATCCATGCCCAGCTTGGCCACGACACACGCCGCCCTCCACTCCATCCCCACAGCAGTGGCCGGTTCCTGCAAAATCCACACAAGTCTGTCTGTCTCCTCAAGACTCAGCCACAGTCGTCCTTGCTCATGGCTTTAGAGTAGGACTCCCTAGGTAGAGATCCCAGCTCTATGACTTCCAAGCTTGAGGCATTGTGCACAGCACCTAGCCTCTCTGCACCTCTGTTTCAGTGTCTGTAAAATGTGAATAAAAAGTGTCCACTGAGGGCTTCTGTGGGACTTGAACGGGTTCCTTAATCCCTTCAGCCCCTCTGGACTAGTCTCTGGCATACGGCTGAGCTCCCTCAAGTCTGAATGAGCATTGTTGAGGTCACCATCTTCATCGCCCTCCTCACTGCCACCACTGTTGCCCACACTCCCTGCAATATACCCTGTGCCCTGGGCACCCAGATGCTCTCAGTCTGCCCTCTCCACACCCTTGCCGGCCTCCATTCCCTGGCATTTGTGGTCCCGCTATCCAGAAAAGTCTCTCGACATTCTCCTTCAAGTGAGCTCTTACTCATGCAACAAGACCCGAATCAAATGTTACTCCCTCTGTGAGGCCCCCAGAAACGGTTACTCCCTCCTCCATGCTCCCAAGGAACTTGTGTGTGCATCTGTTACAAAATTTAAGAAGCAGAGTGCCAGACCATAAACTCCTGAAGGGCAGGCGTCTTTGCAAACCCATCCCCAGCAGCTCTGTCCTGTGGTGGGTGGTGCTGTGATGATAAGGAAGTAAAGCGGCCATCAGAACCTCATAAGGGGGGACTCCTCAGCAGGGGCTTGGCCAGAAGAGTTGTCCCAGGCCCTGTGGAGGAGAAGAAGCTCCCCACGCCTGGTGCCTGCTAGTGTTTACGCAGAACCACCAGAGAATCCCCAAAGGAAGGAGGCGGACACAGCCATAACTCCCCATCCATCCCCCAACCCATCTCCCCAAGGATCTTCCTTCCAACACCCCCAGTGAGAAACCACCATCCCTCTTTCTACAACCAGCCCCAGTACCCCTATTGCATCCTGTTGGCTATTGCTCCAGGACAGACCTCTCTGTCCATTGCATCCTTTCCCAAACACTCCCAATCCCATAACCTAACAGCTGACCCCCCACAGCCTCCAACAGGTGCTCCTAGCTCAGCCCTTCTTCCCTCCCTGTGCAACAGAAAAGGGACCTTCTCCAAAAGCAAGCCTGGCCATGTGCTTTTCCTCTGCAGCCCTGCCCACTGCCCTTGGAATAAATCTAAGCTCCTGTGGTCCCCCAGGCCCTTCCCAACTGGGGCCCTCCCTGCCTTTCTCTCCATCCTCTCCCCACCTCAACTGCCAAGCTCCAGTCATGCTGGATCCTTTTGCTTTCCAGGACAAATCAGGGTTTCCTCCCTTCAGAGCCTTTGTGGAAGCTATTCCCATTGGCCAGAAGGCTGTATCTGCTCTCCCCAAGTTGGTTCCTGGTCATCATTTATACTCAGCCTAACTGGCAGCTCTCTGCAGGGGCTTTCTCCAACCCCACCTGGTTGTCTGCTTCAATACACTTATCACCATGAGTTGTCTAATTGTTTCTGTGCTGTGTCCCCAGAGAGAATGGGAAATTCATGACAGCATGGATTATGCCTGCTATGCTCCTCACTGTTCCTCCACACATTGCATGGCTCCTGGATAACACATCTTTGTTGAGTGAATCAGGTACCCAAATATGCCAGGTGACATGCTGTGGAGGTGGATGTGGCGCTCATTAGACCTTTGCAGCAATCCCAAAAGAACTTGTTATTCGTAATTTACAGGTGAGGAAACAGGAAATTAACTTGCCGGTGCTGTCAAGTCAATATGTGGCAGGGCTGGAATCTGCACACAGCCCTGTCTGACTTTTCCTACTGTTGGCTTTTCCAACCCTGTCCCAACCCAGAACATGAGTGCAGCCTTAGCAGACACAAGACCCACCACCAGTGTAAATGTGACATATCAGAATTACGTGCTCCTGTCATTTCTTTGTTCTTCTGTTTACTTAAACTTTCCAGGAAGACTCTACTGAATGTTCAAATGGCTCCAGCATAATAATTGCATAGTATATTATTATTATTTCTCTTGAGTCTGTATTTATGGGGAAACAGGATACAAGTGTGTCTTACAGGCTGAAGATTGTTCTGTTAGCCCAGTGATTAGAGAGAACCAGAGGGTGGAGAGATGGCAAGGGAGGGAGAGACTGGCACTGGCAAATCCATGCAAAACTCACCTATTAAAGTGATAGTCATAGTGACCTTTCCAGCCATCTACCAGCCCTAATGATATACAGTAGACAGGAGGCATCATAAAGCCCAAAAAAGCAAGGTCAGTGAGCCACAGATCTCACCAGTAAGGCCTGGAGGCTAATTCAGAAGGTGCATCTACAATAAAAGCACTACACCGCCACCACCAAGAAAACAGCCAGACATCCTGCAAGGCACTTGACGTTTGTCCTGATGTTTCATGGTTATAACGACTCTCTATGACAAATGCTAGCATTACCCCCATTTTAGAAATAAGAAAACTGAGGAGCAGAAAGGCTCAGTAACTTCCCTAAGGTCAAACAGCCATCAAGTAACAGCTTTCCACACTGCAACCCTCTAGATACGCATGGGCCATGCAACCAACAGGTCTTTTCCAAGTCCACGCAGTTTCTCTCCCCTCTTCCAATTTCTGATGCTTAAACTTATTTCTTTAAAGCTTGTACATTTCCTGCAGCTTGAAAAGATGGGAAAGGCATTTATTAGCAGAACAAAATGGTCTGGTGATGAGAACACAGCTCTAGAAGTTAAGTAAGAGAGAAATGCCAACCCTCTTTCAGGCAGCCCATGCTCAGCAATGGCTGGTGTCCTTCTTTCCCATAAACTCAGCTAACGCTAAAGCCTCATCCCTGGCTTACAGATCCACCAACCAATGGCAAGGATAGCCACTGACCTTTGTTTAGTCCACCGGGTCCCAAATCTATTTAACTACAAAAGGCTGTATTGAGAAACACCCATTCCACATTCCAAACAAACTTGGGGAAATGTTCACCTGGCCTCCAAGCTTCCAGCACAAAAGTAGGGAATACAGGGAGGAGGAGCCAGAAGGGGCTTCCCTAGGGTGAAGGCCCAAGAGCAGATGATACTGTGTCACTCCCGGCTCCTCTTCCAAGGGGTCTGCTCTTGGCAGCATGCCCAAGTGGCCCCTGGCCTTACACAGACCCTGAGGCCAATAGGCTCCCACATGAGAGGACATTTAGGAAGCAATGCCCACTGCTCCTTGGGAATCCCCAAAGGCTTTCCTCTCCAGAGATTTGGTTTATAATCTGAGAAACTATTATAGAAAAGATAGGCACAACAAGGAAGCTGGGACACAGATGATACAGAAGGCCAGAAAGGGGGAGAAGTCTTCCTAGGACCTGGCCCTTGCCAGCCCATAAACTCCTGAAGGTTAGGTGTCTTTGCAAACCCATCCCCAGCAGGTCTGGCCCACAGTGGGTGGTGACTTGATGATGGGGAGGTAGCCATCCGAGCCCTGTAAGAGGATGACTCCACCTGGCCCTGGAAATGATAAACACAGCCCCCAGGTGCCCATGGAGTTTGAAAGTTTATAAAGTACTCTCTTGGGTGTTATATCATTGCCTCCCCACTGAAAATAAGGTATTCTTCTTTCTTCCAGTATACAAAAGAGAAAATGGGGCTGTGAAAAGATGAAGGATATAAGTGGCGACCAAGTCCCTGGATTTCAAATTTCCCATCAGGAGCCCACCTGTACACCACCCTGCCACCTGCTCCATCTGTTTGGGGTGTCAAGATCTGGCCGGAAATTGAAAGAGGAAAAGATGAAAGGAAGCATAACTTGGCAGCCCTGGCGGTACAGAGAACGGAGGATTTGAAACAGAAACAGCAAAAGGCATTTTAAATGAGGAGAGTCTGCTCTGGTCTGAAGGTGTCCCCTCCAAAATTCAGATGTTGCCAATGTGATAGGATTAGGAATTGGGACGTTTGGGGGCTGATCAGGCCCTAAGGACTTCTCTCTTGTGAATGGAATTGAGGGCCTTATAAAAGAGGCTTCATACAGCTTGCAGATAGCTTGTCCTTCTGCCCTCTGCCATGTAAGAACACAGTGTTCTTCCCTTCCAGGGATGCAGCCCTTATCAGGCAGCTGAACCTGCAGGTGCCTTGATCTTAGACCTTCCAGCTTCCAGAACTGGGAGAAAATACATCTCTGCTCTTTATAAATTATTCACTCTCAGGCATTTTGTTACAGCAGCACAAACAGGCTCAGATGGAGTCTCATACAGCAGCTGAGTTGGCTTGGAGAAAAAGAAGGACTCAGATGGGACAGAAAGGTGTCTCCCCAATGCCAGCAAATGTGCCCATGACAGCATTGTTTCTCCGGGCTGGGGAGCAGCAGCCCTGGGATCTGAGGGCAGGTTGGATATGGAGGTCCTACCAGGGCACGAGACATTGCCCTGCCAGTGGGCGGCTCATCTTGGCACCAGGTGCTGCTGCCCAGGGTCAGTGCTCACTGCCACAGAACTCCTTGAAGGTTAGGTTTGTAGAGCAAGAATGTGCACTTCAAAGACATGCTGTGATGCCAGTCTTGCTCCAGAATCAATCACACTGAGTCTCTTGGTGCTGAGAACAAATGATGTTCAAACTGCTGCATGCCGTTCACACTCACACTATATCTTTTCTCGGAGATCCTGTGAGGCTGGGACTCCCATGGCTGCAGCTGTGGGCAACCAGTCACACCAATTCGTTGCCAAGCATACGGCCTGGCTCCTCAGGCATCCTGAAGATGGAGCATCAGCAAGTTTCCTCCGTGTTCCCAAGCTCTTCCCAGTGCCCAGGAGAGAGTATGTGTGCATGTGGGTGTGTCCAAGAAAGAAGGGAGGCACTGGATGAGCGGTCAGCCCTGCCCTCCTCCATGTGGCTTCCTGCTTAGCTTCCGCATGTCCCAGCTGGAGCTGGACATTGACTTGGCTCCTTCCAGCTCTCCTCTCCAGGCCCCAGTTGCCAGTCCTGTAGGCACTGTCTGGGCTGTGACTCCAAGAAGCTGGAGCCCCTGGGCCACCTGGGGCCTATTCCTGACAGTGAGGACTACAGATGCCCAATGGCAGATGCTGGCTGGTGCCACCCCACTGGCAGCACCTGCTGAAGATCCTCACATCCCTCCTGCTTCCGAGGGTGCCCAGAGGACAGAGGCTGTGGCTGCCTGGAGCATGCAGCTCATGCTTCCTGAAGACTTGTTGAAGGGCGGAACTGGGCCCTCAGCTCAGGGTGGGTCTCAGGCCTGGCTTCCTGTGTCCAGTCCAAGTGTCCCATGGCCCCTTCTCCTTGCTTCTGTGATGGACCAGCAAGACTAGCCAGCAACTCTCTGGGATGAACAGATACCCCAGGGCCCTTTTTCCACCAGGCAGCTTCCATTGAGGGCTGTTCTGGTTCAGTAGATGGGATATGAGGCTTCACCTGAGCTGAGTTCTTATATGACAGGTGAGCCTGTCAGCAGCACAGCTGGGTTCAGAACCAAGTCGCAGGCTTTGAATGCAACCAGTCAGCTTCCAGCCTGAACAGCTCAGTCTTCCACTGGCTTTTGAAGATTAAATCCCCCTTTTGCATAAGCACCTAAGGGGACTGGAGCCTATGGAGGGTCAGCTTGGAAAAAGGAAGGAGGAACATCTGATCAGAGAAAGGCCTGGGGTGTGGCTGCCCTTGCCAGACCACGTGGGTGAGGAGTCCGTGTGGGTGTCCATGAGCATGGTGATACTGAGGGCCTGCTAGGGGACCAAGAGGACCTGAGGGGTCTGGAGGTGAGAACCCAAGAGACCAGGAGGTCCTGCTGGCCAGGAAGAGCTGGGGCACAGACAGCAGACCCCTCCCCACGGTTGCCTGGCCACCCAGATCACACATGCTCACAGAACGCTCTGCAGTCAGGAGCTTCTGGGCTGGGTCTCTTCAGCAACTTCTTGCCTTGAATACTCCTAGTGATGATAAACTCAGCACCTCCCAAGACAGTTCATGCATGGCTCCCTGTACTCTCTCTCACCTGTTGAATAGACATCCATCTCCCTGCAACTCCTACCCTTTGGGATGATCCTTCTTGCCCACGACATCCCTTCAAATGTCACCACACGTGTTGCTGCCTCCAGCCCTTCCTCCTCCTGGGCCCTCACCCCTGCTGGAACTTGAGCAGAGCTACTTCAGCTGCTCTACAAAGGGCTTCTTTATGAGCTTGATTTACAGTTTAAAGGGTCTGAAGGCATTAGTGCTGCCCAACATGACTGCCCCTGTGGTCCCATGCTGTCTCTGGGCTGCGGCTCCCCCACCCATAGGTGTGCAAATGCCTGGCTCTTGTCAGCACCCAAGGACGGGGGCTACTGCCCCCAATGGGGAGACCCAGGGCCCTCTACCCTGCTGGGTCCCAGCTGGCTCAGCTCTGCTCACATGAATGAAGCGGCCGAGCAGGGGGTGCCGAGCTGGCCCACACACATTCAGGACACGCCTGTGCCACTCTTGAGTGTGGTGTGGGCCCTGTCAGCACTGCACCGGGGGCTGGGCATCCTGCGGACTCAGAGCAGGATGGGCGATGCCCACAGAGAGCGCCAGGCACGAAGCGTGTGGGAGGCGCCCGTGGTCCCCAGGTGGAGGGCAGGCCGGGGTGGCGGGGCGCGGCCAGCAGGCACTCACAGGGCAGGGTCTCGGCGCTGTTCTTCTGGATCATGATGCACAGCTGTAGCACCAGTTGGGGCGCGCTCTCCAGGAAGGTCTCCAGGAGGCGCAGCATGTTGACGTCTGCATATTCGTACATCATAGCCCAGTAGAAGCGTCGCTGGTGTTCCTTCCGCCGCTGGCTCTGAATCCCCAGGTACATGGTGCGGATATACCTGCCCAGAGAGATGGGGAGAACACAGAGAGCATGGGTGGGCATGGGGGCTGCGGAGGACCCTTGTCATCCCCCTAAAACCAACAGACCCAGCATCCCCCTACCCTGCACTCTGAAGTTCCCAGAGGCTTGGACAGGGCTCTGGGGGTTCCCCACAAAAAGACATGATGCTGAGGCATGGGGGTGGGGCAGGGCTGGTCAGGAAAGGATCTGACCCCTCATGGGCCCCGAGGCAAGTCCTCCTCCTCCTGGTTTCCAATCACCCATCTGGAAAATGAGACAGTGGGGCCAGATGCCTTCCCAGGGCCTGCAGGTGGGCATCTCAGGTGAGCTCAGGGATGGGGGTAGGCTTTCTCAGCTTCAGGAGCCCAGGGGTTGTTTCCTCTGTTGTTCTGGAGGAGGAAAGGAAGGGAAGGGAATGAACATTTGTGAAGCTGCCACTATGTGCCATTCACTGGCTGGCCATGCCCAGGTGGCAAGCGGGAAGGTGTAATTCTCATGTGTGACAGACAGGAAATAGCACGGGCTCAGAAAGGTGGCCTCTGCTGCACAGGCTCCTGTGGCTGGACAGTGGGACAAGTAGGGATCGCACTAAGGCCACTGGACACCCTCCCCGGACATCAGGCGGACTCAGGGCCTGCCCTGGAATCTGTCCCAGCAGGGCCCAGGACACGAGTGCAGATCGGTTGCCCACCCTGTGACGACCACACCCAGGCTCTGTGTGGGAGGGTCAAGGGCCGAGGAAGCAGGGAATGGGGAGAGCGCAGCCTCACAAGTAAGGCAGTCGTGGTCTCATTCCTTGCTGAGTGGGGGACCTTGAACTAGTTATTCCAGTTCTGTGTCCTTGTTACTCATCTTTCATATGGGGACAGAATGAGAGCATCACAGGGTGCGTGGGAAGACTAATCAGTGGGATGATATGCACAGCAGGCATCCCCCAAGGCCCGCATAACAACCCCAGCCTCATTTCCACCAGAACTCTGGAACTGTGTCTCCAAGGCAAGAGACGGACTTAAGGCACCACCCAAACTCAGCCAGCAGCCTCCAAGGCTGGGCCAGGTAGCGGGTGTGGCAGGGCTTGCCCAGAAGCAAGGGTCAGAGGGCACAGCTGTGTGTACCCAGTCAGGATCAAGAATGGGAAGCACAAACTGGGTGCCACCGCCAATGGGAGTGAACCACACACCTGTCCGTGACCGTTCCCGCGAAACGCACGTTCTAGGCCCCACTACTGTGCCCTCTGAAATGCCGAGCCTGACTTGTAAAGATTCATTCCATGGCTGATGCCCTATCGAAACCCAGCTGGCCTCCGGTATTACCAAGGACCCATTTAGGGCTGCTGGATGGTCCATTCTGTCCCTGACACGCTGCCATCAGGGTCCCAGCCACCGCCCCTCTTGCCTGAAATGATGCAGAAGTCTCTCACTGGTCCTCCACTGTCTACTCCTACCCTAGAATAACCCATGATTCACACCACGACTGAGCCACAGGGTGACCTCAAACATGCATGCCAGGTACAGTGAGCCCTGCTCGCCATCTGAGGAGGGGTTCCTGGCTTCTCTCTTCCTAAGGGCCTTTGCGGGGGTGTATCCTGAAGGGACCTGGCCGGGGAAGCTGGGATGGACACCTCATTTCTCTCCAGACCCACCCCCTGGAGTAAGCGGAGGTGTAATCCTACTGAGAACCAGTGTGAGGCAGGCACTGCACTGGCAGCCCCAGCAGGGAGGGGCATGGGAGGAAGTTCGGGGCACAAGGACCCCAGCCAGGTCCTTCCAGGTATACAGTCTCTTTGGGTCCCTGGCCTACCTTGCAGGTCAGGTCTGGTTATCACCATTTAACACATGGGGGAAACTGAGGCTCTAGCATGAAATAAAGCAAGATTAATAAATAAATAATAAATTCTGGTTCTGTTCCTGGTTCTGCCACCTGCTGACTATGGCATTTCCATGAGGCGTTGCCTTGCCCTGGGTCCCTGCCTGTGAGTTCACGAAATTAAGGAACCAGGGAAGAGGCTCAGGAAGAGGAAGGGGAAAGTTGCACCTGGTCTCAGAGCACTAGAAGAGGAGGAGGGAGAGATCCAGAGAGACAGAGGCAGAGACATAGTGAGACAGACACAGACACACACAGAAAGACAGAGGCAGAGGCAGAGACATAGACAGTGAGACACACACACACACAGAGACAGAGGCAGAGACATAGTGAGACAGACACAGACACACACAGAAAGACAGAGGCAGAGGCAGAGACATAGACAGTGAGACACACACACACACACACACACACAGAGACAGAGGCAGAGACATAGTGAGACACACAGAGACAGAGACAGAGGGAGAGACAGTGAGACACACACACACAGAGACAGAGGCAGAGACAGAGACAGTGAGACACACACACACACAGAGACAGAGGCAGAGACATAGACAGTGAGACACACACACACACAGAGACAGAGGCAGAGACATAGACAGTGAGACACACACAGAGACAGAGGCAGAGACATAGACAGTGAGACACATACACACACAGAGACAGAGGCAGAGACATACTGAGACACACACACAGAGACAGAGACAGAGGCAGAGGGAGAGACATAGTGAGACAGACACACAGACACACACACAGACAGAGGCAGAGGCAGAGACAGTGAGACACACACACAGAGACAGAGGCAGAGACATAGACAGTGAGACACACACACACAGACAGAGGCAGAGACATAGTGAGACACACACACAGAGACAGAGACAGAGGCAGAGGCAGAGGCAGAGACATAGTGAGACAGACACACACAGAGAGACAGAGAAGTAGGAAGGAGCTGAAGGAGAAAGCAAAAGTGAGGGGAGCAGCATCAACTCTGGGGATCTGAAGGAAAGGACTGCCTGAAAGAGGTAATGGCAGCAAGAAACGTGTGCAGGGAGGTTCCTGCAAGCAGATGTCATCATTGGTACTTTGGGAGGGACTGAGGTGAGCCCCTGATGGAAGGGTCAGGATGATCAACCATGACAGGAGTGTGGGGAGGCAGGACACTGGGGACAAGAATGCTCCAGCTGAGGTACCAAGGCAGGGCTGCATGCCAAGAGCTCTGGCACTCATGTCCAGGACAGCCATGTGCCCAGCAGAGCCTCAGTGCCATGGATGTCCCAGATCGGAGCTGCTCCCTGGACCCGAAGCCAGCTCTCCTAACAGGTGGCACCTTCAGCACACAAGCCACAGATCACTCCAGACCCCGCAACACAAACCTAATGGTCTCAGGGGCACACTCAGACCACAGAGTCTGCCTCTTCTAGTCTTACAGGTGGCCCAGCAGCTGGAGGAATGGTTATACGGCAGCACTAACCCTATCCTTCTGGGTCCCAGGTCAGTAATGCCAGCGCTCAGGTTCACCCAGGTCTGCCCTACCAGGGCAAAGGGAGCACCGGTTCTACCCCTCCACCCCACATTTTCCCCAAGCCGCAGGCCGCTCTGCCCACTAAGGCCAGGGCAAAGGAAACCAATGAGCCCAGAATAAGCTAATTCAACTGGAATGCCTGCCAAGGGGAGCCAATCTTGACAGTCTCCTGGGTGTGAGCACGCCAAGGTGTGGGAAGACCCAGGGTGGATATAGGCAAAGTGGGTGCCACTCTTCCCTGAGCCAATCAGCAAGCAGATGCTGGGGCCTAGAGGGCACCAGGGTCCAGGCAGAACCAAGTTTGGACAGCATGATGCCTCCCAGGTCACCCACCAGGCACCTCCCGGACACAGTAGTAGCTGATGACAGCTCCATGCCTGACCGCCAGGCCTCAACGCAAACGCCCATCCTTTCCCATCACCCCGCTCCTGCCCCTGCTCCGCTGCTCTTAATGATCAGAGCCCCACGCCTGACCATCAGACCTCAACGCAAATGCCCATCCTTTCCCATCACCCTGGCTCCTGCCCCTGCTCCGCTGCTCTTAATGATCAGAGCCCCACGCCGGACCGCCAGACCTCAACGCAAATGCCCATCCTTTCCCATCGCCCTGGCTCCTGCTCCTCCTCTGCTACTCTTAAGTCCTTGGGTCCCCAGTAGACAACTAAGGGGTACTGGTTTGCAAAATGATTAGGTCTGGACCCACTTTATAGGGGAGGACACCAGTGCTAGAAAGCAGGCCACCCTTGGCTCAGTCACTCAGTGCTGGGAGACCCAGACTGGACCAGAACCCAGACGGCCCCACGACCTTGCTTGTCCCCCACAACACGTGTGAAGCCCCTGCCTCTCATGCAGGAGGGTCCTGGCAGCTCTAGGATTCTTCCTTCTCCCAGGTTTCCCTGGTGTCTGTCCCTAAGGATCTAAGGAGCTGCCAGGAAACCACCAGGCAGATGGGTGGGGTGGGAGGAGGGAATAAGGCATGCCCCCCTTAAGCCCCTGGGCCAGCGCTGCTCGCCCTCGGAATCTCAGTTTCCTGCGTGTAAAACCCAGAGTTCCTGGGTGACCTCTGAGGCTGCACTGCCAGCCGCCCCCTGCAGGGCCTCCCATCCCCTCTGCAGAAGTGGCCTCGGCCCGCAGTCACACGGTGGCGCCAGACCCTAAGTGTCGCGGAAAGGCGGCTCCAGGCGGGTGATCTCATCCCACAGGCCCGCGCCCTCCTCTGCCACCGCGTGGGGTGCCAGCCCAGAGGTATGTTCCGAGGGGGAGGCACGGTGTCTTCAGGAGACACAGGATTGGCTGTCATTCCTCCAAGCCCCCTCCTGCTCCACCTTGCTGGCAGGTTCCAGCAGGTTCCAGAAGGCTCACTGCACCCTTCCCAAGAGAAGACACCAACTGTCCTCCGGATTTGCTCCCAGAGTGGATGTCACCGCATGTCATGCCGTATCTCCCCTAGCAGCCTCAGATCATGAAATGCACGGGGGCAAAGGCAGCAATGCCACGTGCCCTCATGGAGCACAGGCTCAAGAAAGCTGGGCCTGGTCTATGGTCTGTAGGACAGGGCCACCTTGGGCAGGACACCTCCTGTGGCCGGGCCCCACTATTCACCCATCACAGGAGGGGCAGGAAGGAGGGATCTCCAAGCCTCTGCCAACATCTTATGACTTCGTCTTTCTTCAAGGAAGTGACCTTACAGAGCACAAAGGATGGCCTCACATCTTTGCAAACAATAATGCCGGATGTTTGTGTGACACTCATTTGTGCCAGGTGCTGTTCTGGGCACCTGGCACATATTACCTCATCTAATCCTCACAGCACACCTATGAGGTAGCTGCAGTATTACCTACCAATATTCATTTTCAATATTACTATCAATATTCATTTTACAGGTGCAGTATTACCTACCAATATACATTTTACAAGTGCAATATTACGGGTGCCATATTACCTACCAATATTCATTTCACAGCTGCAATATTACAGGCGCAATATTACCTACCAATATTCATTTTACATGTGCAATATTACAGGTACA
>CM052661.1:7164517-7240754 GCA_028533165.1 Leontopithecus rosalia | reverse complement strand
TTACAGGTACAATATTGCCTACCAATATTCATTTTACAGGTACAATATTGCCTACCAATATACATTTTACAGGTACAATATTGCCTACCAATATTCATTTTACAGGTGCAATATTATTTACCAATATTGGTTTTATAAGTGCAATATTACAGATAAAATATTACCTACCAATATCCATTTTACAGGTGCAATATTACCTACCAATATTCATTTTACAGACAGCAAACAGAAGCACTGAAGTTAAAACCTACACCTTGCTCTTCCCATCTAAGTAGCTGAGCAGGGCTTCAAGCCCAGGCAGTCTGGCTTTGGGGCCAGTGCTGTTGACTGCTCCTGCCCACGCATCTCCCAGAGGTAGACCATGTGTCTCCTTACCTCTGAACTCAGTCCAACCTGCATGACAGTGGGGAAGACGGAGTTTGCCCAAAACACCTGGGCTCCCTTCCAGTTCTGCCACCTGGCTGTGTTACCTTGAGGGACATGTCCTAACTTCTCCGAGCCTTAGTTTCCTCGTGTATGAAATGCCTAGTCCAGAGTAGAACCCTAGGACACGTTGGACAAATGAGTGCATACCATACTCCCCCCTTGGAGGATCACAGGGACCTTAAATGACACTATGTCTGTGAGGACAGATGAGAGGTTAGAAGTCACCATGCAGATGACAGCCATTACTGCTCCCTGAGGTGCTCTGTCCCTGTGTTCCCTTCAGCCCACTCTGCTTATATCCTTTGGATTCTATCGATCTCCTTCCCTTACTTTGTAAGCCATGGCATTGTTTAAAGTTCCTGTTCCCTCCAGCAGAAGTATCTAGTGCTCTGAGGACAGCTTTTTGAGGGAGACACAGCTGTCATCTTCTTTTTCCTCTGGCTCATCTGAGGCTCAGAGAGACTAAGTGACTTCCCTGAAGCCCCACAGTCAGTCATAGTTCAGGAAAATCAGAGAGGGTCTTGCCCAAACTATGTTGCCCCTCTGGGGTTAGCTATGGCTCTGCCCAGGACTGGCTGGAGTAGAAAACAAGTGATTTCTACAAGGGGCAGGGGCTAAACAGATCTGACTATCTGGGCCCATAGTCTCCAGCTGCTTCTAATGATACTCTCAGAAGCAGCATTGAAATCTCTGATTGTGAATAACAATCCACCTTCAAAGCTCCAAACAGGGGAGAGCTCAAGTTTTGTGGGGCCTGAGCATTAAAGAACCCTTCTTTAAGGAAAATAGTAAGTCCTATCAAGCACTTAAAGTGGAAATTACACCAACTCTACACAATCTTTTCCAGAAAATAAAAAAGGAAGAAACACTTCCCTATTTATTTTATGAGACCAGAATTACTCTAATGCTAAAGCCAGTCAAACACAGTACAAGAAAATAAAACTACAGACAGCATCTCCCATAGACACAGATGCGAAAATCCTCAACAAAATATTAGCACATTAAATCCAGTAATATCTGGAAAGAACAATATACCAGAACCAGCTGGGGTTTTTCTTGGGAATGAAAGGCTGGTCCAATATTTAAAAATCAATCAATGCAATCTATGACATATTAACCATGCATAACAGCTGATACAGAACAATTCAACATCCATTCATTTTCTCAGCTAACCAGGAATAGAAGGGAACTTCCTTAAACTTATGTAGATACAGGGCAATTATAAAAACTCCCAGTTATCATCCTTAATGATAAAAGACGGAACGCTTTTTTTGTCTTAGGATCAGGAACAGGGTTATGATGTCTACACACACCACTCCGATTCGACATCATACTTCTGGTATGATGTGCAGTTAAGTCAAGAAAAAGAAATAAATGCAGAAAGTATATGCAGATTACAAAGGAAGAGGTAAAACGGTCCCTATTTGTAAATGACAAGATTGTCTAGATTGAAAATCCTAAGCAATCTATTAAACAGCTCATAAAGGCCGGGCGCAGTGGCTCACGCCTGTAATCCCAGCACTTTGGGAGGCCGAGGCGGGTGGATCACGAGGTCAAGAGATCGAGACCATCCTGGTCAACATGGTGAAACCCCGTCTCTACTAAAAATACACAAAAAAATTAGCTGGGCATGGTGGCGCATGCCTGTAATCCCAGCTCCTCCGGAGGCTGAGGCAGGAGAATTGCCTGAACCCAGGAGGCGGAGGTTGCGGTGAGCCAAGATCGCGCCATTGCACTCCAGCCTGGGTGAAAAGAGCGAAACTCTGTCTCAAAAAAACAAAAACAAAACAAAACAAAATAAAAGCTCATAAAATAATTAATTTAGCAAGGTCTCACAATACAGAGTTCAGCCTATAAAAGTCCAATGCAAGATGCTAAGAAAAGAAATTGAAAACCTGAATGATAGAGACACATACCATGTTCCTGGATTGGAAGATACACTATAGTAAGAAGACAGTTGCCCTCAAATTAATCTATAGGTGAAACACAATTCCAATAAAAACCCAAGTGGGATTCTTTTTTTAATACAGACAAGCTGAATCTAAAATTTACACGAAACTAGAATAGTGAAAACAATTCTAAAAAAAGAATAAGTTTGAAGAACACTATCTATCTGCTTTTAGGATTTACCATAAAGCTACAGTACCGTGTAGCGTTGGCCAAGAGAGAAACATAGATCAGCAGAACAGAAGAGAGTCCAGAAGATGACCCACATAATTGTGGCCAGTTGGTTTTTCACAAGGTATAAAGACAATTGGATGCTGATAGTCTTTTCAACAAATGATGTAGTAATAATTAGTCATTCATATGAAACAACTAACTTAAAATGCATCAAGGGTAAAGTGTAAAACCATAAAACTTGAAGAAGAAACCCTAGGAGCAGTTTCTGTACCTTGTATCAGACAAAGAGTTCTTAAACATGACAGAAAAGGCATGATCCATAAAACAAAAAAAGATAGACTATATCAAAATTAAAAGCTTTTTCTCTGTGAATGACATTATTAAGATAATGAGAAGGCAAGCTACAGACTGGGAGAAAGTATTTGCAAATCACATATCTGATCACATAGACCTAGAATAAACAAAGAACTCTCAAAACTCACTATTAAGAAAACAAACAACCCAATTTTTAAAATGGGTAGAATATTTGAACAGATATTTTACCAAAGAAGATACCCAATAGCAAATAAACATGGGGAGGAGGGAGCCCAACATTATAAGTAAGTAGGAAAACATACATTAACATCACAATGAAAAAACCCCACAATGAGAGAGCACTTCGTGTCTGTTAAAATGGCTAAAAAATAACCTGACACTGTCAAGTGCTGACAAGAATACAGAGCAACTAGAATGCTCATCTACTGCAGTGGCAATGCAAAAGCTACTGACACTGTGGAAAACAGTGGACAGTCTCTTATAAAGTTAAATATACTATCCCCAAATGACCCATAGATCCCTTTCTGGGTGTTCTAGAAACAAAGACTTATGTCCACACAAAAATGTGTACACAAATGTTTTAGCAGTTCTTTCCATACTTGCCAACTATCCTCCAGCAGGTGAATATATAAGCAATTATGGTCATCCACACTGTGGAATACAACTCAGGAATAAAAAGGAACAAACCACTCATGCACACACCAACCTGGATGAATCTCCAAGGCCTTATCCTGAATGAATGAAGTCTGTCTTGATAGTTATATGCAGTGTTATTTCACTTATATGATATCCTGCAAAGGCAGAGGGATGGAGAACAGATCAGTAGCTCCCAGAGGCTGAAATTAAGGGATGATTTGCTTAAAAGTGGGCACATGGGGGAGTGTTCTGGAGTGATAGAACTGTCCTGTGAGCTGACTGTGGTGGTGGGTATGTGAATCTGTATATGCACTGAAACTCAAAGACCTCTACAAACACGCATATGGTCAGTTTTACTCTATGTCCATAAAAGAATCTTAATTTAAACAAAAATGTAAAGAAAAGGAATACAAAGTTACAAATTCAAAATTGAGTACAGGGTCCCAGAAGAGGCTCATAAAAGTGAGGGGCCCTAAAGCTTAAGCTTCAGTGGGGCTGAAGGAAATCCATCATCCCTGAATGCCAACTGGGAGGACCTTTTCCTGCTTCTTTCAAGACCTGCTTCTGTAGCCTTCTGGAAGGAATAAGCTCACAAATCCTAGATGAAAAGGCCCAAAGGAAAATTTACTCCCAGCACAAGCAAGCAAGAAAGCTTCAGAACTTCCACTCCCCAGTAAATAGCTTACGGCCCAGTCAGGCGAGGAGGCAGGAAGAGCCCTGGCAGAGAAGAAGCCAGACCCACCCACCATATTTCCTGCTTCTCTCCCTCCTGAAAGTGTCTCTTTGGGCCTGGCCCCAAGGACCAGTGACTGAGAGGAATACTCTACTGATGACTTCCCAAGGCTACCCTGACCTGACTGAGGAACAAATGGGCGAGGTTACCAGGATTTAAGGGACAGCTGCTCCCATATCCTATCCTAGAGGCCCAGTCCCCTGGGGCCAAGCCAGCTCCTAAGAGGGGTGACTTTGCTGCCTACTTGGGCAGCTGACCTGTGCCCAGTGGCTTTAGGACTCTCTGGCTTTCACCCCTTAAGTGGCTTATTCAGAAACCTGATTCTGTGAGTGCTTGTATCCCACCTGGGAGTTGTGGTCATGCAGAAGGGGCCTAAGACCCCAGGCTGCCTTTGGTCCTTAACGCTTCCCCTAAATCAGCTGGGCATGGTGGCTCACACGTGTAATCCCAGCACTTTGGGAGGCCAAGGTGGGTGGATGACCTGAGGTTGCGAGTTTGAGACCAACCTGACCAACACGGAGAAACCCTGTTGCCACTAAAAATTAAAAAAAAAAAAATTGGCCAGGCATGGTGGCGCATGCCTGTAATCCCAGGTACTTGGGTGGCTGAGGCAGGAGAATTTCTTGAACCCAGGAGATAGAGGTTGTGATGAACCAAGAACGTGCCATTGCACTACAGCCTGGCAACAAGAACGAGACTCCCATCTAAAGAAAAATAAAAAATAAATAAAAAGCTTCCCCTAAGTCTCCCAATTCTTGAAGTTCCTGCCCTAACCCAGAGCTCTGCTTTCTACAAGAGACCAAGGGGCCTTACCCACCTTCAGGTGCTGTGAGCAATGCAGAGCTGTCCTAGGAAGACATTTCCAAGGCCAGGGCTGGGCCCTGCTGCCTGGTAGGTCGTCAGGTGTCCTTGGGAGAACCACTCTTCACTGTGCAGCCCCAGCTTCTCCCTGGGCCTCAGGGGGTCTACAGAGGCCAGCCTCCCCTCCCCCAGGTGTGTCCCCTAACTGCACACATCGCAGCACAGTGGGTCTCAATTCTGGCTGCACCTGAGAAGTACCTGGAGTGTTTGTGAGAAATCCTGAATTGATGTGTAACGCAATGTGAACCTTTCCAGGGAGGGCCTGGTGGGCAGGGCCATGTCTGTGCTGGTCACTGGCATGGCCCCTCATGTAGCAGAGCGCCTGGCACATAGCATGCCCTGGGCCCACATTAGTGAAAGGAAGGAATGGAGGAAGGAAGCGGGAGAGAGGGAAAGGGAAGGAGGGAGGAGCGAGGGAAGGAGGGAAGTGCCTAAGCTGAGAGGTGGATTCATAAGCAGGAACAAAGCAGGTCTGGGCACCTCACTCACAGGACTCTCAGTGCAAGTTACTTAGCACCCCTAGACCCACTTTCCTCCTTGGCCAACATTTGAGGGTGCCACACAGCACAAGACTGCAGGGCTCCGGACTCAGGGCGCAGCGTAGTCACTGTGGACGACCTACGTGTTCCCTCCAGAGCCCATGAGCCAAACCAGGAAGCCATGGGAAATAGGCTGGGCCGAGGCCACAGCAGGCCCTGATTTTCCCCTGGGACCCATAAGTGGCACAGCAAGCCCTGGCAGAGGCTGAGTTCCCCAGGGAGACCGCTGTTTGAACTCTGTGGGCGCCCGAAGATGCCTGGTCGGGCAGCAGAGCTGGTTCAGAGCCATGCCACGCAGGTCCCGCCCTCCTCCTAGCATTCCCAAGGTCTCACCAGCTGCTGGCTTCTCCCCACTACCCAAGGAGCTGCCTGGGCCAGCAGCAGTGCACATATCCAGGACACGAAAAACTTGTATGCAACAACCAGTGATACCCTGACATGCCACACATATCCCCTTTGCAAGAGGCCAACGGGCCCATCACGAGCAAACTGCTTTGTTCCCTATATGGTGTGTGCTGTGGCCCACTGATTCTTTCCACCAGAAATCGAGCAGAATGGCAGCCCCCGCCCTTCAGCTGCACCATGCCATCAGCTCCCAACTTGGTTATGATGCTGAGGCTGGGGTCATGCAGGGACACAGCTCTGGTCCCAGCAGCCAAGGTGGCTGAGGCTTCTCCGACACCGAGGGAGAGGGTGAGGGGGCTCCTCAGTGACTCCTAGGGGGGCGGCAGTGGAGAGGAGTCTGAGGGTACCTTCCCATCGCCTCATGACACGGAGACCCTCCAGGCGCTGTCCAACAGGCTCCTCCCCTCTCTGCTGTCCTTCCTCCGGGTTCACAGCCTCCTCCCTTTAACATCCTCCACTCTTTCAGCCCTTGACTGTCTACAGGTTAGTGCCCAGGGGCAGGAACAGAGGGGAGTGTCACAACCAAGGCCACAACCACACAAAGTGATACCGCTTAGGGGCACTCAGTACCTGCGAGGCCTCCTGCTTCTGCCCGGACCCCAGGGTGGGCACCATGGGCCCTGTGGAGATGGAAACTGAGGCGAAGGAACTGGCGGATGTCACCCAGCTGGGTCTGCTGACTCCAGGCACTGGGACTGTTGCCAAGCACCTCTGTGAGCTGAGGTTAAGCTCGGCAACTTCTGCAGGACCCTCAGCCCCGCAGGCAGGCCCTGAGCCTGGTGTGCCCCACACTGGGCCCCCAGCCACTACCCGAGGACCGCTCCCAGGAAGACATATCGGGATGTGCTAAGTGGCCGCGTGGTAGGCCGGGCTTCAGCCCCAGCCTCCTGCCCTCAGAGCCTACAGTCCGTGTGGCCACGTGGCCTGGGTGCTCATGGGTGCTGAGCATTGTGGAAGTTATGCGGAGTCTGGGGAGCTGAGATCCTACCGATCAGCAGGGCCTTAGGTCATGTCAATTGCAACCCATGGGCTCACCAAGGGAGGCCCTGAGGCCCCAGGCCCAAGGTCACAGCAGCACATAGAACCCCGATGGCCCCTCCAGGGCCACCTCCACCCCAGCAGCCAGGCCTGTGGGCTGCACTCCAACCCCTTTGTGGCCAAGAACTATTCAAGCTCTTTCCAAAAAGACCTAGAAAGCCGACCTCAAAGGCAGAGCACACCTTTCCTCTCACGCTGATAATGACACAGTTATCCCCTCCGAGGGCTTTTTACTCAAAGCATCATTACCCTTATCCTGTAGGATGCGGTGTGTGCTATCTCACTCACACACACAACCACACCCATACACACACCTCCCACATAAACACACTCTCGAACACACCACACAGATGCATACACACACTGTACTCACAATATGCATGCACTTTACACACAGTCTACTCCACACAAAGCACATCCACTCCACACAGAGGCACTGTGTTCAACAGAGTGTGCGCGCGCACACACACACACACACACACACACACACACACATGCAAACTACCCAATATCCATGCACGCAACACACAGTTCAGCTTCCACCTGTGCAGATACCCGTGTACACACAGTCCTGTCGCCTTGGCCCTGTGCTCACAGCCAGCCTGGATTGCTGCAGGCAAGGTTCCCTGCCTGTGCTTCCGCTCCTGCTCCCGGTCACTCACTATCACTGTGGCCTCCGCAGGGAGGCAGGGAGACCGGGCACACAGAGAAAAAAGCCAAACCCACATTCAGCTGTCGGACCCACCTCAGAAAGGAGAGCAGGGGCGCTCAAATTACAAAGCAACCAGGAAGTGAGCAGACCTGGGGGTTCCGAATTCAGCGCCATGCTGCACCCATCACTGGGGATAGGGCTAAGCTCATTGCCACCAAAGTACCCATGAGCTCACTGATACCCACGCTTGCCAGTTCTCCGGTCTGTCCTCTGCCCTGTCCATGGTACTCCCCTTTCCCTTGCCCTGTGCCTGGCTTATTTGGGAGGCTGACTTGTAGCCACAGCAGAGCTGTTGAGACATTACTAGATCGCTCTCGCCTGATGCATCCTTCTGAGGGTGGAGTGGATGCCTCCTTGTGGGTTCTTTCCGCGTCTGACCACATCCCAGTGCTGCAAGGGTCGAGGGCCAGGTGGCCAAGTACAGTAGCTGCAGGCGAAAGTGGCTCAAAGGAGGGGCAGAGGAGGCTTCAGGACCTCGGGCTGCACAGCCCAGGTAGGCGCCGTGCCCATCTGAGGCTCTCCTACCCGCCTGCCATTCACTCTGCCCAGGTCGGAGTCTTAGTGGCTGCTCCCTGGGATCCTGGCTCAGGAGCAGGCTGCAGGACAGAGCAGTGGGTCGTGGCACCCTTCCATCCCATTCGCAGGTCTCAGGAGCATCACTGCCTGAGTTGACACAGAGAGGACACGGTACAGCCCATAAGCCTTTGCCAGGCAAACAGCAGTTACTATGACAACCTGGGGCTCAGTCCCATTTAACAGAGGAGGAAGCTGAGGCTTACCCAGATTAAGTAACTTGGGTGGTCCCTATTGCCTCTGCACCCTGGAGCTCAATCTCCCATGGCTGACTGTGACCCACCTTCCTGCCTGTCCCCCACACCTGCTCCTGCCCTCTGGCCACATCCGTGGCTCTCCGTCCTCAGATCTTCCTGGGGGTGTCCCTCTCTGAGTCTGCTCCTGCTGTCCCCTCTGCCTGGAGATCCATCCCTGGGCAGGGCCAAGCTCCCCACCACATGCCTGCTTCCCTGCCCCGGTGAAATTCCTCCCCTCACTCCCATTTCTGTGCCAGGCACTCTGCATCTATCAACTCGCCTAAGCCTCCAGAAAGCCTTAGGTTCCTCCTCAGATGAAGAGACCAAAGCAAGAGGATGTGGCTGCCGGGTTCATACCCGGGTGCTGACTGGAGAGGGAGTGCTTCTACTTCAGGGCACTATGCTCTCCTGCTCTTTCTCTCGTTCCCTCCCCGTCTCACTCACTCCCATCTACACCCTGTGAATGAGATCATCTGCAAGCCCCATTTTACAGGTGAAGACCCCGAGGCTCGGGCAGTTCAATGGCCGCCGTGCTAGAAAGACAGACAGAAGCCTCTGTCTGCTCGTCCGTGGTGCCTGCCTCTGTTTCCTACCCCTGAAGGCCTCTCTCCTCTGATATCTGAGCTCCCCTTACCCCTCACCATGCACCAAGTCACTTAGGAAGAGAGAAACATCTCCAGCTAGATTTTAAACCCCAGGAGGGGCATCCATATACCCAGTGCCCCTTAGCCCACCACAGTAACATCCAATCCGAGTGCACTAGAGTGAGTTTGGCCCCAGCTCTGATGGCTCTGATGGAAGCTGGTCTTGTTTGACCAACAGCTGCCTGCAACCCTGGCTTCAATTACATGAAATAGATGTCCCAAAGACAGATGACCAGAGGCCCCAGCTAAATTCCAGCAGGTAAGATTTGGGTTGAACACAATCGAGAACTTAGCAACCAGCACCACTGGCTGAACCTATGATGAGACAGGTTTCCTGCCTCTCCCCGGACAGCTTAAGAAATAGAAACAAACCTACTGAGGCTGTCAGAGGCTCACAGCACACAGAAGGCAAGGGCTGGACCCACAGACCCCTCAATAGCCCTCTCCACTCCAGCCATTCACCACACGCCAGGGCAGGGTGCCCCACACCCACACACAAAACCCACTTTCAGACTCCCCCAGAACCACCCAAAGGCAAGGTCCAGCAGCAAAAATAATACACCCATGTAGCCTCGACCTTGGCCATAGGCCTCTGGTTCACAGGCTCTGAGTATGAGAACAGACTCTAGAACCTTCCACAGACTGGCTGGCTCTGAGAGACTTCTATGCTCCCCTCCACCCTGCACACCCCCCCAACACACGCTAGAGCAGAAACGCCTTCTGCACAAGGAAAAGGTGGGGGCCCAGCTGCCAACCCAGCCCCTGAGGGCGGCACATCAAATCAGAGCTATTTTTAGCCCTTCTTGCCAGCATCCCTGACATCAGCTGAGCAATGGTGGCGGGCTCAGGGCGCATGTCTGAGAACACAGGGATGAAATGACATTTCCTTCCAGGGGCCCAGGGGACATGGCAGGGGAAAGCACCCTGAGGCTTCTGGGAACAGAGGCAGCTGCAGCAGATGCAGTCTTTCTGGATGTAGGGTCAAGATCAGGGTGACTTCCCTAAACACCCTCGGGCTCAGGAGAGCATGGCCTGGGTGAGACTGGCTTCACCCTACGCCACCCAACCTCACTCCCCCCACCAGCACAGCAGGCCTCAGGCCACTACCGCCTTCTCCAAGATGTTGCAAAAAACTTAATTAAAAAGACCAAAATGCTGGCCGGGCATGGTGGCTCATGCCTGTAATCCCAGCACTTTGGGAGGCAGGGGCGGGAGGATCACCTCAGGTTGGGAGTTTGACACCAGCCTGGCCAACACAGTGAGACCCCGTCTCTACTAAAAATACAAAAATTAGCTGGACCTGGTGGTGCATGCTTATAATCCCAGCTAACTGGGACACTGAGGCAGGAGAATTGCTTGAACTCGGGAGGGGGATGTTGCAGTGAGCCGACTTGGAGCCACTGCACTCTAGCCTGGGCAACAGAGTGAGACTCCATCTCTAAAACAATAAATAAAAATAAAAAGACCAAATGCCTTGGGACACCCATGTATTGCAGAAATGTGGATTTCCTTTTGTTTCCCCTTCTAAGCTCCCAGAATAACAGAGACCAGGGTTTGGGTTTTCTGTTTATCTTTGTATCTCTGATCTGAGGCACACTACCCGGCACTTACTGGCATCTGATGTTCTCTAATGAATGAATAAATACATTGGGCAACTTGTTAATAAAATCTTTGAACTCTGAAAAGTTCATATGTCTCTATTCCAAGCCTCCAGGGCAAGGGTAACATAAAGGCTTTCCCTTCTCCCTTCCCCCTGCTGTCCTCAAGCCTCACTCTCCAGCCCACCCTCAGTTTCCCGCCTGGAGTGAATATGGGGACTGCATTTGATTCCCCTCTCCAGCCTCTATGCATTCTTTCTAACCAGACAAGACAAGCCCCTTTCTGGTCGCGCCCCGTGCTTTTCGGAGTGGAGTTGTGACAACTGCCATGCCCACGATGGGAAAGGTCACTTTGACCACCCAGATTACAACTAAAGACCTCAGGACCACACACTCCTCTCCATGTGGCCCTGCCTGCGGCTTGCTCAGATGAATCGGCCTGGACCCAACTAGCCCATCTGCACACAGGCTGCCCATGGGGAATGGGGTTGAGACCAGCTCTGCCAGCAGGAAGGAAAACACGAATAGCTGATCCAAGCATTTCCCAACCACAACGGGACCCCCGATCCAAAGTGAAGTCACCCACACTCCACTGGGGGCTTGGAATCATGTAATGGACACGTGCACTTGAGCAGGCTGTGGAGCCCACCCCGGAGTGGACACACTGGTGTCCTTGTGTAAGACCCAGGTGCAGGGCATGGCTGAAATACCCTAGTGTCCTTTTTTGGCCGACAGTGGGTCTATCGTTAATGAATTTATCTAAAACATGAAGGAGGTTTTTCATCCGCCTCTCCCACCCCTGGGGGTGGCGTGTCCTGTGGTTTTCCCTCCCTGTGGACCATGCTGTCCCTCAATCTGCCCTAAACGTGCCCCTTTCCGACATTCCTGAGCACTCTGCTGCAGTGATCCAAACCCCTCCCAGTCATATTCAAGTACTCAGCCGACATAATTGAGCTCCTACTGCATACCACGCCCTGGGATAGGCACAGGGGACCCAGCGAGGTCCTTGCCCTCATGCTGTTCACAGACCATTGGAGGAGACATGCATTGGGAGCTGGCAACAAGGCTGAAACAGCAGGAGAGGCTTCTAATTCCATTGCTAGGCATGAGATATTTATATCAGAGACATCTGAGCTGAGTGCTCACGAATTGGGGAGAGTTCACCAAGTGGCTAAGAGAAAGAGGGTGCTCCAGGCAGACAGTGCCAGAAGGGTCAAAATCCCCCAGGTTTTCGTGGGAAGAGAGGAAGGAGCGAGGGGAGGCCAGGTGGGACAGAAAGGGCCTTGGGAGCACGGATGCATGCAGGGGGCAGGCACGGTGGGCATTGGATGGCAAGTCAGGAGGCTGGCTCTGGCTGTGGTAAAGAGAACAGGCTGGAGCGGAAGACCCAGTAGTCCCAGTGACTACGAGTGAGGAGGGCTTGGTCCATGGTGGTGATGCTGGCAAAGGGGAAACCACACCTCTCAGAGGCAGAAGAAAAGGGAGAAAATGAAGACAGGACTGAGGGTTAGTTTGGTTGACCAGAAGGATGGTGTTGTCATTCACCAGGATGAACCAAAGAGGAGGGAAAAGGTTTGGGAGTGGGGGTGAGATGCCTGGGGAACGTCCAGGCAGGCATGCCAGGAGGCCCTATGGGTGTCACCACGAAGCACGAAATGCAGATCCGGGCTGCAGATGCCGACAGTGGAGCTGAGGGAGCACAGATGGCAAATCTGGGGACATAGCGGGGGTCACCCTGGGAGAGCAGCCCAGGACAGAGCCCTGAAAATGCCACCGCTTAGCCTCCATGGAAGAGGAAGGTCAGAAAGGACCAGGATGAGAAGCACCACTTCACCAGACCCGAAGAAGGAGGAGACAGACAGCGCAGCGCAGCCACCGGGGCCCTGAACCCAGCTCAAACCCAAGTCTTGGCAAATGTGATCTTTCACTCACCATCTAAGATGTCTTGCCTGCATCTTCTCTCAACCTTCAGTTTTTGAGGCTGAAAAGTCCCTTTCATCCAGCGCCCTGAGAGCAGCCTGTCGCCAGAGAACTGTGGATCCCTTTGCTTAGCTCTGCCCACATTCTGGGAGCCAGGCAGGCTTTGGAGAAGTGATCACACAGGTGTGCAAACCTAAGAGCCCAGGAAAGAGCACTCCTGGGCGGTCTCAGCCCTGGGCTCAAACGCTCCCTACCTCCCTGGATGAAGTGGCTATAAGGCCTGGGATTGGGTAAGCAATCCCTTTCAAAGTCAAGTGGCCAAGTGCAAGGTCCAGGGTAGGTTGGGGAGAGGGTGACTGCAGAATGGCCACCTTCCCCTCAGAGAAGAGGACTCAGGATCTAACAGCGGCTGCCATTTGTAGGCCAAGCACCACCAACATACCTAATGGGTGCTTCACAACAACCCTGTGAGGTAAAACCAGTGTTCCAGTTACAGGCGAAGAGGCTGGGCTTCAGAGAGGTTTGGAAGCTTTCCCAAAGTTACACAGCAAGAGAACTAGAGCACTGGGATTTGAGCTGAGGTCCGTCCCCACCCAGTAGACAGACTCTCTCCCTCAGCGTCCTGCTGACCCTCATCCCATACAGCTGTCGGTTCTGTGGAAGATGCCAGCACCATATCCACTGTAAGCCTCTGCCAGCTGAGAAGGCTCCTGTGTTCTGCAGAGCCCCGCGCTGCTGAGTGGCCTCGGGAAGCCCTTCCCCTGTGTTTCCTTATGAATGAGACAAGAGGTGAAGACCAGGTGGGCTCTCAGGCCCTGGCACTACTGTGACTCTGCAGACCTTGCAGGGCCTGCTCAGCTGCCCAGAGATCTTTCCAGCTCAGCAGCCACCCTGCAGGACCCGGTCTACTCCTCTTCTAGCACCCCCACCCTGCAGTACCTGGTCTACCCCCTCCTCTAGCACCCCCACCCTGCAGTACTTGGTCTACCCCTCCTCTAGCACCCTCACCCTGCAGGACTCGGTCTACCCCTCCTCTAGCACCCTCACCCTGCAGGACTCGGTCTACCCCCTCCTCTAGCACCCCCACCCTGCAGGACTCGGTCTACCCCTCCTCTAGCACCCCCACCCTGCAGGACCCGGTCTACCCCCTCCTCTAGCACCCATACCCTGCAGGACCCAGTCTACCCCTCCTCTAGCACCCCACCCAGCAGGACCTGGTCTACCCCCTCCTCTAGCACCCATACCCTGCAGGACCCGGTCTGTCCCCTGCTATAGCACCCTCCTCCCTGCAGGACCCGGTCTGTCCCCTGCTATAGCACCCTCCTCCCTGCAGGACCTGGTCTGTCCCCTGCTATAGCACCCTCCTCCCTGCAGGACCCGGTCTGTCCCCTCCTACAGCACCCGCCGCCCCCCCGCTGGCTGCTTTCTCATGGGGAAGGCCCAGCACCTCCCACCCTGGCATGTAGCTGTGGCTCATCAAGCCCTGCTTGTATGCATGTACACCAGCCCCATTCTGGGAAGACACACTCATCTGTGTTGCCTCCTGGGGCTTCCCTGGGAAACAGGCTCAAAATAGAAGGTGGCGTTTAGTGGAGTTTGCACAGCACCAGCCAGGGTGGCCAGTGACATTTTCACATCTTAGAACCCAAATTGACAGGTGACCGCCAATGCCCAGCCCTGCCCTGGGCGGTGTAGCCTCTCAGAAGGCTCCCCAAAGTCAGGACCGGGGCAGGGCAGCAAAGGTCACGTCTCCGCAGAGTGAGCCTCACCCTCACGCCACCCTCACCTGGCAATGTCTCCATGTGCTGCTGGAGACACCCAGGGAGTGCAGGGCGAGCACTGGCTGGAGGAGCCTGGGTCCTGGGGCTGCTTTTGCAGAGGCCAGCTCTAGGGACTGGGGCAAATCACCCCTCCACTCCCACTTCCGGTCTCCTCTTCCATAAGGTAAAGAGCAGAACAATCGTTTCTAAGTCCCTTCCACATCTCAAGACCTGGAGGCAGCTCAGTGGACTCTCCATAACTGCCCTACAGGGAGAAGAGCTGCCCTTGGAGGCCCATCGTGGGCCCCCTTCCCCTCAGGTGCAGTTCAGCAGCCACCCTGCAGGGCTGTGGACCAGGTTCTGAGAGGCAGGGCAGACCGGAAAGACTTGGGCAGGTGTGGAAGCTTTCCCAAAGTCACCCAGCAGGAGAACTAGAGCACTGGGATTTGAGGTCAGGTTACAGATGCTCCCGACTTAGGATGGTTTGACTTACGATCTCTCAACTTTACAGTGGGTTTATCGGGACATAAACTAATGGTAAATCAAGGAGCTTCTAAGACTCACAATGGGGCTGTGGTTTCTACTGAATGCGTATCACTTTGGCACCATCTTGAAGTCAAAACATCAAAAGCTGAACCATCCTAAGTCGGGTACCACGGCAGTGCAGCCGGCATTAAATGTGCTTTCAGCTTACAATAGGTTGATCAGGACACAGCCCAACGGTAAGTGGAGCAGGGCCTGCTCTTCATAGTTGTGTTTCGGTACAGCCTCCTCTCCCCCCAGGCTTCCTCATACACATCTGTGTTGACTTCTCCTCGTCACCTTCTTAGGGTCCCCACAAGGTGGTCTTTGATTCTCTCCTATGATCAAGGTAGACACCTGCAGCACAGAGCTGGGCCTGGAGCTCCCTGGGGCTCTGCGCTCTTGCTCCATAGCCAGTGGGGTGCACCTGCTTCCAGAACGGTCACCTGAAAAGAGGGCAGAGAGGCCTCCCATGTGCCAGGCATGGAGCCAGTGCTCAAGGCTAGCGGGGGACACTGTTAGTGCTCTGAGAGGGGGATGTGACAGAAGGCAGCACGACTGCTGCTATCCCCATTTTACAAAGGGGAAACGGAGGCAAGCACTATTAAGCACCTCATCCAAGGACACAGAGTCAGGCACCAGTGCCTACAGGCTGTGCTGTGCCCAAAGCAAGAGGGACTCTGAGAGCAGAGGAGGGAACTCCTAGCCCACGGTGGGTGGGTGCAGGGGCGTCAAAGATTCCGGGAGGAGGTGAAGTCTGAGCAGCATCTCTGAGCTGGAGCGGGAGCCCACTTCCACAGGCCACAAGACCCTTTCCCAGCCCAGCCCGCCTCGACTCAGGGGTCCACAGGGTCACACCTCCTCCAACATGGCCTCTCCTGGCTCCTCGGCATGAAAAAGCCACAGAAGCTTTTTCTGGAAGCTTTCTAAGGCCAGAAACTGGGTGTCCTTGCCTCTCCACGCTTCCCGGCCCAGGAACGCATGCACGCATGGCACATGGCAGGATGGATGGAAGTGGGGTTCATTGAGACCAGAGAAGGTCATGGTGGAGAGAGAGGAGCAGCTTCCCAGCAGCCAGGGGTGGGACTCCACCTTGTCCCAGGCCAGCAGCCCTCACCTCCTGCTGCCATCACCACCTGGCCAGTGGATAGTGCAGGAGGCTCCCCCAGCCTCCTCTAGGGCCCTGTTAAAGCCAGTGTGGTACAGGACCAAGCTCAGAAGGTTCTCATCTCCCCAGGGAGCACTAACTCCTTGCAGAGCCTGCTAGAAGCAGAGCACACCCACCCCAGGCAGGGCTGTAGCAGGGACCATGGTCCAGGCCTTTCCTGTCATTCCCATGGACCAGCCCTGAGATGGCAAGAACCACATCAGCAGCTTGAGCCTCAGCCACCTCATCCATGAAGTGGGGATAAAGGTCTCTTGTCAGACTCTCTCTTGACTTCCAGCAGGTGCAAATGAAAGGGATGTGTCCCCACAACAGTTTTAGTCCAAAAACCCCTGACAAGAACAGAAAACCCAGTCTCCTAGACAGAGAATGCTTAATAATTCATTCGTTCACCCCTCAGCACATTCTGAAAAGAACTTGAGATGGCGAAAACATATGATCCGGTTGGCAAGCACCACAGGCCCTTGGCTTGCCGGCCAAGCCATCGCCTCCCAAGGTCATCCAGGAGTAACTGTCAAATGCTTTCCAAGGCCGGCAGCTTGCTAGAAGTTTCTCAGATGCTGTCCTATCAAACGCTCACAACTGCCCATTGAGCAGGTACTATTGTTACATTTTTCTACACATGAGAACCCTGAGGTGCAGAGATGGTGAATTACTTGCCCAAGGCCACACAGCAAGGATGGGGAGTGGGGATTCCCATCGGGGACGGACTGTGAGTCCCAGAACCTCAGCAGCAAGCGCTGACGTCTCCAGGTGCTTTCTGAGTTGTCAAGCACCAGAGTCACCCATCCATCCATGAGCCCAGGGCTGCTGTCCCGGGCCAGTCCCTTGTAGCAGGTGCCCAGGAAGTCTGGAGGCCACAGCATCCCAGGTCCCTGCTCTTGGAACTCAGTTTCCAGGCAGAGGCAATGTTCAAATGAGCAAACAGTCATGGAAAATCATGCTGGGGACACAAGGGATGTGGGGAAAATAAACCTAGAGAAGTGTGTGTGTGTGTGTGTGTGTGTGTGTGTGTGTCTGTATGTCTGTGTGTGTGTCTGTGTGTGTGTGTCTGTGTGTGTATGTCTGTATGTGTGTGTGTGTCTGTATGTGTGTTTGTGTCTGTGTGTGTGTCTGTATGTGTGTGTCTGTATGTGTGTGTGTCTGTGTGTGTGTGTCTGTATGTGTGTGTGTGTCTGTATGTGTGTGTGTCTGTATGTGTGTGTCTGTATGTGTGTCTGTGTGTGTGTCTGTGTGTCTGTATGTGTGTGTGTCTGTGTGTGTGTCTGTGTGTGTGTGTGTGTGTCTGTGTGTGTGTGTGTCTGTATGTGTGTTTGTGTCTGTGTGTCTGTATATGTGTGTGTCTGTATGTGTGTGTGTCTGTGTGTGTGTATGTGTGTGTGTGTCTGTGTGTGTGTGTCTGTATGTGTGTCTGTATGTGTGTGTCTGTGTGTCTGTATGTGTGTCTGTGTGTATGTGTCTGTATGTGTGTGTGTCTGTGTGTGTGTGTGTCTGTGTGTCTGTATGTGTGTGTGTCTGTATGTGTGTGTGTCTGTGTGTGTGTGTATGTGTGTGTGTCTGTATGTGTGTGTGTGTCTGTATGTGTGTGTGTGTGTCTGTATGTGTGTGTGTCTGTATGTGTGTGTCTGTGTGTCTGTATGTGTGTCTGTGTGTGTGTCTGTATGTGTGTCTCTGTGTGTGTGTCTGTGTGTCTGTATGTGTGTGTGTCTGTGTGTGTGTCTGTCTGTGTGTGTCTGTGTGTGTGTGTGTGTCTGTCTGTGTGTGTGTCTGTGTGGCAGGGGGGCCTCCACAGCAGTGACTCCGGAACACACACCAGAACAGGACAAGGCGCTGAGTGACATGTAGGTAACAGCCAGGCTGCAGCTCAGAGAGGGGAATAGGTTTGCAGATGAACAGCAAGAAGCCTGGGGAGGTGTGATGAAGACCACCACTGGCAGCTGCATGGGGGGGTGGGGGGATCTTGGTTTTAGTCCCAAATAACAGTAGTGGCTACCGGGCCATTTCACATGCACGGCTTCTTTCTCATCTTGCTCTCTTACACAAGTCCCTGGACCTCAGTATCTTCACCTGCAAAATGGGGAGGCTGGTTCATGACCTCACAGCCCCTCATTCTATTCCACTCCAGAGGCTCATTTTCCCCTGGGAGTGGGGATCTGGGAGGCTAGTGCCTCTTCCGAGAAGACTGCAGCACAGCAGGTGTGAAGCTGGGCAGGCAGAACCACCTAGCTGCATGTCCGTGGCCTTGCCGGAGGAATGAGGTTTTCCTCCTGACCTGGTCTGCACTCGGAGTGGGGAAGCCCAGGCCCAGGAGGGGGCAGGGGCAAGAGCTGTTATGGGAATGCCAGGTCAAGAAAAGGCCCCTGCAGAAGGGCGGGGCTGAGTGGGGTTCACAGGAGAACCCAGAAGCCACAGCCAGCCCCTTGCCGTCCTCCAGCTGGCTGAGAAAAAGCCAGGATCAGCAGGGAAAATTGTGAACCAGTGGGTGGGGGAGTGGGAAGGAGAAGAACCAGCTATAAAGGGCACACGTGGCACAGGTCCACAGCATGACCTCCTGCAGCCCGCTGCCCCTCCAGGCTTTTCAAAGCCCTCATCCCCATCCCAGGCCTCAGCCCGCCTGCCTCAGGGGCTGCCTCAAAGCCCCTGGCCAGGAAGGGAGCGCAAGTTCACCTATAGGGTTCCCTGTGACATTCTTGCTCTGAAGAGTTTGGGTAATGGGTTAGGACCTGGGAGGCAGCCAGCTGGGGTAGAAAGAGACCCATTTACCACCCACATCATCCATGAGCTCGCTCGCTGTGTGCATAGGCATAACCCCCCACCAAGCACTAACAGAGTCAGTACCACAGAACCTCTCCTATCTTCAGCATCCTTGGGACGTGCTGAACCTTGCCTTATCACATTTGATTTTTCTTTTCTTTTGTTTGAGACAGGGTTTCATTCTGTTGCCCTGGCTGTTGCCCCGGCTGATTACAGCTCACTGCAGCCTCAAACGCTTGAGCTCAAGCGATCCTCCCACCTCAGCCTCCCCAGTAGCTGGAACCACAGGCATGTGCCACCATGCCTGGCTAATTTTCTTTGTTTTTGTGGAGATGGAGATATAGTCTGAATGTGTATATTTGCCCAAACCTCATGTTGAAATGTAGTCCCCACTCCGGGGGTGGGGCCTGGTGGGAGGTGACTGGATCATGGGGGTGGATCCCTCTCGAGTGAACTTGAGCCTCCTCTTAGCACAGGGGGCCCAACCCTCAGGCCATGGACAGGTACTGGTCTGTGGCCTGTTAGGAAGCCAGCTGCATGGCAGGAGGTGAGTGGCAGGTGAGCGAGCATTACCACCTGAGCTCCGTCTCTGGCCAGATCAGCTGTAGCATTAGATTCCCATAGGAGCATGAATCCTATCGTGGGGGATCTGGGCTGCGCACTCCTTATGAGAATCCAACGCCTGATGATCTGTCACTGTCTCCATCACCTCCAGATGGGACCACTGTAGGAAAACAAGCTCAGGGCTCCCACTGATTCTACATTGTGGTGAGTTGTATGATTATTTCATGGTATATTACAATGTAATACGAGTGGAAATAAAGTGCACAATCAACACGACGCTCTTGAATCATCCTGAAACCACCCTCCCTCCAAGTTTGTGGAAAAAGTATCTTCCACGAAACTGGTCCCTGGTGCCAGAAAGATTGGGGCTCGCTGGTTTAGTACCATCCTCCTTGGTGCTGTCCTTGAGAGAGTGAATGAATTCTCTTGAGATTTGTTTTTTTTAAAGCGTGTGGCACCTCCTCTCTCTTGCTCCTGCTCCCACCATCTGAGATGCCTACTTCCCCTTGGCTTTCCACCATGATTGTAAGCTTCCTGAGGCCTCCCCAGAAGCACATGCCAACGTTACGCTTCCTGTACAGCCGGTAGAGCTTTGAGCCAAGTCAATTTCTTTTCTTAATAAATGACCTAGCCTCAGGTATTTCTTCATAGCAATGCAAGAATGGCATAACACAGACGGGGTCTTGCTACGTTGCCCAGCCTTACATTGTTTTATTTGAATCTGCAACAATTCAGTGGGTCTGACAGTATTCCTCTTATTTTACAGGTGTGGGAAGAATCTAGATGATCAGAATCCTCTTTCCCTTCTTTATATAATAGCTCAGGGCCAGCTCCAGGAGTCAGGAGTCTACAGCCCTCACAGGGCTTTCTGAGAGCGCCAGCACCATCATCGCCTTCAGGAGAACAGCAGATCCCAAAGGGAAGCATCGGGCCAATAGTTTCAAAGGGCCAGAGCCAATAATCACAGCACAGTGACCAGCTGCCCCTGTGCACCTCTGCTGTGGCCAGTGGGGACAGAAGGGATTGAACTAGAATCTGGGATTAATCTGCCTTCAGCTTCTCGGATACAGGTAAGACATTGCTCTTCTCTGCTTGCAAAAGCCTGAAAGTGAGAGCTTCCTTCAAATGTGCCCTGGCATCTTGCTTTTCTCACCCTAGTCCTGGCCCTCTCCATAATTCAGTATTTTTTTTGAGATGGAGTCTTGCTCTGTCACCCAGGCTTGAGTGCAGTGGTGCAATCTCAGCTCACTGTGACCTCTGCCTCCTGGGTTCAAGAAATTCTCAAGCCTCAGCCTCCTGAGTAGCTGGGATTCCAGGCATGTGCCACCGTGCCCGGCCATAACTCGATCTTCAACCTGCCCCATCCAAGCTCTGTTCCAATCAGGAAAGCACAGAGAGGCCTTTTCCCAGGCAGCGGGTTCAGGCACAGCAGGTGGGTGCAGGTACAGTCTACTCTAGTAGTGTCCCCATCGGAATACCCCATTCCCTTCCTTCAGGCCCTTCTACTTCCTGGGGTCCACATACCACTCTCCCCACCCACTCCCTGAGCAGTGACAGGCTGCAGTAACTGGGGATGATATATGAATGTCTTGCAGGCTCCCAGGAGACAGACAGGCAGACCCGGGATGCTGATGGTGCAGTCACAACAGGGAGGAAAACGAGGAGACTGCAGGGCAGATGGAGCCTCCACCTGCCAAGAGTCGCTGATGCCCAGTCTCACTGCGGGCAGTATGGCCCCGTCCCTCCCGGCCATCCAGGAGTGGGACATGGGGCTTGCCAATGTGGGAGGCCTCTCCTCATCCGAGGATGGGCCTCTGTATCCCTCCCCAGAACAAGCCAAACTGAGGAGCGAGGAAATCCAGGCAGATCCTGTTGTTTTGGGTCCAGAAACTTGAACTAGACAAAATTAGGATCCAACAACGATATCAAATCTAAAAATGATCTCCAATGCGATTTTTTAAAAACTGAATCAAAGTGTTAAAAAAAAAAAACGTGTACCATAGTTAGATTTGTAATTAAACTTTGGTGCTTTCTAAATCTACTGAACTGAGAGGGAAAACCCACGTGATTTGGGAAGTGGGTTGGCCTACTTTTGTGCTGTGTGATCTTGAGTAAGTCACTTGACCTCTCTGGGCCTCAGTTTCCCTCATTTGTATCAGGCTGGAAAATCTGAACAGCTCTCATTGCCGTTTACCTAATCCCTGAATCTCAAAATAGTCTCCAAATGGACCCTGCCAGCCCTTCCACGAAGTACAAGTTCCTGTTTGGACGGCAACCAAGCCCAGGCACCTAGAGAAGGAACGTGCTCTGTGCACCATCTGTGAAGAGCCTGAGCACTGGGACTTGGGGGCCTGCGACTCTTCCGAACTGGCACTAATGCGATTGTGGGATTAGGATGTTCATCTTCATTTTCACTTTGCTTCATTTGGTGAAATCAAAAGTGACAATGGGCTGCCCGGTGGGTGCTGTCATTCTCCCAGGAGGGCCCACGTCCATCTACTCTGGGAAGGGGTCATCCTGAGAGCTGGCTATCACTGGCAAGGCAGGTGGTTTAGGCTTTCATCACCCGAGACACAGAATGCCAGCACCCGTTAGGGAGAGAAGTCAGAGAAGCCAGGGTAGAAATGTGTGTGACCACATGGGAGCCAGCAACCCCCTTTTACAGAGGAGGATGCCGGCAGGAGCCTGGACTGAGCCTGAGCCACCTGCCGATGGAGGCAGTGCCCATGTGTGCCTACATTTTCTCGTCTGTAAAATGGAGCAACTCACTCCTCCTTCTCTGTCCTGCAGAAGAACGATACGCTCATCACCGGATGAGAAGGTACAACTTCGCTTCCAGAGCTTCCATAGAGAGGAAACAGAACAGAAGCCTTAGGAACTATTGTCATCACGGCCATTGGTCATTATCCAGCTCTAAAGGAGCAGCAGCAAGGCCTGGATGGCCTTATGGTGAGAGCAGGTCTCACCTTTTGTGCAAAAGCTACATCTGCATTTCAACAGGAAGGCGTTAGGCCAGAGAACAGGGCTAACCCAGCGCAGACTGGGGGAACCCTGCAGAGCTCCTGCAACCAGTGCATGTGGCGCTGACACTCTGGGTTGTGACCACCTCTCCTGAGTCCCTGTGAGCGTTGGCTCGCTTTCCGGGTCCCTGGACTGAGCTCACGCATAAGGACAGTTCATACAACTTTCCCGGAACAACTTCTCCTGGTCCCAGCGTCTCTCCAGTGCCCCTCTGTCCCCACTCTGTGGTAAGGCCTGGCCTGGAGACCACAGAAGTGGGAGAGGAATTGGATCCCCTCTGCTTGCCATGAAGAAGGGGACACTTCTTCTCTGTGAGCTGGGGGTGGCGGACATAGGAGAAATAGGTAGAGGTTATAGGGCGACTGGTTTGGGCCAGTACCTTAATCAGCTCTGGTTGCTATGACAAAATACCCCTGCATGGCTTAAACACTAGATATTTATTTCTCACAATTCTGGCATCTGGGAAGTCTGAGGTGAAGGTGCCAGCAGCTTTGGCTCCTGGTGAGGGCTCTCTTCCTACTTGCAGATGGCCGTTTTCTTGCTCCGTCCTCACGTGCTGGAGAGAGCAAGCTTGCTGGTATCTCCTCGTCTTCTTATAAGGACACTAATCCATTGCTGAGGCTGCACCTCCATGACCTCGTCTAAAACCCTTGACTTCCCAAAGCCCCCGCCGCCTAATACCATCCCACTGTGGGTTACCCTTCAATATATGAGTTTTGCCATATTGGAAACTCGGGGCATCCAGTATTGGAAAAGACAGGAACAATCCTCTCAGAACAGACACCACCTTGGGCCCTTTCCTCTGGTGTTCCAAAGGCAGGAACCCTCCGGGAGGAGTCTGAGAATGGGTGGGATGTGGTTCTCCTTCCAAGCACGAGTTTCCATGACGAGGGCTGGAACTAGGGTGAGGCAATGAGGTGCCCAGAGTGCAGGATTTAAGGCAGCACTCACTCTTGGGGGCCGCTCCTGGGACTGCAGAAGCATGAAGGTGAGGGGGGCCTCCTTAAAATTTGCACCCTGGCACCTTGCTTGTCTCACCCTAGTCCTGGCCCTGTCCATCACCCAGTCTTCAACCTGCCCCATTAAAGTTGTCTTTCAGTCAGGAAAACATAGATGTCTTTTCTAGGCAGTCAGCTCAGATACAGCAGGTGCGCGCAGGTACATCAGGTGGGGGTGGGTATAGCAGGCGGGTCAGGAGCAACAGAGGTACAGGCTACTCCAGGATGTCAAGGGAACTCTCAAGCCCGTTAACCCATAAACATCAGGCACGGTGGTAGCATTAGGCTCACTCTGAAGGCTGGGGGAGGAAAATGATTAAGAGAGAGGGAGACCTTTGCTTTGATCAGGGAATATTTCCACACCTCCACAAGAAAGGAAGAAATGAAAACTCACCAAACTTCCACTCTAGGTCGGCCATCTGCCACTTCTAATCATTACCTTATTTGACCCTCCACATAGCCCAGCCACACGCGTATCATTCTCAATTTACAGATAAGGAAACTGAGGCTTTGGGACAAAGGATCTGTCCAAGGTCACAGGGAATCCGCGAATCAGAACCTCAGGTCTGAGACCAAGGCCAGCGCCCCACAGTCCCAAGGCAGGACTCACTGTTCCCTGTCCCTCCCTCATCTAATCACTCCAGCAGCACACACAGCATAAGGGCCTGTGAAGAGGCAGGAAGGATTCTAGGAGCCTGGGAGGTCACTTGCCTTCCAGTGGGGACTGAGAACGTTAAAAGCCAACAACAAACAAGTCGACAAACCACAAGAGCCATAAATAAAACATGAGAGACAGAGAAGGCCGGGCGAGACTGGCTAGATGGGGTAGGGACCTCTCTGAGGCCAGGGGCATTTGTCCTGAACACTGAGTGAGGAGGAGCCAGCCAGGCGACGATTGAGGGGCAGAGGTTATGGGTGCTGGGGTGTGAAAGGTGAGCGGTGGAGGCACGGTGCGCAGGGACAGAGCATGACCCAGAGTGAGGGTGGAGGGGAAGGCTGTGAGCGGATGAAGCCCAGCAGAAGAAGTTGCATTTTTTTTCTAAGTACAAAGGGAAGCCACTGAAAAGATCTAAACAGTGAAGCTGCAACATCCAATTTACCAATTAAGAAGATCACTCCGGCTCTGGTGTGCCCACCAGCCAGGACGCTGGAGGCCATGTGGCAGCCAGCCGCCAACTGGCAACACTCCAGGCGAGAGGAGGTGGCGGCTTGAGTGACGGTGGGAGCTGCGAGCCGAGGACGTTGACAGTGGTGCAGAATGCCTTTTGGGCAGAGCTTGGGCCTGGCGTCCTTGTCCTCTTCGCAGGCTGGCGGCTGGGGAAATAGGAGTTGGACTGGCATCGCGGAAAGCCAGAACCCAGGCCCAGCCTTGGCTCACAGAGTGAACACACCGTCCACACTTGATGAGTGAATGAAGAAACTCAAAAAACTCAGGACTGTCTTTTTGGGCAGAACCCCCTCCACGTGGCCCCACCCACATGGGTGGCAGGCACAGACCCAGCACACTGCCAGCTTCCTGGCAACACTGCACGGTCGGAGAGGCAGATAACTGCAGCCCAGTGAGCTGAAAAATGGGATTCTGAACCCTCATTTGCATCTTTTAGCTTTTTAACGCAGAGCCTCCATCACCTCATTTGTCCACAGTCGCCCAGTTCTTACGCCAGGCAGGAGTGAACCTGCCTTCCGAGGGGAACGTCGCCAGGGGGAAGGGAGCCCAGTGGGAGTGGCTGGTCCTTCTACCACCCGAGGGCCCCAAGAATCACTGTTTCATTGACAATAAAATGGGACATTTAGTATTCACCCAACACTAATGCATGGCTAATTACACACCATCCTTCCAGAGCAAAAGTTATCCGTTTTATTCAGGGGGAGGGCATGAAAGCACCTTCTCCACTTAAAATGCTGATCTTACTGTGCATTGTTCTTTGAAGTACAATTAAAAGAGTCTTGGCCTAATCATGACTTTCAGAGGGCGTCACAGAGTGGGAGGAAATGGTCCCTCCTAAGAGCACAGAGGGGACTTCTTTTCAATCTTCTTAAAGAAGTAAGAAAATGCCGGGCGCGGTGGCTCAAGCCTGTAATCCCAGCACTTTGGGAGGCCGAGGCGGGTGGATCACGAGGTCAAGAGATCAACACCATACTGGTCAACATGGTGAAACCCCGTCTCTACTAAAAACACAAAAAATTAGCTGGGCATGGTGGCGTGTGCCTGTAATCCCAACTGCTCAGGAGGCTGAGGCAGGAGAATAGCCTGAACCCAGGAGGCGGAGGTTGCGGTGAGCTGAGATCGCGCCATTGCACTCCAGCCTGGGTTACAAGAGCAAAACTCCGTCTCAAAAAAAAAAAAAAAAAGAAGTAAGAAAACCCAAACCGTAAGTAGGTTTAAGTGCTTCCCCCAACCCCCAGACATAATCTTCTCACACAACAGAGGTGCTATCAAGTCACACAGCACAACTCTGACACCTAACCCGCTCTGGGGAGCCCCCGACTTACAGCCCCACTTTGCCAAGCTAGGCTGGGCGTCAAGATGCAGTGAACCCCAAGAGCGAGGTCCGCCGGTGCTCTGAGAGGTAGGACTTGTCTTCCTTCTTCCCGGAGCTGCAGCCCAGGGAGGATTTCCGCCAGAAGGCACGAATGTATTTCTGTTTATTTATGATGTCTTACATCTTTTGGAACTTGGAAGGAAAGTTGGTTTGATGTCACTTATCTCCTCTGTTCCATGTTTAGGTTGATATTCTGGTTCATCTGGTTTTTCCTTTTTCTTTTTTTTTGAGACACAGTCTCACTCTGTCGTCCAGGCTGGAGTACAATGGCACTATCTCGGCTCATCGCAACCTCTACTGACCAGGTTCAAGCAATTCCGCTTCAGCCTCCTAGGTAGCTGGGATTACAGGTCCCTACACTATACTTGGTTAATTTTTAGCAGAGACAGGGTCTCACTGTATTGGTCAGGCTGCTCTCAAACTCCTGACCTCAAGTGATCCATCTGCCTTAGCCTCCCAACGTGCTGAGATTACAGGCATAAGCCACCATGCCCAGCCTGGTCCACCTGTTTTTGAAGCTGGGTAGGTCTCAGTTACAGCCCCTGTTCGAATCTCTAAGTAGTGACTGTCTTTTGAGCCTGTCCTTCGATCATCTCTGGTTGCCCGGCTCCTGCCCAGAGCCCCTGCAGTCAGCAGACTGACCACCCAACAGTGCCAGAGCAAGCACATCTGGCTTCTCTCAGCCCTTCCAGAAGCAGCCAGCTCAGAGTCCAAGCCACAGTCCTGACACAGACCCCATTTCCCTGCTGGTCTTTTCCACCAGAAACCCCTGCACGTGTGGCTGCTGCCACACAGGTAGCTGGAGACTCTGACCTGCTCTACCTCAGGGCCTTTGCACCAGCCATCCCGTCTATTAAAACATCACTGTATCAGCGAGACCTTTCCCGACCACCCTGTTTAAAAGCACAGGCCTACCCTACATGTTCCACCTCCCTTATCTGCTGTATTTTTTTTGCACAGCCATTTCCATGGATATCCCTAGATGTGGCTTTGCCTCCAGTCTTCCTTCTGTCACTGGGATAATCAGACGATATGGGCAGGAATTTTTGCTCAGCATGAATCCACAGTGCCTCAAACAGGGCCTGGCACAAATAAGACCCTTCCTTTTTGTTTTTTTTTGAGATCGAGTCTCATTCTGTCACCCAGGCTGGAGTGCCATGGTATGATCATGGTGCACTGTAGCCTCGACCTCCCAGTCTTAAGCAATCCTCCCTCCTCAGCCTTCCAAGTAGCTGGGACCACAGGCAAATGCCATCATGCCCAGCTAATTTTAATTATTTTTAGAGACAGGGTCTCCCTATGTTGCCCAGGATGGTCTTGAACTCATGAATTCAAGCAATCCTCCCACCTCAGCCTCCCGAAGTGCTGAGATTCCAGGCAACCAGCCCTTCCTAAGTAGTTGCTAAATCAATGAATGAAATGAACTCAGGTCAGTCCTGGATTCAAATCCCAGCTCACAGCCGAGTGCCACTACACAAGTTAATTCACTGCTCTGGGCCTTCATTTCCATGTCTATAAAATGAACAACATATCCACACTGTGGAGGGTGGTGGCAGGGACTGCACATCAGCCTCTCAGCCCTGGGCCACCAACACAGGTTACCACTCAAGACCTTGTGCCTCAGTGGGCTGTTCAGCTCTGAGAACCTTCTTCTGGGGTCCTGTCTTGCATTTACTCCTCTGACCTACCTCCCCAGGGCAGAGGCTGCCTAAGCCTCTCCTGTATCCCGGGGGAACACTTTGCTTGGACCATGGATGTGGGAGAAATAAATGGTTGGTTCTAGAAACCCAACATCCCCACACTTCCCTGGGGCTTCCAGGACACCTGTCTGCTCAGTTTTGCAAAACAGAAGCAGGTTGAACCCCTCGGGGCTCTCCTGATGACATGGAGCCTTCTTTGGACTGGAACTTAGACTTGGGGGCTCAGAACCACTCAAGAGTGACGTTCCTCCATGGCAGGACCCTGGATTTCCCACATTCAGGTCCTGAAACGACCATGACACATACCATTCTCCAAGGGGAGCCCAGTTCACCCAGAGCATGTTGGGGTCACTTCAATCAGTGAAAATGGCTTCTCAACCTTCACGGGGCATTTGGACAACATCCTGCTCTTGAAAATAAAAATAAAATTGTCCACTGAAGTCCTCCCAATAATCAGCACCTGTCTGTCCCAGCTGCTGCTGGCGCAGTCACATGACCTCACCCGCAGGCTCTTGCCTGACCACCCTGGAGTCACGTGGCCAGGGCAGGGGCCCCTCGTCCCTCGGTTTCCCCAGCCGCTGCAGCTGGGCTTACTCTTGCTGCCAGTTGTGCTCTCGGTGGACAGGGAATGAGTCCTGGGCTTAAATCTGCAGCACCCTCTAAAGCCCTTCCGCTGACATAGCCCACGTCTATGAGAACTGCATTCAGACTTAGTTTGCCCAGCCAGCACTCCAGGGCCCTGTTAAACCCAGAGTCCACAGCCCCACGCATGTGTGTTTACAGGCCTCCTCTAATAGGGGCCCAGCCCTCCTCTTTACATCACCTTCCCTTCCCTCTCTCTTAAAGGGACTGGCCAAGGGCCACCAACTAGACTGGACCACAAGCCTGCTTGTTGGGCTCTCTGCTATCCCCTTAGGAAACCACAACGCCGAGGCCCCAGAACCTGAATGACAACAAGCTCTGGCCTCGTGGATGGCAGGTCTCCTGGGTCCTGTGGAAAGGTGTCCATCTTAAGTCCTTCCCAGTTCTGAGAAAGACCACTTTTGTCCAAGTTCGGCTCATCTGAGTTCTGACAAGTACACCAGCTCTGTGGGTATGGATGCAAGTGGGGCACGCACCCTCGATCCTCTCACTACAGAGATGCAGGAGCAATGGCAGAAGGCTCCCCAGAGCAGCCCGATCCCCCAGGGATCTGGGGGTCCCACAGACTTTCCCACTTGAGACATAACCTAGAGCAGCTGTCTGCCTGGTTTGCTGCTTACCGCTGGCACCTAAGCATGGTAACTGGCGTGCAGAGAACATTTTGCTGCATAAAGGCAGGGTGGAGGAATACAAGAGCATTCTCAGTCATCGTACATGAGCTGCTCAGGCACGCAGGGGCCCTGTGGGAGGGACTCCCTATTCCTCTCTTTCCAGACAGAAAACCAAGACACCAAACAGCCCGTTTGAGACTTGGGAGAGTGAAGGCTTGGTGCCTGGAAGCGCCATCTCTCTCCTTCCGGCAGCTGCAGGGTGTCGCCGAGGCAACAGACGGCTGTCTGACGGGATTTGGCAGTTTAACTCTTATTCCGCACAAAACACGAAAGTGAGAATGATGGAACAGATGTTCTTGCTTCCGACTGTTCATGCAAGGGAGAGGAGTTCGTGATTCATCTGGTCCAGGCTGAATCCACGTCATTCCCGTCACACCCAGCAGGTGTCGGCCACCTGTCCCCTGTGAACCAAAGAACAGCCTTCAACCTCCCAAATGCCACAATTCCTAAAGGGTACCAACCTCACCTTCCAGCTTGGGCTCAGGAGACGGAGCTGGGATCCTTCTGAGGTGCAACCATGCCAGGCCTAGCGCGGCGGTTCTCAACCCTCAGGTGCACCCAGACTACTTGGAAGAGGATTGTTGAAACAGTGACTAAGAAACACAGAGTTTCTAATTCAGTATGTCTAGAACAGGGCCCCAAAATTTGCATTTATAGAAAGTTCCCAAATGATGCTGATGCTGCTGGTCTGAGCCACTGGTGTATACGGTCATCCCTCTCAGAACACGGTGCCTATACCATCACCATCAGCATCACTGAGAAATGGATTAGGAATGCAGGTTCTCCCTGCCCTCAGACCTCCGCAATAGGCTCTCTCCGGAATAGGAATTGTTAGGTGGGAGTCGCTCTCTGGAGATGGGGCCCAAGAATCTGGGTTTTAACAAATGCTCCAGGGAATCCTGGTGCACACTGACATCTGAAAGCCATGGTCTAAACCTTGGCCACCTATGAGAATCACCTGAATAGTACTTCCAATGCACAGGTGGCACTCTGATCTCTGGGGCTAGGACTCAGCCTCAGCCATCTTTCAATCTCCCCGGGCAATTATAAAGTGCAGCCACGCTTGAGAGCCATGAGCCTAGAGCCTCACTACTCAAAGTGTGGCCTCGGAACCAGAGATACCAGCATCACCCAGAAGCTGGTTAGCAATGCAGATACTGCACCCCTGCATCTGCTGAGTCAGCCCGCATTCCAGCAAGATCCCTGCATAACGGGTCTGCATGACAAAGTGCATGATCCTCTGACATAGAGACCCCTCCTCCCCATACTCACTGGCAGTGCAATCTACAAGCAAAGCGTTCATCTTCTCTGGGACTCAGTTTACTCATCTGTGACATAGGTTCACTATGTAAGCTAGGTAACAACACACCCCTCCTATGGCAGTTGTGAGATCCAGTAAGATGACAGCTGAGTTGCTTGACTGTAGGTGCATGATAAGCTGCAGTGGGAAACTCGCATGCCTCCCAGAGAGCCTCGGTGGCCTCGCTCTAGCCCTTCTTAACCGCCTGGCCCCTGGGTCTGATGTTTCTTGGGGCTATGCCAGGTGGTGGGAGCTGGAAAGCTAGGGCTGCCCATAGAGGCCACACAGGAGCCAAGACCACATGTACGGTACAGGCAGCACCAAGGCAGAGGTCGGGGAGGGTGGGGGGCCTGGTCTAGGGCCATAGGCTGATGCCAGAGTGCCCATCCTGGAGCTGGAGGCCAAGCTCGACCGGAGGAAGTGGGTAAGGTGACAAGAGGTGGGGAGGGTTGTACTGGAGCAGCAAGGAAGCAAGGTGGAGGGGTCCGCGGTGACGTGCTGGTACTGGCCTCTGCACTCAGCAGCAAGAAAGCAGGGCAGAGGGTCCACAGCGACGGGCTCTGCATTTGCTTTCCATGGATTCTGCTCCTGGTGGGGGGGGTGAGGTCTCAGGTGGTGGGCACAGGTGGAATAAGCCTACTGAAGTCAGAGAGAGAGTGCGAGGAGGGTTTCCAGGCTGCCTCGGCTCAGCACTGTACAGAGCCCCAGGGCCCTAGAAGACTTCGGGTCACACGGCGCCCTCCAGGCTCAGAGGCCACTTGCGGACAGGCAGAGGCCCCGCAGCACCCTCCTGCCTCTCCTGTGAGCAAGGAGCCTGTGGCTGCTGCCCCTGGTACCCAGGGTCTGTCCCCCTGGATCCTAGAGCTTGGGCAGGTGGGAGTCGCTGCTCCACTGCCGGCCTTGCCTCCGGTCTGTGCGGGCATTTAAACCAGATCTCCCGCCACTCTGAAGCCTCCCGGTTCCCCTCCATCCTTCAACAGCTGTCCCCACTTCTCTCTCTGCCAAAGGGAAAAGTGCCTCTGAAGATTGGACTCAGCTCACCCATTTAAAAAATTAGAGAACTGAAAAATGAGCATCTTAATCAATGAGTGAAATGCACCAATAGCACATGTGTCTCTTTCCATTCCCTATGGGGCTGGCATCTTCCAGTTCCCTCCAGATGCTCTCCCTGGCTTTGTGCCCTTAGGGCTGGCCTATGGCTCCCTTGGGTTGAGTTGAGGCAGTGTTGTGGGCTCCTCTGCAGAGCTCATTCTGGATTGCAACGACCCTCCCTCCTCCTGTCCTCCAGGCCTGGGGCGTTTGTCCCTAGCTCCAGGGGAGGGGACGGCACCAGCCCTCGGTGTTTACCCACCTCTGTATTACCTTCTCCCCAGTTACCAGCTCAAGAGCATTACCTCTCTTCTGCCTCACCCTATCTGATATAACCACCAGGATGAGAAAGAGAACGAGATGGCAGAGTATAAGGAAAAGGAAATAGGGTACTGTGAGGAAGAACGAGGAAGAAAGAGGAAAAGAGGAGGAAGAGAATGAGAGAGAGTTTTCTGGGCACAGGGCTTGGGCAGTCCAGGAGCTCTGGGACTAGGGAGCCACCTGCCCACTTGGAACAGCTGATAACTTCTCCAGCAGTTTGTCCTCTCCATAACAGGAATGGCTAGCCTTCTATTCATAACTTCCAATTTAGTATGTTAAATGAAGACCTATTTTCCACCTAGAAGTTGAAGTTCAAGAAGGGGCAAAAATTAAAAGAAAACAACTCAAACTTTCAGAGATTTCCTTAGGAGACTAGAGCAGAGGGTCCTAAACTTGAGTGTGCCAGAATCACAGTCTTGTGCACAAAAATCCTGATTCTCAAAAACTACCCTTAGAAATTCTGATTCCTGGGTCAGAGGTTGAGCCTGAGAACTGGTATTGTTTACAAACACCGAAGGGATCCTGAAGCAAGTGATCTTAGCTGCCACTTTGAGAAACTCCAACTTAGATGTGTGGTTCCTGAAAGTCTCCATCACGCCCACAACCTGCCAGCTTGCCACCCATCGTGTTGCTTTTGGAGGCTGTTCAGACTCTTAGAAATTATGTTCCAACGTTCTCAGCCCAAGATAGATCTGGTTAGGGATGTCACCCAGTGATAGCCAAAGGAACTCCGGGAAAAGGACTGTCCAGGAGTAGATTTAATTAAGGATGATGGATTTGATTAGTAGATGCAAGGCCTCCCTGTGAGCCAACAGGACATGGCAAATGTAGGCACCCGTCCTAGGCAGGTGTCTCTGGCCAGAACCCACAGCTTAAGAGGAAATCAAGAGAAGATGGAGTAAGCCCAAAGGAAGCTGTAAAACAGAGTCACAGGCTGGCAGGACAGTCATCCTGAAAGGCCAGAGGAGCTGAGAGAGTGCAGCCTAGAGAAAAGCACTGAATAACCTTCTTTAACAAGAAGAGTGAACATGAAAGACGGAAACAGGAGCCTCCCACCCCTTGGGGCTGAGCTTGCAGCCTCACCGCTAGCCAGGAGGCCACAGTACCCGGAAGCAGCTTATGTCCCAAGAGAGCTTACTGCCCACCCTGCCCCTCACCTGTGTGAGAAGAACAGGCAAGTGCCCCTCTGTGCTCCCATGTGGGGTCTCCACCAAAAACCCATGCTGACCCCTGAGGCCCACAGACCCTGCTGAGTTCACCCTGCTCAGGTGGTAAGTCAGAGCCCCAAATGCTCACTGCAGATGGGCGGCACTTGTGAACGATTTCACTGGGCTGTCACCTCGCGCAGGAGTGGGCTGTTGGGTTCTGGTCAGATGCCTCCGGCTGCTCTCTGTGCTCTGGGAGCCCGTAACTAAGTCATCACCATCCCTTTTCATGTGGTTCTCTGGAGGTGGGGGAAGACAGACCGAGTTCTTCAACTGCGCAAACACACTGGCCATCCAAAAGGACAGGGGACCAAGACTTGGCAGAATGGTGGCCTAGGGGATGGGTAGTGAGATCGTGACAGCCCTCTGCATCTTCATCTGTCCAAGGAGGGCACTGGACAAGACATTTTCTTGGATCCTTTCTGACCTGAATTATCTGTGTCTGGAACCTAACATATGACACTACAAATATTTATTCTCCACCATGTGCTGGCACTGTCCTAAGCACCGAGACACAGAGTCTCAATGACACAACAAACCTTCCTCAGAGGATCTCGACGTGAAACCGTCACAGCTCAGAAATGCCCCAGCCTCACTGAGACATCTGACGTTTGCAAGACACAGTGTATCAACTGTTCATTCCTGTGATTCTGGATGTTTCTCCTCACCAAAGTAGACTGTTAATTCATTAAGCATTAACTGGGCCTCGGTTTTGTCTGTAACATACATAGACTAAATTATTTTAACTACAGAACTACCTTCTCTGGGATAAAATGTAGCATTTTTGCCCTTAGGTTTTATAAAGGAGCAAAATGAAAAAGACCCATTTTTTAAAAAAAGCTCTGCATCATTAATGAAATTCCAGCCAGACATTGTTCTTTCTGCCTTTGATATGAACACTCCAAATAGATTCCAGTTCCAGGAAGTTGTCTCCTATGGAAACTCTGAAGCATCCTTTTATCAGAAAATATAACGTTTCCCTTTTTGTCTCAGCTGCCAGGAAGCTCAGAAATAAACTGAGTGTTCAATTGCAGTCACATTCAACTTAGGCATGTCTGTTGTTTGGTGTCTTCTGCTTGGGTTTTTAAAAATTCTGTACTAAGTTTCCTGTTCTTGTGTGTTTTAAAATTATGAGAAGCCTCCACACATTCTGGAGTTGAATAGGGATTAATATTCCAGAGGGGTCACAGAATGTGAAAACTAGAGGAGACCATCCCTTCCTCTATGGGAAGAAACTTATGCTCAGAGAAGGTGAGCAACTTACCTGAGGCCAGTCAGTGGCGTGGGGACTCAAGCCTGGAGGTTCAGCCAGTCCCCGGCCCAGCGGTCCTAACTACCTTCACTTCTTCTACCATTTTCTCAGGACCAGGGAAATATCCCCTCTTTCTGATGGGGATACTAAAGTCCCAGAGAGAGGAGAGATGTGGACTCTGCATGCAAAGGAGGAGGGGTGTGCTGGCCACCCATCACCTTGTCCTCTTGCTCAGATCTTGGGCCACCATGGAGCCCACCATGGGAATGAGAACTCACCCCCTCAGACGATGTGTGTTGCTTGTTGCAGTAGATATCATACACAATAAAGGAAACTTTTCTTGGAGCCAAATTTATTGTTGATTTCCAAAAATGGATTCCTCAGTCCCATCTTCTTGCCACATCTCTTTCCCTCCACCTCTGATTAATCCCACTGGACCGTCATCCCAGAAGTGACATTCCGTTGAGTGCATCAGTATCTCGGACCTGCTGTTGAAGACTTCTGTTCAGAGTGCCATTCGTCTCTGGCTGGAACACCCTGAGTGCCTTCCGCCCTCGACGGCTTGGGGGTTCATCCTGGCCCAAATGGGGCCTCGGGGTGACCTCCTTTTTGATTTGACTTTAGGTTCTATTTTGATTATGAGCCCCGCCTAAACAGAACAGAGCTCTCTAGGAAAAAGCAACAGCAAGTTCGGGGTTTGATGTCAGGCCGGGGTTTGAGTGTCTGCTCTGCCAATTACTGACCATTGGCAATTACCCACCCTTCCCTACTGAGCTGATTCAAGATGGAAAGGGCAGATATGTACCAGCGTTCTGTAAACACCAAAGGGTGCTGGTTATCATTGTATGGTTTGGGATGAGTCAGCGCGCTGGGAATGAACAAGCAGCATGCTAATGGGTCCTCCTGACCCAAGAATGGATGGTCGAGCAAAATCGTTATTGTGGAATAGTATTCAAACACGTATTTTCCAGCAGTCCAGTGGTCTCTGTCATTCTCTTTCAGTTGGCTTTGTGAGGAGGTGGGGGATGAGTAAGTGCCCAGGAGGTACCTGGCAGCTTGCTGGGGCTCAACAGACGCTAGCAGGCTCCAACGTGTTAGTCGTAAGCGAAGACAGTGCTGGACATTTCTAGCTTTAATGGACAAGCCAGGAATTGGAGTAAAATATGGTGCATCTGAGAGGGCCTGTGACTGATGGGCAGACAGGTGGAGAGCACCTTGACCACAGTCACAGTGAGACCAACGCCGGCCGATTCTCCCCTGAGTTTCCTTCCACACCAGGAGAGGGCAACAGAGTTGAAACCACTTGCACAGAGGGAGACAGATGCTCCCCGGGAAGGCTAGGGTCTCCTTGCCCAATCCTAAGGCTGGAACACAAGCCCTGCCAGCCTCTAGTTCCCAGGCAGCTTGGCCACATACTCGACCGTCTCCTTTTACAGGAAAAGTGATTTTTTAAATTTCATCCCTACTCCCAGCTTAGTGGGGAAAAGGGTGACAGTGAGGGGCTGGATTAACCAACACTCAGGCCACCTGGAAAACTCTCTCCTATATGTCTTCAATCTCCCCTTCTCCCTCCTGCCAAGAAAAGTTACCCCAGTGAGGTTCTGTTTCTTCTCCAGGAGCTGCTTCCACAGAAAAGGAAGCCACTGTGGCAAGTAGTGAAGGAACCGCACAGAGCTTGAGATGGCAATGCCTGGGCTACTGGGGGATAGGGAGTTCATGCTCAGACGCCTGGGCTACTGGGGGATAGGGAGTTCATGCTCAGCAGGTGCCGATTTCAGCTGGGGAGAGTGAAAAGGTTCTGGAGGCGGATGGTGCTGTGGTTGCATGACAACATGAATGTGCTTAATGGCATTGAGCTGTAACTTACAAATGGTTAAAATGATAAAACTCGTGTGATGTGTATTTTACTGTGCTTTTTAAAAAAAGAACACCTGGGTTCACATCCCAGCTCTGCCCCTTGCTGGCACGTGACCTTCGGGAGCTGCCCATCTCTCCCAGAGGCCTTGGTTTCTCTCTCCGAACACAGCCCTTGCTGCCCTGACGCTCCCAGGACTGCAGGACCCAGACAAAGCCCTGGCAGTTGTGCCAATAGCAATGGGGGACCTGAGAGAAACTCGCATCCTCCTGCCAGCCAACAGTCCCTTGGCTACCCCAGCAGAGAGAGTGTGGGTGGTGCCACCCCAGGTTGCTCCCCCATCACTCAGCCTTGAGGAGGCTTCGAGTGGCTTCTCCCAGCAAAGAACACAGTAACATTGAGGCCAGCTGCTGCCCACCAATGAAATCAAGTCCAGCGTCCTCCCCAGCATGCCTGGGGTGCTGGGGAGGAGCAGGTGCACTGCGCTGCAAAGCAAACAACAGCCAAGAGCCGCCTTCAAACCCCGGTCCTCTGAGCCAGCCAGGGCTGTGCGCCTGCCCACTGTGAGAGAGTTCCCATGCCCTCGCCCACTGCCTGCCCTAGGAACACGGCTGAAAGAAGGGAAATTACACCTCTGCTGGGGCCCACGCCACTGCACAAGGCATGTGGTCTCGCGGGTCTGCGTGACTCCTCTGTAGGATGGGGGAAAGGGAGAAATCTGTCCCAGTGACGTTTCGATTAAAGGGAAAGCAAAGCCCCCTACGGTAGCACTGGCCAGGGGCTGGGAGACCAGAATTCAAATCCCAGCCCAGCCCAGCCCAGCCCTGCTGACAGCAAGGCCGAGTCACCTGGTCTCTGCTCATGCCTGGCCACCTCCACCACATTCTGTAGGGAGCCTTGGGTTCAGATTCTGCTCAGCACTTGGACAATTCACTCAATCTCTGAGCCTCCCTCATAGGAACACGGAGGTATCAAAAGTGCCCCCATCTTGCCTGTGTTGTGGGAGGGTTTAGTGGGGTCATGAGTGAAAAAGCCTATTTGTTGAATGAATGACTGATTGCAAACAAGCCCGCCCAAGACTCCGGCAGGTCCTCCTTCCTTCGCCTGCCACGGGCCTCTGAGTCCATGTCATAGTGGAGGCTCGATGAAGGGAAAGCTACCACGGAAGATCAGTTCCAAGAGACCTGGAAGGACGCAGACAGCAGCTCATCCAGCCCCCATTTACAGGACAGAACCTCAGAACCAGACACGCCTGCAAGTGCCCGTCCCTCTGCGCCCCTGGATGGTGTGAGGGCTCCCTGTGCATGGAGGCCTGCAATCACTCATCTAACACATGGCTACCAGGTGTCTGCTGTGTGCCAAATGGTGGTCATAGGAAGGCAAAAAGACAGTCTCCACCTTGAAGAGTACAAAGTCCACAATCCAGGTAGACAACAAGGCAGCCACTGTGTCTCATTCCCTGATGAATGAATGTCACAAAGCCATGGAAGTGATTCAGTGGCTTCCTTATTGATAGGCCAGCTCACCTCTCCCCCTCTCTCTGCCGCTCTCTCTCTCTCTCTCGCTCTCTCTCTCTCTCTCTCAGAGCAGGCTACCTAGGATTTTGCTTTCAACCCTCTAATATCGACATGGCCTCCCTGAAAGCAGAAGACATCTGGCTCCCTGAGTCCCAGTGGGCTGAAGGGCTACAATGAACCAAGGCCGTCCGTGTGGATGCGGGAGGCGGACCCTGCTGAGCATGTACGCCACGGACGCTGGTAGTCTTCCCAGGCCCATCCCACCACACCACCGAGACCAGGGCCAGAAAAGGATGGACAGCTGCCGAGGTCTAAGCAGGTCCAAAAAAAGACCATTGACATGCTGGAGATCACACAGCTGGTGAGGTTTTCTGACCCTGCATCCCCAAGAGATGGGTTTCATGGGTGCTCCCTTTAGAAGCAGCCTCAAGACCTCCCCAAGTTGGGGTGCACTGCAGAAGATGTCCAGGCCAGCACCCTCATTTTACTAAGATGGAACCCAGGAGGTGTGGCCTGCCTGAAACCATGGAGGTTTTCAGTAGCAAAGAAAGCTCTAGAACCCATGCCTCAGGGATCCATGGGTCTCCCCAAATCCCAGGGACACCCTGCCCTCTGGTGGCCAGCTGGAGGATACGTGTGGAGAATGACAAAATTCCCTAATCCCTGCACGGATTAAGAGATGAGACTCTAATAAGCCAAGCAGTCTGCCAGTGGGCCTAGGGAAGCGGAAAGTCGTCCGTCACTGGAGGAATGCAGGATGAGACTAAATTACAACCTTGGATGTGACCCAAAATACGTAACAACAGAACTGCACAAGCCCCAGCCCAAAAGCGTGAGCCATCTTCATCAGTCAGGACGGGTGGGGACAGGCACCTGACTAATTGCCGTGGATGTGACCACTCTCAGAGAGAGATGAGTGCTAATGTCCCTCTGCCTCCAAAGATCTATCACGGAGGTGAGTTCTGGGACAGAGACAGTGCGGGGTCATAGAACGAGGAGGAGCTCTGCAATCAGGCAGTAACGTGGGAAGGTGACTGGACCACTCTGATGGGAGTAAAGCACTCACCTTCCAAATGTGTAGAAGGATTCAGTGAGCTGATTTTTGAAAAAGTGTGGACCCTCAATAAATGGCAGCCATTATCTTGACAACAGGTGGCGATACAGGCGATGACTCCAGAACGTATCTTTTTGGAGCAGAAACTGTCACCTACATCTCTCTAGCTTTCATATTTTTGCTCTTTTGATTAACATTATAAACCTAGTGGGTCTGCCTTATTTAGCCTCCTTCCCGTTTCATCAGCAGGAGTGCTGGGAATGGAAAGGAACTGGCCTCTATTTCCATGCACCCACATGAGGGTCATCCTCTTGCTGTGCTGGTAGATTTTGTTTGCTAAAATCTGAGGAGGGTTCCCATGTACCCGCAGGTCCTGGTGACACTCAATGACAGCCTAGCCCCACCCCCACTACCTAAGCCCTAACTCGCCATGATTCAGAACAGATTCATAGGAGAGAATAGATTTATTGCCTGATATGCATATTTAATGACTTTCAAGGATAGTTCATAACTATACCATGCAATTTATTGGTATTTAATGTTATACGTTAATGAATAATTTTTAAGCCATCCAACACTGGCCAATTTGGGAAACTTAATATAACATTCAATAACTCTTGTCAAGACCTAATAAATTTCCATGGATTTATATATCCTATGAAATGCACTCCATCTCAAACAAATTAAATAATGCATGTGATGATGTGATGGGGGAGAGGGCAGACAATCTGTTGAGGGCTGATTTGATGGGAAACAGGCGTATTTTATCACTTGGGCTTTTTATGAGGGTCTCGTGCATTCTCTTCCAGAGAGAGAAACAGGCACCCCAAGACACTCAGCCAGACAGCTCCTCCCCCAGTGCTGACACATTGCCTTGTCCCATGTCACTCATCTCCCTTGCAAACTTCAGTGGCTACCACGGTCTGTGGGCAGGGCCACACTGCTTAGCTGGACATTCCCAAATATCATCCTGCCATTGGCCAGCCTCAGCCCTGCATCATCTAATAGAGATGGTTCCCTTGGGCAAATTACTCTACTGCCATGCCCTGACCCATCTGTCTGCCCCCTGCCCAGAATGCCTCCTGATCATCCCATTTTTCCTATCAAAGCCTGCTTGACTTTAGGGACCCAATCCCATCTTCAATGTCACCTTCTCCCTGCAATCTTCCCTGCATCCCCCACTGAGAAAGAGTTCATTGTCCCTGGGAGGCTCTGGGGTGGCACATCCTACTCTGCCCCTTCCCTGTTTTCTTCCACTAGGAAGGGCTCCTGGAAGGGCCAGGTTCATCCCAGTGAGTTCAATATGCATTTGTTGAAAAAATATATACGTTAACCAAATAATGTTCCTTTGTGTTTGCAGAAAAATGAGGAAGCAAGCTTGGGTCAGCAGCTGCAGGGGTCCCGGTGGCCTCAGGCAGCCAGCATGTTTCTGGTTCCTGGGGGACCTGCCTAGAACCCAGGTCACCTCCTAAGGGGATAAGGCAGCAGGACCTCCACACCAGAGCCAGTCCCTTTGACAGTCTCTCCTCCAGTCAGGTCCTTTAGAAAGACCCCCAACCCCCTAGCCCCCGAAGCGGTCAAGACAGGTGGGCAAGCTGCTCACCTGCCTGAGCCATTTCCTTCTCCATAAGATGGGTTGAGTGCACCCTGGCTCCTCAGTGGGGGACACAGGAAATTACAAGTATGCAGGTCCCTTGTGGACAAGGCAGGTTGCCTGGGACGGACAATGTCCACAGCAGCTCCGGACCCTCTGGTCCCCATGGCTACTTGGACCCTCCACATGGCTTTTCTCTCGGCTCTGAGTGAGGACCCTGTGCTGTGGGGGAGAGGAGGTCCAGGGATGTGCTGTCACACACAGATTTGCAGTCTGAGGTCTTTCCAAGGGCAGAGGGTTCTCTGCTCCTCTTGGTGTTTTGGGGACTTAGAAGGACCTTTATTGTGACCCCAAGGGAAGGGACAACAGACAGGGAAGGTTTCTTCAGGTTCACTGACCACAACCCAGCCCTGCTGCTGCCCCGTCCTAGCTCATGCCAAACTCTGAGGCAGATGTCTCTGTCCCAAGGAAAACCCCATCTGAGACCAACAGACAGACAGGGGAGCTTGGAATGAGATGTTCCCCAAGCAGGCCTGGAGCACAGAGAGGGAGTGGCCTAAGAGGGAGCTTCAAGAAGGAGAACATCTGAGCTTAGTGCTAAGGATGAGGCTGGAGTTCCCCACTGAGAGGGGCCTTCCAGGCAGAGGGGCAGCCCAGGTTCTGGAGTGCCCAGGAGGTCTTGGGAGGGCTGCAGCCTGTGGGGCTGCAGGGTCAGGGGCCAGATGGATTAGCAAACCCCCCTGGGTTCAGACTGAGGAAGGCTCTGAATACAAGGCAGAGATGTCTGCACCAGATCCCATGGGTGACAGGGAGCTGTCAACAGATATTTAACAGGGATTGATCTGACCTGGTTATAAGTAAGAAAGTCTGCACACCTCAGCTCAATCCTTGTCTGATGTCTTCCCAATCAGCCCTGTTTCAAAGGCAAATGGTAGGTGGCAAAATTAATATGTGGCAGCAAAGTAAAAGGAAATAAAAGATACACTGAAAACCAGACTTTCTCTTTGATTTCTCCCAGTTGAAAATCATTTCAGAAAGAAAGCAAATGAAAGGTATGGTTTCTCAAGAAAGAAGGAAGCCCAAGATTTCCTATGTGCTCTGTTTTCTCTGTCTAGGATGTCATAGGATAACTCTTTCAAAAATGACAGGCACATCACCTCTCTGGACACCCCTAAAACAGAGAAAGCGCAATGCTCTTTAAGAGCAGCTTCCTCCAACATGAGTGCTTCATGGATGTTTAACCCACCCCCCAGGCTGAGAAGGGGCATTAGTAACCCCATTGTGACTAAGGGAAAATGGGGGAAATGTTCTGTTTGCTGTCCCATTTAGTATTGGTGAAAAGTCCAGGAGGTATCTTCCCAGAGAGAGAAAATGATGTGGGTGCAAGTCTGGAAAAGAATCTGAAACTGACTTGTGGCTGGCATTAGAGGCCCTGGCACTTCCCTAAATTCTAGATGCTGTGACCTTAACCTGCTGCACCTGTAGGTGGTGAAGTGACCAAAAGCAGGTGGAGTTTGGCACAAGGACAAGAAGGTATTCAGAGATTGCAGACCCAGGGAGGCATGGCTCGGGGTCTGAGGACAGGCTGAGCCAAGGGCACCCGGACAGTGGGCCCATTGGGACCCATTTCTGCTCCTTCTTAGCTATATGGCCTTGGACAAGCCATTTAACTTCTTTAAGCCTGTTTTCTTATTTGTGAAAGGAAGGCCCACACCAATTAACTTTCAGGGTTGGAAGCATCAGATGAAAGAATATATGAAAACATCTCGCAATCTGTAAGTAACGCTGTACAAAAATAGACTCAGAGTGAATCTTGAGAAAGAAATAATGCAATAAAACAACCCAAGGCAAGTAAAAGGGCACAATTAAAATTATTTAAAAATTAATAAAATTAAAAATTGATGAATCAAAACTTTTTAAATATAGAAGTAATACATTCAAGACCTGTTTATTTCAAGAAAAAAAAGTAATATGAATCGTTAGTTAACATAATCAAGAAAAAAAGGAAGAAAGCACAAACATACAAAATAAGAAACGCGACAGGGAAACAGCCACAAACCCAGACGACCTTAAAGGAATCATGCAAGGAAAACAATTATCACGGGGGGGGGAAAGTCATCACAGAGAACACACTGAAAGAACTGGGCCCAGTGGGTTTTACAGAAAAATTCTATTTAATCCTTAAGAACAGACAACAGCAACAACACTATTTAAACCATTCAAGAATATAGAAAAAGAACAGCTTACACATTCTTTTTATGAAACTAGCATCACATTGATATGAACCCCCCCAAAATAAAACATAAATAAAACTATGGGTCTCACGCCTATAATCCCAGCACTTTGGGAGGCTGAGGCAGGTGGATCATGAGGTCAAGAGATCAAGACCATCCTGGTCGAAATGGTGAAACCCCGTCTCTACTAAAGATACAAAAAATTAGCTGGGCATGGTGGCACGTGCCTGTAATCCCAGCTACTCGGGAGGCTGAGGCAGGAGAATTGCCTGAGCCCGGGAGGCAGAGGTTGCGGTGAGCCGAGATTGCGCCATTGCACTCCAGCCTGGGTAACAAGAGCGAAACTCCGTCTCAAAAAAAAAAAAAAAACTCTTAAATAAAACATTAGCAAACAAAATCTACCAGCACAGCAAGAGGATGACATACCTGAGACACATGAGTCATGTATTGCACAAACACAGGGATGTGTTAGAAAACCTATTACCATAACTTTACATAGTAATAGATCAAAAGAGAAAAATTACACAACCATCTCCATAGATACTGAAAAGGCATTTTCTAAAATTCAACATCCATTCTCAATCAAAATAAAACTATGTTAAAACACAATAAAATTCTTACGTGGATATACAATCACACACACACACCCCTCAACTCAAAAGGCTTATTTGGGAAATACTGCAAGTTTCCTAGGAACGTCTATTATCAATACAGATTTGGTAGATAGATAGGCAGCAGGCGGTGGGAAAAAGAGAAAGAATTATAAAAATTAGGAAGAAAGAGGTCAAATTACCAGTTTTTAAGTGAAAGAGTCCAGAAGCTCAACTGACAGATGATTTAAAAAGTAAAGGAATATGATTGTGGAGTACAAAACTTAGAAACAAAAATCCAACAGCTTTACAAATGAAAACAATGTTTTTCTTTAAAAAAAACCACCATTGTAAAAGTAATACAAAGATAAAGTACATAGCAATATATATATGAAGAAATATGTATGAAGAAAACATTAAAACCGTACTATTTGAATAACAGACTTCAAGAGTGGAAAGACATCTGATGTTCTTTACAATGTCCCAACACTGTAAAGATGTTGACTCTCCTTAATTCATAAATTTAATGTGATCCCAATAAAAACCAGTGGATTATTGGGTGTTTTTGTTTGGTTGCTTGTTTTAAACAGAGTCCTGCTCTGGAGCCCAGGATGGAGTAAAGTGGTGCAATCTCAGCTCACAGCAACCTCCACCTCCCAGGCTCAAGCAATCCTCCCACTTCAGCCTCCAGAGTAGCTGGGACTACAGACACACACCACCATGCCAGGCTAAATTTCTTTTTCTATTTTTTGTAGAGAAAGGGTGATACGATTTGGCTGTGTCCCCACCCAAATCTCATCTTGAATTGTAGCTCCCATAATTCTCACACATCGTGGGAGGGACCTGATGGGAGGTAATTGAATCATGGGGGCGGGTCTTTCCTGTGCTGTTCTCATGACAGTGAATAAGTATCATGAGATCTGATGGTTTTATAAAGGGGAGTTCCCCTGCACATGATTTCTTGCCAGCAGGTCGCCATATAAGACACCCCTTTGCTCTTCCTTCCTCTTCTTCTGACATGACTGAGATTAAAAGGAATAATATCTAGATCACCCAGCTGATATATTTGATAGAACAGCAATTTAAACCCTATGTGTGTCAAATTCTAAAGCTCGTTCCCTTACCCATGACACTCTACTGCCTCCCACACGCTTTTTTCTTGCTCAAAAACTACCAAAACCTACGCTTGCTGATCACAGAATTCCACCATCTTTTGGTGAGAAAAAATTCTCATAAAACTTTCCCACAGCCTTGAGATCATGATGTATAACCATTAAACCTCTTTCCTTCATAAATTACCCAGTTCCCGGTATGTCCTTATTAGCAGCATGAGAAAAGACTAATACACGGGGTTTTGTCATGTTGCTCAGGCTGGTCTTGAACTCCTGAGCTCAAGCAATATACCTGCATTGGCCTCCCAGAGTACTGGGATTATAGGCATAAGCCACTGTGCCTGGCCAAAAACAACGGATTCTTAACTAGATAAGTTGATTCTCAAATTCACATGGAAAAATAAGCAAGAATATTTAGAAAATTTCTGAAAAAAATAGAAGAGAAAGAGACTACTAATGGATGATAAACATATTACAAAGATACAGAATAGTGGAAATAATACAGTAATGGCATAAAAGATGTAGGCAGACCTACTGGAGAGATTCTGAAGACCAGAAACAGACTGAAGAGCATACTGGAATGTGATAAATGACAAAGGTGGTGTTTCAAATCGGGAGTAGATTATTCAATAAGTGATGGTGGCCCAGATGATTAGACATCTGGAAAAACGAAAAGTGGATACCAACTTCACAACAGATGTATGCTAAACAAATTTCAGATTGATTAATTATGTAAACATAAAATAAAATGAAAGAATTCAAAAATCAATAGAAGAATATTTTTATAATCTCATCATTTAGACAGCCTTTCCAAATATAACAAAATGCCCAGGAAAAAAAAAAGATCTACAACTGTGGTTTTTTAAAAAATAATTTCTGCATGAGGGGAAAAAAAAGTGCCACACAAGACAAACAACCAACTAAGAAAATTTTGTAAGAACCATGAAAGATGAAAAGGCCCCCATCATCTTTATACTTCACGATCTCAAGGCTGTGAAAAAGTTTTATGAGAATTTTTTATCACCAAAAGATGGTGGAATTCTATGATCAGCAAGAGTATGTTTTGGTAGTTTTTGAACAAGAAAAAAGTGTGTGGGAGGCAGTAGAGTGTCATGGTTAAGGGAACAAGCTTTAGAAGTAGACACACCTGGGGTTTAAATTGCTGTTCTATCAAATATATTAGCTGACCGATCAAGACAATATTCCTTTTAATCTCACTCAACTTCATTTTCCTTATTTATGATGTGAGAATATCAGGACTGTTTTCACAGATTCCTGCCTCCCTCCCTCTCCCCCACCTTTCTTTCTTTCTTTTTCACAGGGTCTGACACTGTCACCCAGGCTACAGTGCTAACATAGCTCACTGCAGCATAGAACTCTAGGGCTCAAGTGATCCTTCTGCCTCAGCCTCCTGAGTAGCTGGGACTACACGTGTGCACTACCATGCCTGGCCAATTTTTAAAAACATTTTTTAAAAGTTTTCTCTTAGAAATGGGGGTCTCACTATGTTGTGCAGGCTGGTCTTGAACTCTTAGACTCACATGATCCTTGCACCTCAGCTTCCCAAATCATAAGTTTAAGGATTAAATAAAGTGCATGTAACAGATTAGCCAAGAACATGATATGTAGTAATCTATAAATATTACCCAATCTATAAATATGATTTAAAAAAATAATGTTAAAGCTGCTTCAAGTCTTAAAGAAACTACAGAATATGGTTAACAGATGCATATACGTATAGGTTGAACAAATGGATGCCACAATTCTTTGTCCTGAAGAGGCACTTACAGTCCTGGGAATCTCAAGTGGTACTACTAGTTGACCAGTTCACTCAAAATCTCTCAATAGTCCATTGGATAAGACAAGCATCATTATCAATTTACAGCTGAGAAAAATGGGAAGCCATTCTTTCTACTGTTCAGGCCCCAAACCAGAGTCAACCTTGACCTCTCTCTCACACACCCCACCCACATCCAATGGATTATTATATGCTGTTGGCCACAAATAGATATTTGGATTCCAGTCACTTCTCACAATCCCTTGTGTGACTGTGCACAACCCAACCCCTGTCTCTCACCTGGATTACTGCTGTGTAATGGACAGTAACTGGCCTCCATTCCTCCCCATATTCCCACAGTGTATTCTCCACTGCAGTCAGAGGGACCCTGCTAAACTGTAATCATACCCTGTCTCTTCTCTGCTCAAAATCCTACCACGACCTCCCACTTCACTCAGATTAAGACCCCAAGAATTTACTATGGCCCCAAGGCTTCCATAATATGGGCCCAATTTTCTCCAGGATATCCTCTCTACCACCTCCTCTGTCATCTCTTGTCTTTTCTAAATGGCCTTCTTGCCTCCTTTCAGGCAAGTTCCTGCCATGGGCTCTTAGCAAGATACTGGGCTGCTCTCTCATCAGCACCTGCAAAGCTCACTCTTCACCTCTCTCTGGTTTTTACTCAAGAACCACATTTTTTAGGGTATCCAGGGGTTAATGATGCTGTCCTTTCTACTTTGGAGTATACCCAAAGTTTTCCATCGAAAAAAAATTATTTAAATAAACTTAATCGGCTATTCCCTGGGTGTCTCTTCTAAAGTTTCGCCCTCCCCTCCAACCACCTACCAACTTCATATCCCCATCCCCTGCTTTGTTTTATGCTCCTTAACCCCACCTGACATTTTCCTTATTGATTTTACCTATTATCTGACTCCCTTCTAGAATGTAAGCTCCAAAGGGGTATTGATTCTTAGTCTGTTTTGTTTGCTACCATTTCCCCTGTACCTAGCACAGTACTTGGCACAAAGTAGATGCTCAATTAATTTTCTTCAATGAATGAGTAGGTGAATTGACTCAGTTGTTCTCTCTGAGATATTCAGTCATTTTGTTTGGTAAATCCTGGTCTCCTTTGCAACCTTTTGTTTTTTGTTTTGTGGAAATCCCTGGCATACCTTATAGACCACACAGAGACACTACCTCCATCTGCAGGAGAACTGAGAACCCCCACTGTCATATAGCTGCAATGGAAGATCAGAAAGGGAAGAAATGCTAGGCTAGTTCCATTTCATGCAAGGTCCACAGAGAAACTAGAGCTACTGAGGACAAGGACTGCAGAGGCTATGGTCTGCTGTTGACAAGGGGACAGCCCTGGGCCTCTCCAGGACATGTCAGTTGCTCAGAGCCAAGGAGTATGAAGGTATCACAGTCACGGAAATTGGGACCAATTTGGGGCACCAAAGGAAGAAAAGAGGTCAAAGAGAGTTACTAGTTTCAATTTGTCACAGAACAAACCCTCAAAACATGTGAACCATGATTCTACAAAGTCAATATCTAGGATCCACCGGGGCCTGCTACAGAGTGAAGGTACAGATTCACCTTGCTGTCTGCTGGCTTGTGGAATGTTCCTTGATGACCCAAAGTCACAATGTCTTAGGCAAAGTCACAATGTCTTAGGCAGCAAAAAGCAGAAGGCAGTACCCTAGATACATAAAAGACTCGCTTGATGCTAGCAATAGATTCCAACCCGACAATCACTGAATATGCCCATAGGCAAGCTACATCCTCCTGCTGACTCACCATGACCACCCAGGTTAGGTGCCAAGAAAGAGACAGTGGAGTGAGGTCTGTGGCCTAGGCAGGGCATGAGCTCTGGAGAAGTTATACAGGGAGCTGGGTGATGCCTCATGGGGGCAATATTCAGGTAAGTCTAGTTACCCGCAGAGCCCAGTGGTTAAAGAGGCTTGAATAACAGGCTTGGATTGACAGAAGCCCAAGAAGTCTAGTTACCTAGAGAGCCCAGTGATTGAATAAAAGACCTATTAGTTTGGATTAACAGAAATGAGTAGTGAGATACCATCAAGGGTGACAGAATTGTAGATGGGCTAATAGTTTTCTTATAATTCCTTTTGTTGAATTGCCTGTAAGGAAACAAGACAGCTAGAGGGGCCATTTCATGGTGATTTACAATAGGACATCGTAGAATTGAAAGAAGTCCCAGAATGGGAGAGAAAAGGTTAAAATGATGGCTCTCACTATAGCAGGGTGGTTGGAAGAAAAGGTTTAAATCTGGGTTTCACCTGATGAATATGTGACACTCTGTAAGTTTCTTAACCTCTTTTAATTTCTGATATATCAATAACATTGAACCAATATCAGTATCTATCTCATGGAAGTTATGAATGTTAAATAATACATGGAAAGCCTTTAGTATAGTGGCTAGCACATAGCACTGTTCAGAAGTATTATTAATAACATTTTGATGATGCAGGAGGCAAATATTCTGTCTGGGTCACAGAGTGTTAGGAAGAAGTACCACCTTATGAATGGGAAGTAGTCTCACAGATGTCATGTAAAAATGATCTAGCCAAACCAACTTGTCACTTCTAATATCTTTTGACTGAGCTCTGTTTTCTACCTGTAATAGGATCAGATGAAGTGTGTCATGGTTCAATCTGTATCCAGGGAATCAGAGGTCTGCAGAGCAGATCTGGGAATCAGGTCATAGACGCTGCTTCTGTGTGTGATCTGCAGTAGGCGGTCATTATCTCCCAGACAGCAGTGGTGCACCTTGTAAATGCTGACTGGGACAACAGTGCCCCACCTCATATTAGAGGTTCTAGAAATGACAGACCCACTATATCAAAACAAGCAAACAAAAAGTTTTGTGACAGCCAGGCATTTGAATGAGTAGAGGTTTATACTTGCATGTGATTTTCAATGCAGTGGCAGCAAAGAAGTGAACTAGTACAAAGGCGTCTCTATCCAGGGGCTCTTAGAAAAGGAGGCTGCTGTGGATGTCTTACTGTTATTCTTACACCAGCAGGTGTGAATGCAGGGCTAGGGTGCTGGCCATGGTGCTGAAAAGCCTACTCTGGCCCCGGAGGGAGCTGTCCATGGTCAAACCCATCGTGGCTGGGAGATTTTAAGATTGTGGAACTGCTGGGGAGCCGCATGTCTGTTATTTCCAGACAGTAGTTGGAGAAAAAACACTGTCCGTCGTGTTGAAAAGCCTGTTCTTGCCCTGGTGGGAGCTATCCATGGACACAACTCATTGTGGCTGGAAGATACTAAGAGTGTGGAGCCGCTGGGTAATGTTTGTTGTTATTGTTGTTGCTGAAACAGGGACTCACTCTATCACCCAGGCTGGAATGCAATGGTGCAACGTGGGTCACTGTAGAGTCAACTTCTCAGGTTCAAGCAATCCTCCCACCTCAACCTCCAGAGTAGCTGGGACCACAGGCATGCACCACCATGCTCAGCTAACTTAAAAACCTTTTTTTTTTTTTTTGTAGAGACAAGGTTTCATAATGCTTCCCAGGCTGGTCTCGAACCTCTAGGCTCAAGCAATACTCCTGCCTCAGCCTCCCAAAGTGCTGGGATTACAGGTGTGTATCACCACGTAATACACGGTGAATACAAGGGGAATGCCTTTTTTTTTTTTTTGAGAAAGAGTCTCACTCTGTCACCCAGGCTGGAGTGCAACTGCATGATGTTGGCTCACTGCAATCTCCACTTCCCGTTTTTCAAGCGATTCTCCTGCCTCAGCCTCCTGAGTAACTGGGATTAAGGTGCCCGGCACCACGCCCAGCTAATTTTTGTATTTTTGGCAAAGACCAGGTTTTGCCATGTTGGTCAGGCTGGTCTCGAACTCCTGACGTCAGGTGGTGATCCGCCCACCTTGGCCTCCCAAAGTATTTTTTTTTTTAGAATAAAAACCCTGCTTTAATATTAAAGAGGGGGTTTCACCATGTTGGTCAGGCTGGTCTTGAACTCCCGACCTCAGGTGATCCACCCGCCTTGGCCTCCAAAGTGCTTGGATTAGGATTAGAGGCATGAGCGCGCCAGGCTGGGAACGTCTTACTGCTATTTTCATATCCGCAGAAGCTGGGAGTGGGGAAGTGCTGGCCATGGTGCTGAAAAGTCTGCTCTGGCGCTGCGGGGAACTGTCCATGGTCACAATCCACTGTGGCTCAGTCCCGTTCTCAGCGTTCAAAGCTTTCCTGTAGCTGCAACTACCTCTTTCACTTTGGATTCCAGTTAGCTCTTCCTTGCTTACTTGGTTGACTGACTGGCCCGGGGATAGTTATGATTCAGAAACTGGCCAAAGAAATAGGTTCCATTTCAAGATTAATTTGGATGTTAAGACCTAAACAGGATGAGTCTATCTTTTCTGGGTCCTCAGGGTTGCCATAGGTCTTAGTTTGAGGCAAAACAACAGCTCAAATCAATATAAAAGCATACTATAGGGAATCTTCCATGCAAAGTGTGATCCTTGTTCAAACAGGGTTCTCTGTGAACTTCAGTGGTCAATCAGTGGTTAACCTCTTGACCCAAACAAGACCAGAATCACGATTTCTAGTCCAAATTTATTTAAAGGTAAAGTTGCAGAATTACTGTCTTGGGTAATTTTCCTTCAGCGTTTTTCTCCCATTCCCTCTCAATTTTCTTGCCCCATTCTGTGTAAAAGAACATTTTTCTTTCTAGAGACCTGACCATGTATCTAGTTTGGAATTGGCTCAAACACTGTTCTTTCCTGTTTTTGCTCCCAAATATAAGAAACGGGTAAAGCCTACTAAAAAAACAAGAGTAGAAAAATAAACCCAGATCATTCTATTCCCCGCTTAGATCCTGTATCCACATTCTAGCTTCCTGTCTATAAACAGGTGGCCAACAACAGATGTCATGAGACAGCCATGTGACGGTACAGCAGGAAACACAGACCTGGTCCCGAGTTCTGCCGACAGGCCTCCACAGTCAAAATACCAAGGTCTGCACTATTCAGGGGATGGAGATCTATAAATAGCAGCACAATGATATCATCATCACCCTGCCTGTTGCTGTTCAGCCGGCAAATGTTTTTAAAGGTTACAACAAATTAATAGATGGTGGTAAATTCTATAGCCCCATTAACCATAAACTCTCTCTCTCTCTCTCTCTCTCTCTCTCTCTCTCTCTCTCTCTCTCTCTCTCTCTCTCACACACACACACACACACACACCATAGACCAACAGATTTTAGTGGCTGCTTATTAGAATAAAGACTCCATCCATCTGAAAGCCCCTCCCTCTGACTGTGCTGGAGCTCTGTGTCTAACTGATCCCCGATGCCCTCTCGGTGTGGAGGGGCAGACGTGCTCCTCTCATCAGCTCACTGGCACTGCCTCTAAACAAGGTCTCTATTCCTCCTCTCATCAGCTCACTGGCACTGCATCTAAACAAGTTCTCTATTCCTTCAGATAGTGAGAAATTCAGGGTTCAACCTTGAATGAGCAGCAGCCTGCAAACCTTGAGGACAGATTCAGCTTGTTAAAGGGAACTCTAATCCCTCTTGTTCTTATCACGAAGGAAGACCTAGACTGGACATCAAGAGAAAGAACCTAGAACAGATCCTCCTCTCACCATTGACCTTGAACAAATTCCCTGACCTCCTCCCTCCTGTTAGCTAAGCAGTGACTGTGCACCAAGTCAATTCTGCATCCAGAGAGGAAGTCTCCAAGAGACACATGATGATGTGACTGACGCAGGAGCTGGGAAGAGGAGATGGTCCTTGAGGCACGTCCACAGCCCCTGGGACAACACCACCAAATGGATGTCTCCATGATCTCACGAAGTTCCCGAATGGTGCTAACCAACCCCCATGCCGACCTGAGGTGGCAAGCCACCTCCAAAGGTCATAGAATGTCACCTTTCCCAATGACTGTGGATTCTTTACATGTCTTTTAAAAATGGGTGTCTGGTCTCTAGCAAATAGCACGGAGAAAGAGAAGTGGGAGGTGGGAAAGAGAGGCAAGATTATTTTTAAAAATGTATATACGTGTGTATCTACATTTATATAAATAGAAACCAGAATGGAACACAGAGGGCTCTTACTATTTTAAGGACAAGCTCCAGTAGTAAAGCAATCTTCTGAGTGACGTCACTTTTTGGCTGGTAGCTCTCGCGCCCAGGCAAGGCTGGGGTACTTTTTATTCAAGTCACATTGAATGCCTCTCACCAATCCATCCATCTTAATCAGTACCTACCACTCACAGCAGCGGCCCTGCAGTCAGGAAGCCGAGGGGATGAGGGTGTGGGGGCAGTGGCGAGAGGTGACATCATAGAAGGAAGAAAGGAAAGAAAGGGGGTGGGAAGAGCTGGTGAGGAGGGAGGAGGCGGGCACCCAGCTGTCCCACACCTCTGCATGCCTCCTTCATCTGGATGACGCTGTCGGCCAGGTGGCAGGCTGAACGCTGAGCCTGCCCAGGGCCTGTGTCTTCAAGGTGGACATGCTGCAGTGCTCAGTGGTTTCAGAAGCAGGTGCCCCTGCACCTGTGGCTACTGAGGCAGGGTGCAGAGGAGGGGATGCTAAGCAGGGGAGAGGCTAGGGCTCCCTACCTCCCTCAGCTTTAGCTATACAGCCCTACACCTGCAGCCTCAGCACAGCCCACGCCAATCAGGGTGGGGTCCGGGGTGAATTCTGCAGCTACAGACCCAAACTCAGGAAACCTCTGAGTTTCCACCAAGCCTTGGTGTGCCCTATCATGAAGCCTAGATCCTGTTTGGTGTTTCACTTAGCTGCGGTAGCTGGGACCCACTAGAAACTGCAGTCCTCTCGGCTGAGCTCCTGAAAGTCCTGCCAGCCCCTGGACATGGTTCCCCGACCTCTAACTGAGAGCTAAAGTCCTCCCTGCAAAGGGCCCATCATGCAATATGGTTGCCCACCGTCATCCTGCCAGGGGCTCCTAAGAATTAAACCCTGGAGAAATCGCCACCAATCTGAATCAAGCCTGAACTTCAGACCTTCTCATTTTGAGTTGTTATATTGTCTTCAGAGGCAGCCTCAGCTAAGCCAGTTCCCCCAGCCTGACTCCAGGCCCGTCTGCTTGGGATGGCATGCAGCAGCGTCCTTTGGATTTGACACCCCCCATGCAGCATAGGAGGACTTGGACTTGGGTCTGTGGAGTTCTAGCTTCTCAAAATGCAAGGTAAGTGGCAGACCAGCAACAAGATTCTTTGCCAGAGGAAGGGCAGAGGGGGGCTCTGCAAGATGCCTGGTCTCCACAAGGTTACATCTGCTCTGAGAATCAAATCTGGGAATCAGAGTCCATGATCAGAGTTGGAAGTAACCTGTGTGTTATTTCCACACTCAGGTGCCTCAGAAGCTTAGGAAACTAATATGCATTGAATATCTACTCTCTACTTATCGGTTTCTTACTCCATTTAATCAGTAGAACAGCTATGGAAGAAAAAAATATACTCATTTTACAGATAAGGAAACTAACCCAGGACTTCAGGAACTTGTCTCAGTTATGGAACTAATTAACAATAGAGCCAGAATGCAAATAAAAATTGAATTCCAATGCTCATGATGACCGCCCCCGCTAAATTTTAGCCCAGGAAAAAGACAGCAGTGGGACAGCAAAAACGTCGATGGGGGAAGAGAAGATGGGGATATACAGAAAACACACTTCCAGTATGACAAGTCACATCTTACCCAAGGCCATTCAAAGAGAGATGAGCTGAACCCCTGTGTGATATGCGCCCATCTATGGTGGGGCCTCCTTGTATGAACAGCATTGTTTGAGAAGGCTCTGCAGCCAGCAGGACTCAGGCTAGGCCAACATTGCAAAAAGCCTCAATGATTCATGATCATACAGGATGTATAGATGACACCATTTTTGCCTTTACTATCAGTGTATGCTGGTAAGAGGCAGGAGACAGAAAAAATCCATTTGTGAGCTGTTAAATGTGGGGTGCTGGCTGGGCATGGTGGCTCATACCTTTAACTGCAGTGCTTTGGGAGGCTGAAGCAGGTGGATCACTTGAACCCAGAAGTTCACGACCAGCCTAGGCAGCACGATGAAACCCTATCTCTACCAAAAAAAAAAAAAAAAAAAAGCATAAAAATTAGCCAGGCATGGTGGCAATGCCTGTGGTCCCAACTACTTGGGAGGCTGAAGTGGGAGGATTACTTGAACCTGGGAGGCTGAGGCTGCAGTGAAATGTGATCATGCCACTGTCCTCCAGTCTGGGTGACAGAGTAAGACCCTATCTTAAAAAAAAAAATTGAGGGTGTTAAATTTCAAGACCGAACTAGAAGAAATCAGGAAAGCTGCCTCCTATGAAGGCTGCAGCAGGTCAAAGATTAAACAAACAGAGGAAGAGGAGGCTCTTTCAGGGCAGAGGCTACAAATGTGAGAGCATGATCCTTCCTCCTTCCTTAACACCATCATGGTACGATGAGGCCCGAGTGCCTACAGCTGAATCAAATGAACAGCTTACAACGTACACTGGCCTGAGTCCTTGGACAAGCCACCTCTTTTTGGGCCTCCCTTTTGTTGTTTATATGATAAACAGGGATTTAAATAGATCCTTTCTTTCTTTTTTTTTTTTTTTTGAGACGGAATTTCACTCTTGTTACCCAGGCTGGAGTGCAATGGCGCGATCTCGGCTCACAGCAACCTCCGCCTCCTGGGTTCAGGCAATTCTCCTGCCTCAGCCCCCCGAGTAGCTGGGATTACAGTCACGTGCCACCATGCCCAGCTAATTTTTTGTATTTTTAGTAGAGATGGGGTTTCACCATGTTGACCAGGATGGTCTCGATCTGTTGACCTCATGATCCACCCACCTCGGCCTCCCAAAGTGCTGGGATTACAGGCTTGAGCCACCGTGCCCGGCCTAAGTAGATCCTTTCTAAAACGTCTTTCACAACCAGGGTTCTGCAGTTCTCCACTACAGAGTCATATAGATATAACTGGAGAGAGGGCTTTTCAAGGCAGCAATGCTTAGAAAATGAAATGGTTTTCTTCAATACTCATCTGTTACCAACTTCTCAGATCAATAATCTTTCTCACAGAAATTGACTAAAATATTCCACTGCAACTTAACTGTAGTTTTTTACTTTCTACTAAGAGGTGGTCCTGAGAGTGGTTGGAACAGTGAATCCCCTCAGCTGCATGTAAGTTGGTGTCAAAAGCTCCAGCAGGCCCTCTCCTCCTTCGTCTGTAATTTCTGTCACCGCTGACAATATTTTGTGACTGCTCCCAGCTAATTTGAGGAAAAGCTTTGAGTTGCTTTTCTATATGCTCTTCTTTTTTTTCCCTACCTTCTTTGGATGCAACGGAAGTTAAGTGACAAGGACTAGAGCACATCTCTACACTGCTGAGAGCAAGAAATAAAACCTTCCCAATTACAGGTTTCTTTTACAATCTTCCTCTTTGAAGAACAAAACACCATACACCCCCAACTCCATTCTTAGGTTTTTGTCTTCTGTACCTACAAATGGCATAAATGGAAAGGTGTGTGACAGGCAGGGGTAAGGGGTGGGTATGTGAGGTGAAGACTGTTCTGGTCTGTAAGCAAAGGGTTGGCCTTAGGGAAAGATGAGACTGAAAAGGAAAGTCTGGGCTGGGCATGGTGGCTCATGCCTGTAATTCTAGCACTTTGAGAGGCCAAGGTGGAAGGATCACTTGAGGCTAAGAGTTTGAGACCTACCTAAACAATATAGTGAGACCCTGAATCCACAAAAAATGCAAAGTTATCCGGGTGTGGTGGCACATGTCTATAGTCCCAGTGGCTCAGGAGGGTGAGGCAGGAGAATGGCTTGAGCCCAGAAGTCTGAGGCTGCAGCGAGCTATGATGGCAGCACTGTACTCCAGCCTGGGGGGCAATAGAGAGAGGCACTGTGTCTATTTAAAAAATAAAATAAAATAAAACCAAATGTCTGCTTTTAACTCTGCCTGTCTTCCCCATCAACCAAACACACACACACAGGTACCCAACGACCTTCCTCATCCTCTGCACTTTCTTTCCAGGGAGGGCGTTTGGTGTCCTATTTCTTTTCTCAGACTCCCTCATCAGTGCAACCTTCATAGCTTTTCCATGTGCTTTATTATAAATGCATCCAGCAAAGACACGCAGAGCATCGCGTTCATGCCGGCCACCATGCTCAGCCCAACAACGAACCTAATAAGTATCTGTTTCTTTCTGTGTGCCAGATGCTGCTCCAAGAACCTGACCTGTTTTAACTCACTGAATCCTTGGAACAACCCCTCGAGCTGAGGATTGTTACTATTTTCATTGTACAGACTGGGGAGATGGGGTACAAATGCTACCCAAGGCTACTCAGCCAACAAGCAGGGCAGCCAGGATGTGAACCCAGAGGGTAGGGGGTCACGGTCTGAGCTCAGCCCCCACCTCAGAGCATTCCACAGACCCTGCCTTATTATAGCTGGAGAGATGGCCATAGGAAAAAATGATTGAGATGCCAGGTATAGAGTTTCTCCTTTCAAATGAGATGAGGGTTTTGGAGAGGAAGGCATTCCAGGGGAGGGAATGGCCAGGGCACAGCCTAGAGTCATGAGCCTCTGCAGGGGGGTTGTGGAACTGCAATGAGGCTGTAATAGGGTAAAGTGGGAGGTGCTGGGAAGTGAAACTACAAGCATGGGTGGGTCCAGATAATGAAGAATGATGAAGACAAGGAAGGACCAGACAAAGCTGTCTCCCATCCCTCCCAGAGACTCCATGTCCACAAGCAGCACTGCCTGGAACTCTGAACTAGAACGTCAGGCACAATTGGTGCCAGAGGGGGAAGGCAGGGAAGCAACTTGACCATAAAATAGCACGTTGAGAGGTACCTGCGGTCTCAATCACAGGATGCTTCCCACAGCTGAAGAGGAGTTTACAAAGGTTCTAATCCCAGCCTGCATTTTACAGACGGGAAGGCTGAAGTCACAGGGGAGAGGCAACAGGTCTGAAGAGACACCTATGCATGCAGTGGGACAACAGGGGATTAGGGGTCACCAGCTCCCCACAAAGAGGGCCCAGCACTCCCTTCTAAGATCACCCCTTCTCCCACTGACACAGCTGGCCCTGCACAAGGCATTCCCAAGCAAGCTCCCCAACAATGTAAGGAGAAGGAAGAGGAAGAGTGGCTACACACACACACACACACCCCTCTTAGTTGTCATTTGAGCCTAATTGTTTTAACACCAGCTATCATGCCTGTAGAATTCTTCTCTGGTACTACTGACCTGCAAGCCTTAGAATAACGAGTCTCTGTTTAAAAATAGCCCAAATTCCTAGAATTCACCTCTCCTCACTCTCCCTTTTCCATCTTACAGACAGGCCTGGTAAGAACCCCACTTCAAATTTATGAGTATAATGTCAAGAAAATTTGATTTATTAGAAGTGGTACAGAAAAGTGTGGACAAGAGCAGGAGCTGATGAGACAGAGACCTGGACTCTGTCTCCAGCACAGCAGGCTGCAAACCTTGGCTGACAGCCCTGAGCCCCAGGGGATTGGGTCTCTCCAGGCCCCACAGCTGGAACACTCACTGCCTCCACTGCCCCCAGGCAGCTCCATTTCCGCTGGACTCTGTGCAGAGAAGCATCCCTTTCCCTGCAACCTCACCACCCTTTTGGTGATGGACTCACCAGCTCCCTACAACAGGTCCCAGACCCTACAGATTCTTTCTGCCTCCAAGCAGCAGGGCAGCAAGGGAAAAGCCAATTATGCAGCTTGATGGACCCAGGATCGAATCCTGAAGCAGCTTCCATCAGCTGTGAAACCTGATCATCAAACCCCTGAATCTCTCCAAGCCTCCAATTCCCATCTGGAAAACCTAGCTCCAGTGATCGTTTTGAGGGTTAACATAAAGGACCGAGTACCCTGCTCTCAGTGCTTGAAAGAAAACATAAACTCTTACATATCCGTTCCTTTTCTTCTCCCTCCTAGGTCTAGCTGCCTTACTCTTTCAAATCCATCATGCATGCATTAATATCAGGAGAGGGGATTTCAGCCCTAAGGAGCCACTATGTGTGTGAAGGGTTCAACTGTGGGATTTATGCCCTTTGAGAAATTGGCAACAAGTTTAACATCCAACATTAAGGAAATGACTGTTATGATTCCCCTCTTGTATGAAAACAGTGCACAGCCATGCCAATTCTATTCTATTGGCTAAGGAGATGCTCATAATACGGCAGTAAAAGAAAAATGCAGGATACAAATTATATTTACAATATGTCTCATCAATGTGAATGAAAATACTACAATAAAATGAGGCAAAATGTTGACAGATGGTTCTGGATAGTGGACTTACGAGTCAGAGTTTTCTTTTTATTTATACTTCTTTATTTTCAGAAGAAAATTTTTCCAGAAATAAATCACTGGCCACCAGATTCTAGTTTCAGAAAAGGTTTTTGTCACTGTTATGGTGAGGGGCGTCTCCTAGGAACCAAAATGAAAGTTCTACAAAAGGATGTTTCACGGATGTGGCCAAACAGGGAGGCAGCATAGAGAGAATAAGGAAATGACCCGTATTCTGTATCCTGTTGGGGTTGGTACAAGTGAGTCGGGACAGCATGAGATGCTCAGCTCCAGGCCATGATGCCAGTCATGGGCAGGGTCAAGGAGGCATCTCCCTGAATCCCAACAGTTAAGATCAACTAGGAGAGCACCAGTGTTTCTTCGAAACTAACAAAGGATTCAGAGAAAATATAGGCAAGGAAGGTATTTGATTTCACTGTCTTCTTATGCCTTCCTAGACTGTGGGTTTGGCTAACAGCATCCCATCTGTGAGGACAACTTCAAAACTCTTACTTTGAGGAGCACCGAAGAACACCTAAGCCAACACACTCGCATTAGAGACGTGGAAACAGACCCACGGGATGAAATTCTCTCCGAGGTACCAGGACTATTAAAGGAATACTGAATAAGAACCAAGCCTCCCTAACCCCTGGTCCTGTCTTCTTTCTACTCATTCTAGGTGGTGAACCTAGAAGCTCCTTTGAAGCTAGAAGACAGTAGAACAGAAAGGCCAAAGAGCCCCTTACTGGCACCCTCTAGTGCAGAAACAGCTGCAAGGCTGAAATGGTGTGCAAAGCAGCAGCAAGTAGCAACGCATCATAAAACATTGTTTCCGTCCTCATGGAGCACATAACTGCACCCCGGCAGACACACATTAGGCCAGGTGTGGTGGCTCATGCCTGTAATCCAAGCTCTTTGGGAGGCCAAGGTGGATGGATCACTTGGGATCAAGAGTTCAAAACCAGCTTTGCCAACATGGTGAAACGTCTACTAAAAATACAAAAATCAGCTGGACACGGTGACACATGCCTGTAGTCCCAGCTACTCAGGAGGCTGAGATGGGAGAATTGCTTGAACCCAGGAGGCAGAGATTGCAGTGGACCAAGATTCCACCACTGCACTCCAGCCTGGGCAACAGAGCCAGACTCCATCTAAAAAAAGAAAAAAAAAAGGCATAAATTACATGTTTTGGGGACTCATGATTCTATCCTAGAGATCTCTGTGCTAGTTCATCTCCTCCAGGTAGAGAAGGCTGTTTTTAATTGGATGTGATGGGTTGGTATGGAAGTAAGACACACCGTCCAGAAAACACATCCTTCCAGCCACCACCCAATGCCTACACCCCTTCCTTGGCTCAGCCTTTGCTTTCCTGGGAACCAAGTGTCCCCTGCCCCCTTCCTCTGCTTCAGGAGGTGCACACCAGCCCCAACTGAAACAAACCTAAAATACGAACTCTGGATTTAGGAGGGGAAATGCAGAACAACTGCTGGCCTTATAGGGTGACTATGGGAAACCGCATCCTAAACCTGGTTGGACACGTGCTATGCGTTAGATGACATCCACAAACTTTCTCCTTCTATTCAACCACAACTCAGTGAAGGAAGAACTCCCCTTCTGATGGACAAACAGAGGCTCAGAAAGCTGAAAAGTTGTTTAGGGCCAGCTACTAAAGAAATGGCCTCTTTATAATGCACTGCTCTGAGGTGCCCTCAAATCAAAGCTGAAGTAGACAGCAAGGAAAGGACGATGCCTAGACTCTCAAATATTCAAACCATTAGATTTGCAAAGATAAGAGTTTATCCCAATTGGGCAGAAACTCCCAACTGGGATACGCAAAAGGAAAACTCCTTTCTACCCCGTAGAGCAGGTCGTTGGATCCCAATTCTGGGCCGGGCAGGCTTCCCCCGACCCTGCCTCTGGACCGCCAGAGGGTCAGCAGGACCACCCATTCCCAGGGATGAGGGCTGCAGCCATTGCTGCACCACAGAAGCTCAGGCGGAGTCAGAACACAGGGGCAGAGAGAGCCCTGTGCGTTGATGAGAAGTTGGCTGAAGTCCAGAAGGCCTTCCTGCCCAGCTCCTTCAGAACCTACCAGCTCCCAGTGGGCAGAGCAGCCCAAGCCGGCAGCTCAGAGCCATTCAGGGACAAGTGGCACTGTGCTGTGGGTCTAGTTTCACCGTGACCAGGAGAGACTGTGGAGAGCTCTGGTCCCTCTGCTCTTCAGCCTTCCCAGCCCTACCCTACCCCTTGCTCCCCACAGCACTTCCTTCCAACAGACCTTAGTTTCCTAACCAGGCCAATGGGATTATAAAGATAGTCCTTCTCTTCTGCTTTAGGAAGTGCCCTAAGAAGACAAATCCATGTTGTTACCATGTGGGGAAAAAAAAGTACCCTCCTTCCAGGTCCCTGACAAGAAAGTGCAAATGCTTCTGTCTCTGTGCACTTCATCAAAGGCATCTCCCTGCTAGGAATGTCCCACCCTCCTGAACCTGAGAGGCCCAGCACCATTCCTGCACAAAGCCACTCCCCTCTGAATTCCAAAAGCATCCGTGGCACACTTTCCTTGTATGGTAAAGACTGTGTCCCTCTTTCCTCCTGGACCATGCCCTCTGCAGGGGAAGGCTCAGCCAGCACTCACTCACCCAGCAGTTCTGTGGTCTTGGAGGAGGCCCGCGTGCAGCAGTACATGGTGTTTGCAGCTCTGTTCACCTCCATGAGAAGGCAGGAGAAGGAGACTGTCAAGAATCTAAGCCAACGGATACACTGAGCAAGCAGGAAGGGGGAAGGTGTGGTGCTTACCCAGATCCCTGCAGCTGGGCGGGGCTTTGCCATCTGGCCATCCTCCCACCCAGCACAGGAAGGCCTTTGGCAACAGCTCGACAGGAGACACAGAAGTGACAAGTCATCATTCTCATCATTCTCACTATGGGACGGCCCAGGCGCAGGGGGTGGTGCGAGTTCAATGGCCCCAAGCATTGTCTTCTTCCACCCAGCCCCACCACCATCATAGCCAAGCATGGGCTCAGTGCTAAGCATGGTACTGGAGAAGAAGATAAAAGGGAACCCACACATAGTCTCCCTCGTCAGGTGCTGGAGCCCACTCCAGCTGGGATATTAAACTCACTGAAAGTGAAATAATCTGGGTATGGTTACAGAGCAAGACACTTCTGAATGAAAATCATGGTGTTGAATCAGAGGTTGGATAGGAGGCCCTTGTTGCAGCAGAGAAGTGAGGTGAAGCCCAGAGAAGGGATGTGACTGGCCAAGGGGACCACTGAAAAGAACTCCAATCTAACAATTTCAAGTCAGGGACCCTCCCTGCCTGCACCGACAAAATTCACAGCTGGGGAGGACTCAGAAGGAAGGTTCAGCCAATCAGGTTAATTCAGGAAGCATCAACCCACCACCTGCCAAAGGAGGTGAGTCTTGAAATCATTAACATATTATTTACTGCGTACATACTCTATGTCAGACACCAGCGAAGCACAGATGAAGCTGCACAGCACCTGGCATTGTAGTGATCAGGTTCTAACAAAGGAACGAGTTCAACATCATTATCAACACCATCACCACCACCACCTCATAATCACCACCATCACCACCATCATCATCTTCACCAGTGTCATCTCTGTCATAGCTACCAGACTGATGCTAATACTATTAGACCTAATCTGTGTCAGTACTGCTCATTGTCTTTAATCCTGAAGTAATCCTTTTAAAGTAGGAATTATTCTCTTCATCTGACAAATGCAAAGTGAGGCTCAGAGAAGCCACGCAGCCTGCTCCAAGTCATACTGTAAGAACTAGGATTCTGGAGTAGGTCCTTTGGAGTATGAACTCTGCCCTATTTCTGTAATTCCAAGCTGCCTCCATCAACAAGTAACTGTGCTAACACATAATAAATGCTCTAACAGACATATATATGGAGGACAGAGAAGGGTGTGGTTAATTCTGCATACGATGTGAGCAAGAGGTTCACAAGGGGGAAAACAGCCCAGGTGAACCCTCCAGAGGGCTTTCAGGTTCTCCTGGTGGGAAGAGGGATGGCAATGTACTTCAAGGAGAGGAGACAGCAGGTGCAAAAACAGGGAGTGGGGAAAGAAGGTAGGGGGGAGAGCATCGAGTCCTGGGGCATGGCAAGAGTGAGGAGTGAGTGAGCAGAGCAGTGACAGCAGGACCAGAACGTGAAGACCTTGTCCACTGAGCCCTGAGCTGCAGACATGGAGTGACGTCTGGAAGTTATGAGAAGTCCTGGGAGTCTCGGGCTGGGGCAGTGAAATGGTCAGGTCTATGTTAAAAAGCTCCTGTGGCACCAGGCGTGGTGCCTCATGCCTGTAATCTCAGCTCTTTGGGAGGCTGAGGTGGGCAGATCACTAAGTCAAGAGTTCGAGACCTGCCTGACCAACATGGTGAAACCTTGTCTCTACTAAAAATACAAAAATTAGCCAGGCGTGGTCGTCCACAACTATAATCCCAGCTACTCAGGAGGTTGAGGCAGGAAAATCACTTGAACCTGGGAGGTGGAGGTTGCAGTGAGCCAAGATTGCGCCACTGCATTCCAGCCTGAGTGACAGAGTGAGATGCTATCTCAAAAAAAAAAAATGCTCCTGTAGGACAAAGATATGTTAACAGGACGTTTATTATCTTGATGTTTACAAAAAGTAGCAATTGCCTACCAGGCCAGCAATAGGAAACTGGTTAAATAAAACTTGTTGCTCATCCACAATGAAACCCTCGGTAGTTATTAAAAATGATGGTATCTCTGAGCCAGCAATTCGTCTTCTGAGGATATATCCCAAAGAATTAAAAGCAGGGACTGGAACACATACGTGCATACCCATGTTCACAGCAGCATGTTTCACAATAGCCAGAGGAGGAGACAACCCAAGTGTCCATCAACCAATGAACAGATAAACACGTGGTTTACACTCACGATGAAACGTTATTCAGCCTTGAAAAGGAAAGACATTCTGGCCCATGCTACAGCATAGATGAACCTTGCAGACATTATGTTAAATGAAATCAACCAACCACATCAAGACAAAAATTGTATGATTCTACTTATGTGAGGTACCAAGAGTAGTCAAATTCATAGGAACGGAAAGCAGAACAGAGTGTGATACAGTCACCCCACAACCTCATCCATGGGAGTTACGTTCTGAGACCCCAGCAGATGCCTGAAACTGCAGATGGTACAGAACTCTATATATACTAAGCTTTTTCTTATCCAGTCACGTGGTATAGGGCGGGTAGTGTGTCCAGCATAGATACGTGAAACAGAGGGAAATTCACATCCCAAGCAGGGTGGTGCAAGATTACATCATACGGCTCAACATGGCATGCAATTCAAAATTCATGTATTGTTGATTGCTGGAATTTCCCATTCAATTATTTTTGGACCATAGTTGACCTTGGTTAACTAAAACCATGTAAGGTGAAATCTTGGATATACATATAATCTCCAGTGGAAGGGCTGCAGGGAAGGGATATGGGGAGTTGTTATTTAATGGGCAAAAGTTTCCACTTGGGACGATGAAACTCTTCTGGAAATAGACGGGGCTCATGATTGTACAACATGGATGTACTTAATGCCACTAAACTGTACACTTAAACATTGTTACAATGGTAAGTTTCATGTTATTTATATTTTCCCACAATGATGATACGAGTGTGTATTAACATGGAAACGTGCTACGATGTGTTCATTAAGGAAAACTACAATCCATTATGTTGTAATCCTGTTTTATATATGAATTTTCTAACAAAAATATTGTAAGACAGAAATAAAAATTTAACCCGTGGCTCTTTCTGAATTGTGAGATTATATCTTATTTTCCTCTTTTTCATATCTAAGGTTTTCAAGGTTTCTATGATAGACATATATAATAAAAATCTTTTCTTTTCTTTTGTTTTTTCTTTCTTTTTTTTTTTTTTTTGAGATGGAGTCTCGCTCTGCTGCCCAGGCTAGAGTGCAGTGGTGTAATCTCGGCTCACTGCAGCCTCCGCCTTCTGGGTGCAAGCAATTCTCGTGCCTCAGCCTCCCAAGCAGCTGGGACTACAGGTGTCCACAGCCACGCCTGGATAATTTTTGTATTGTTGTTGTTGTTTGTTTTCATATGGAGTTTCGCTCTTGTTGCCCAGGCTGGAGTGGAATGGTGCGAACTTCGCTTACTGCAACCTCTGTCTGCTGGGTTCACGTGATTCTCCTACCTCAGCCTCCCAAGTAGCTGGGATTACAGCATGCGCCACCAAGCCCAGCTAATTTCGTATTTTTAGTAGAGATGGGGTTTCTCCATGTTGTTCAGGCTGGTCTCGAACTCCCAACCTCAGGTGATCCACCCACCTCAGTCTCCCAAAGTGCTTGGATTACAGGCATCAGCCACCACGTCCAGCCCAATTTTTGTATTTTTAGTAGAGAGGGGGTTTCACCAAGCTGACCAGACTGGTCTTGAACTCCTGACCTCAAGTGATCTGCCCATCTCAGCCTCCCAAAGTTCTGGGATTACAGTGGTGAGCCGCAGTGCCCAGCTAAAAATATATTCAATTAAAGAGAGAAAGAAAAATAAGAGACTGATTGGTGATTGATTCACTGGGGAGTAGAGTGAGAAATGGGCTGGGGAGAGAAAAAAATGGAAGCAGAAGAGCCAGTTAGTGGCCTCTGGGTGGGCCACTGATTCCTTCATTCAGCGCCTACTGTGGACAATGTGGCACTGAGAGGAGGCCATCTGCCTGGGTATCACTAAGGTGGAGGGAGCAGTGTGCTGTGGTCACAATTGTCATTGTCCATTATTTACTGCGTGTTGCACGCCTATGACAGATAAAACCAGTCTGTCATTGGAGACACCAATTCTGTCGATGGGAGACAGAAAACCACCAAGTGAAATGGAGTAAGGCATCTACGGATGAACAGGGTTGGGGGTACCCCCAGAGTGACAACAGGGTCCCTGCATCACTGGTGTCTGCAGACACTGAGGCCGGGCCCAGGGAAGTGGGGCTCAGTGTTCCAAGCAGAGGGAACAGTGTGTGTAAAGGCTCAGAGGACCCAGAGAGCTTAGTAGGACATTACAAACAGAATCTGTGGGATTTCTGTCCTTGGAGACCTCACAGACCAAGCCAGATGGCTCTATCTAGCTGGACATGGAGCTCCCTGTGGCTGCCGCTGCAGGTTACCCTTCCAGCTGCCTCTTCTCTCTTGGTTTATAGAAGCCCATCTCTATTCTAGCTGTAACACATACAGTGTAGACTCTTTCCCTAGCCTCAGGGCATGAATATGATTGGTCTAAGTCAAACAGTTCATCTTGTTTCCCTTTACTAATGATTACTGTAGGAACAGACATAAGACCAGATTCTGGGTAATGGACCCTAAGAAGAATCCTACTAGGTGGCTTCTGATTAGGATTTCACTCCTGAATAAGAGGAAAGAGGTACTACAGAAAAGGCTTGTTTTATCTGTCTTCTTGCCTCCAGCCTGGGATGCTGTTCTAATGCTTGGAGCTGTGGCAGCCAATGTGTGACCATGAGGGATAGGCCAGGAGAGTCACAGACAGAGGGCTCCGACACCCAAACACTTTGGAACTGCTAGACCATTCTTGCCATCATCCATCTCCAGTGTCTTGTCATGTATGATAAACTCCTTTGTTTTTAAGCCTCTCTTGAGTATTCAGTTCCTTATAGCCAAATGAGTCTTAAGCAACATCTCTGCCTCCAGACGAAGAGCTAATGTGAGAACTTCTGTCACTCAGCAGCAAAGCCTGGTTCTCAAGGATCATCTGATGCCTAAAAGCCAAAATCACACCTACAGCAGCAGACCTCCACTGTGGCCTCTTGCACGGGCAAAGAAACACAGCCAGGAAAGTCCATGTTTCCACTGGACATGGAAGCCAGGTTTACTCTTGGACAGCTGAATGGAAATATTCAGCTCTCCTCATCATCACCATCGACACTGATGAGCCAGGTGCAGCGCCGATTATGCCTGATGCACAAAGACTGGTGGAGTCAGCTCTGCCCTCTCAAAGCACACTCGGTAGAAGAGGCAGGAAACGGCTGGGTGCGGTGGCTCAAGCCTGTAATCACAGCACTTTGGGAGGCCGAGGCGGGTGGATCACGAGGTCAAAAGATCGAGACCATCCTGGTCAACATGGTGAAACCCTGTCTCTACTCAAAATACAAAAAATTAGCTGGGCAGGGTGGCGCATGCCTGTAATCCCAGCTACTCGGGAGGCTGAGGCAGGAGAATTGCCTGAACCCAGAAGGCGGAGGTTGCGGTGAGCCGAGATCGCGCCATTGCACTCCAGCCTGGGTAACGAGAGCGAAAACTCCATCTCAAAAAAAAAAAAAAAAGAGGCAGGAAACAAACAAAAAGCAAAAGGAAATCTACCCAGATACTACCTACTCCGGGTTGCTGTAGGGTTGGGCGCGGAGCGGGGGAACAGGGGCAGCAAGGCAAGGTGCCTGCAGTCTATCTCTGGTGGCCCCTGGCTTCCTACAGCTCCCCTTCTCCTCTCTGATACTTTTTCCTAGCGGTAGAAGAGGTAAAATTCATGAGGGCACAATCAGCAGGCAGGGAGCGTAAGCCCTTGGAGGCAGATGATGGGGGTGGGGTGGGGGCAGGGCAGAGAAGAGCAAAGCAGCGTGGGGTGAGCCCTGGATGTATGGGTGCTCCCTGAGAGAAAATACAGGAAAGCAGGCATTTGCCCTTTTCTGACTGTAGCATTCAGGCATTCCCTCGGGGCAGGGCAGAGAAGGACCTCACCTGTGCGCCTGGGGACTGCTGCCAGGTTTACTCTTTGCTTTTACTCTCACGATGCCCTGTTCTGCTCAGATACCTTTAGGGGCTTCTGCTTTCTACAGAATGAAGCCCAGTCTGTCTAGCTCGTCTTCCACAATTCATCCCATCGCACCAGCCTCATCGGCCACTTGGCTCCAACATGATGCAAAAAGGCCAAAGGCTGGCCTGAGCACCCAGGCACTCAGGCACTCAGGCAGCCAGGCAGCCCATGAAAAACCCGAAGTCTACATCCAGGCCTCCTTTGTTCCCCTCTTCCTCAGGCTGGACACATCCCCCACAGGGAGCTCCTCAGGCCTGTGCACGTGTGTGTGTTTATGAGACAGGGTCTGGCTTTGTCACCCAGCCTGGAGTGTAATGGCACTGTCTTCACTCACTGCATTTCACGCTCATAAGTAGTGGGACCACAAGTACACGCCACCACACCTGGCTAATTTTTTTTTTTTTTTTTTTGGTAGAGATGTGCAAAGGCTCAGAGGACCCAGAGAGCTTAGTAGGACATTACCCGGGTTGAGCTCAAAGCCTTGGGTTCAAATGATCTGGCCTGCCTCACCCTCCCAAAGTGCTGGTATTACAGGTGTGAGCCACCATGTCCAGCCTCCCCAGGCTCTCCAAAAAGTTCACCAGTAAACATATGTCTAGGCTGAGTGCTGCCAGGAGCCCTGATGGAGCCAGGACCAAGCACTCATATCACTGAAAGCCATTAGTCACAGGACCCAGGCCCAGGGAGCAGGAGCCCCTGCAACTACTGTAGCTTGCTCGGACTCAGTGGCCTGGGCCCCATCACTCTCTACCGAGGCTGAGGGAAATCTCTTGACATGCACAAAGGACTTCTAACTCAGAAACAGTAAGGACCTGAAGGATCCTTTCCTTTTAGATTGTTGCCTAAAGTGGCATATAGGGGTTTCATTAGCACAGACAAAAAGCCAGGCCCCAAATTATACCTCTCTTGCAGCTGTTGGGGTGGTGAGGGGGTCTCATTCTGGAGCTTCTTAGTCTTTAGCTAATAATTCCATAGTCAATCAATCAATCAATCAAGTTCTGTGTGTATGAGCAGTGAATGTCTCTTTCATCCTCTCTTGCTGAAAACATAAAGGGTTTGGCCAGGCATGGTGACATACATCTGTAATCCCAGCAATTTGGGAGGCTGAGGTGGGCAGTTTGCTTGAGATCAGGAGTTGGTCTCAATATGGGCCTGGGCAACATGGAGAGACACTGTCTCTACAAAAACTACAAAAATTAGTCAGACATGGTGATATATGCCCGTAGTCCCAGCTATTTGGGAGGCTGAGGTGGGAGGATCACCTGAGCCTGAGAAAGTCGAGGCTGCAGAGAGCTGAGATCACACCATTATATTCCAGCCTGGGTGACAGAGTGAGATCCTGTCTCAAGAAAAGGCAAAAAACAAACAAAAAAGACATAGGGTTTGATAGAAACAGCATGAGCTTAGGACTAAGACAAATTTGGGTTCAAAACTGGCCCCAGATCTTCTACAAAATGTCTAACCAGCATTCAAAATTATCAAGGTTATCAAAAACAAGAAAAGTCTGAGAAACCACCAGAGTCTAGAGGAGTCTATGGAGACATGATAGCTAAATGCAATGTGGCATACTGGACAGTGTTCTGGCATAGAAAAAAAGGACATCAGGGAAAACTACAGAAATCTGAATAAAGCATGGACTTTAATTAACACTAATGTATTAATATTAGTTTATTAATCATGACAAATGTTCCCCACTAATGTGAAGAGTTAGGAGTAGAAATGGCATGGGGTGTAGGGGGACTCTCTATAACACCTTCATAACTATTCTATAAATCTAAAACTGTCCTAAGATGAAATGTTTATTAAAAGTATAATAATTGTATTAGTCTTTCTCACATTGCTATAAAGAACTGCCTGAGACTGGGTAATCTGTAAAGAAGAGAGGTTTAATTGGCTCATGGTTCTGCAGGCTGTACAGGAAGCATGGCTGAGTAGGCCTCAGTAAACTTACAATCACGGTGGAAGGTGAAAGGAAGGAGTCATCTCTTATACGGCCATAACAGGAGGAAGAGAGAGAAGCAGGAGATGCTACACACTTTGAAACAACCAGATCGCGTGAGAACTCACTTGGTATCACAAGACTGGCAAGGGGGAAGTCCACTCCCATGATCTAATAACCTCCCACCAGGCCTCTCTTCTAACATTGGGAATTACAATTTGATATGAGATTTGGGCAGGAACACAAAATCCAAACCATATCAATAATGACAGTAATAATAAAAACTGGTCCCAGGCACTTGGTGGTAAGACTTTGGGCAAATGGCTTCCCTTCCCTAAGCCTCAGTTTCTTGTTTATAAAATGAGACAACAGTATCTGGCTCGTGGGGTGGTGTGACTACTGAATAATGCAACACACACAAAATGCCCTAGCACAATGCCTAGCACACAACGGACAATCATTAGACACGTCTTTTTAAAACCTCAACCAAAAAATGTATTTTTGGTTTATTATAGTAATAAATAACCAGTCAATATTCAAAATTTTTTAGTTTTCCCCAAAATGTTCTTTATGGCTTTAAAATATACATATTTTTGCCCCAATTCCAAGATTCATGCTTTCTATTTCATTTTCAGGCCTCTTTGTTGCCCTTTTTTCTAAACGATGCCCTGCCCCCACCTCTTTTTCCTGTCATGACATTGACACAAAGTTAAACCGGATAGTCACAGGAGGCAAAGAACAGAGCTCCCACCACCACAGCCGTGGTATAAGTGGGGCTGAAGACTGGCTCGAATGATGTGCCCTCTTTTCACTCATGTGACTGTTGGTTACATCAACTGTGCCCGGGTCCAGGATGGCCTTCTCTGTGCCAGGCATTTTGCTGAGCACACAGTAAACACTGCCTCCACACCTCCACACCCAATGAGTCAAGATTATTATTACCCCTGTTTAACAGATAAGAAAACTGAGGCTTGGCCAGCTCAGTAACTAGTCCTACCGCAGTCATTATCAGAGCTGGGATTTGAACTTGACTACAAACTCATGCTCATTTCCCTACACCACAGTCCCTGCTTCAAGGAGTCCCTACCTATAGGAATGGACTTGCTCAGAAACAAGCATTTCAACAATACAGTGACATCAGTGCCATCACACAGCCCGCAGGAGAGGCTCGGGAACCACCAGAAAGGAAGCCCTTCTTGGGGTGGCCAGCAAGGCTTCCCAGGGGATGTGACATCCTGCCCTGCAGCCACACAGTGGATAGGCTGCCATCAGAAGGGCACAGGTGCACAGCGGATGAGGCTGGAAAGGAGGTGAGCACCAGGTCAAGGAGGGTCCTGAACATTTCACTCATTCTTTTATCTGTTCATTTGTTCATTCAACAAATATTTACAGAGTTTCTTCTAAGTACCAGGTCTATTGCAGACACTAAGAAAACAGCAGAAAAGAAACAGAACAAAAACTTCTGGCTATGCGGAACTTAATCTAACAGGAAGGAGACAGTAAACAAATAAGTAAGTAATAGAGATGGCATTAAGTGTTGCAGAGAAGTATAGAGCAGAGAAAGGGACAGGGAAAGCCTGGGGACAGAGAGCTGTGATGTGGGAAGGCCTCAAAAGACATTTGAGTAAACAGCTGAAGGAGGAAGGGAACTGGTTGTGAGAGTGACAGAAGAATATTCCAGGCAGAGGACGTTGAGCTAAGAGCTGGGACTTGCTTTTGGGTCCACTGCAGGACAGCACATGGTGCTAGGGGGTAGCATGAGGGAAGGAGGGAGGGAGGGAGACAGGGAGGGAGGGAGGAAGGCCAGTGCAGTGAGGCAGCTCAGGTGTCCACTTGCCAGAAGCCACAAGCTTGGGGATGGTGCAAGAGGTAGCAGCGAACTAATGAGCCAAAATATTTCCACAGGTGGGGTGCCCACGTGTCTGTGGCAGGAGCTTGGAGCTATTCTCATCCCCACTAAGGTCTATGAAAAGCAGACAGCAGGCAGGGCCTTGCAGTCCCCATCAAAGCAGATGGAGAAGTCCACCTACCTCAACTATGCCCAGGGCCAGCCCTGCAGAAGCTATCACTGACCTGTCATCCAGGCCACAGGACACCCCGCACACACACTCCAGAACCCTGACAGCCGGCAAGAGGACACAAGGGACAGTAATGAACCCCCCAAGCCCCTCTGGGACCTCAGCTATACAGATAAATTTTACCTGGCAAGTTACTTAACGTTTCTGGTTCTCCGTTTCTTATTTGTAAAATGGGGATAATGATAGTACCCATCCTTAAGAAAGACTAAAGGAGTTAATGTGTAAAGTGTTCATAACACCATTTGCACGTAGCGGGAGTTCAATAACTGTTAGTGTTTATCATTATGAGTGTAGCTGTTACTGCTGGTATTATCATCATCATCACCATCGGCAGCAGTCCCTAGCTACGTCCTTAGTCTACCCAGACATTTCCAGTACCATGGGGGAGGACAAAAAGGAAAAGAAAACGTGCCCCCCACACCTCCCCATAGATGCCAGTTCCCCTTCCCTGCCCTCTTCTTTCCCTCCAATCTGCATTCCCTCCTTTTCTCTGGGTTAATTTTGTTTTAATCCTTTCTTTGGATTCATCCTGGCGCCGATGTAACACATCCCTAAGTACATTAACAGCTCATTAACTGCCACAAACTAATGCATTTTATCTCATGTCAGGCCACGTCTAATCAATGGCCATAATAAATGCAACTCCATTCTAATAAGCTTCTGCACTTTCAGAACGTCTTTCATCCAAGGCTTTGCTGACATCCTGGGCACCCCAAGAAAAAGGTGGTATCTTGCCAGGTTGAAGTATCTTGGCATGTCAGAGCCATGAAAGCCCTAAGGGGCTATCCGTCTGTAGACATGCCTTATCCCTCAGCTCGAAGTTGAAGTGAGGACCAGAGAGGGCAAGTGAATTTCCCAAGGTCACAAAGCAGGTTGGTTGCCAACCTCAAATGAGGAGTTTCCAAGCTACCATGTATTAAGCCCTTAACACCATGAGGCATTTAATCCTTGTAGTGACCCTAAGAGCAGGTACCATCTATACCTTCATTTTGCAGATGAGGGCACCATGGTTTGGTGAGGTTAAAGGACTTGCCCATGGTCTCTTAGGATGAGGCCGAGGAGACTGACCTTCACCAGCATGTGGTTTTCTAAAAGTTTCTCCGTCAAGGAGAGGAGAGGAGGGACAGGAGGAAGGTTTACTTTAGCCCAACACAAAGTGAGATCTAGGAACATGGACCCTGAGGGCCACAGAAATGAGCTTCAGGAAGCAGACTCTTGTGTTTATTTGAGATGCACATTGGGTTTCCCCAGCTGCTTCTAGGGGCTCTTTCTGGGTCAGCCTGGCAGAGGTGGGTTCCAGATGGCAAAGGACTTAGCTGTCTTTGTACCAGCAATTTGCTGCCACATATTCATTAAGAGAGACACATAGTCAACACTCCCCTTTTGTTAAATTGTAGTGGCTCTGTGTTGCTGGTGAAAATGTCCCCATCCATTAATCGAGTGCTCTCAGAATTAGCGGGGATGGGAAGGCCTCCCCCAACTGGTATGGGAACCAGCGCCTTCATGTTTGTACCAATTCCCCACCCACACTTTGCAGAAGGAATTAAACAAAAGTCAAAACCTACTTTAGCCGGGTTCCTGACACAGTAGGGATTTGCTCTCCGAAGCTCTGGGACGTCCTGAGTCATCCTGACCATGGTCCTGTCTTCCAGCCCACCTGTAACCCAGTCACTCATGGGAGGGTCCCTGTAAGGCCACCAACATCCAGGCCCACAGGACAGACCCAAATCCATTCCCAGCCACTGTGTATGTAAAACGTCAGCTTTGTCCAAACGCGCCTTTACTCACACGGCAGACAGGCCTAATGGGCCAGAAGGGATTTGTTACGCTCTCTACATCCATCATAATCTGTGTTTAAAGGCCCCCAAATGCCCATTTAGACAATCCACATTTTCTAACAGCCAGTAAATACTCTGGGACCGGGTCAGCATTTTTAAAGGTCCTTAAATAGCTCATTTGCATAATCCATATTTTCAGAGCCCCTACGCATTCATCCTCCCTATGTAATCTCAATGTGTGAGGAAGAAAAGACTCCAAAGGAATGTAGCCGCCCTTCACGCCCCTTCTGGGAAAATTGATTGTTTTAAAAATGACCACATTTTCAAAAGCAGGCACAGAACCAGCCACAAAAGGAGAGTATCTAAAGGAAAACTGTTAACCTGTGCAGGCCTGTGAATGGTCTTTCCTTAAAGGCAGTAAAACCCTCTGTGGGCTCCCCAAGGACATTAATTACACAACGGGCCCTGCAAACACTTCCAGGAAGGTTGGTACCTCCCCTCTCCCAGGGGTTCCCTTCCGGAAGCCAGGAGCTGCAGGCAGGTTCCCCCAACAGCTTTTCAGCAGCACCTTCCTAGGCTTCATCTCAGCTCAAATTCTTCCCTGGGGGAAAGGAAAGGCAATTTGTTAACAAAATGTAGGTTCCAGGATTGAGGCTTACTCAGCACAGATCTAGGCAAAGCCTTTGCCTCGTGAGTAACAGCGTGGATCTTCTTGTAGTTATGAGTAAAGACTCAGAAGACCATGAGAAAAAGCCCTTTTGGGAACCACTGGGACCCCAAACCTCAGCGTCACGCAACATACTCATGTAACAAACCTGCACACGTACCCCCTGAATCCAAAATTAATAATTAAAAAGATGAATCCAAGGCAAGAAGGACCCACACTGCTGCCCCTCCACTGTCTCAGAGAGGAAACCTATGTCTTCATCAGAAGGTTATCCAAATTCTAAACCATCTTCAGCCACAAGCAAAACGCAGATCGTCCTTGCCAACACGAAGCTGAGCCTAAGAAGCAGACGTGTGAGCGCAGGGGCTGATGATTCTGTTCCCGCAGATTTCCGGAACAGTCAAAACGCATCTACACCAGGGAAGTCAGGGCCTGGGTTGGGAGGAGGCGCTTGGGGGCGCCTCTGGTCGCGTGATCTGGGTGCCCTGCACCTGGCCGTGTTCACTCGGGAAATGCTGTGAGCTGCACTTTTTTTTTAAGTAACCCAAATTCTTTTAGTTCCAGTTTCAACTTCCTTAGCATCGCTCTGAAATCCTCTCATGCTGTACTTCTATTTTTACCCTTCTGAGCACATCCGGGATGCCCAACTCTCTGGAAAGAGGGATTAATTTTTTTTTGGTCCAGATTTTTGAGATTATTTAGGAAAGGTTTATGGGAAGGAGAATATTTATAGCAACAAGGACATGTCTAAATGCACTGGAGGCTTCTTTGCCCGGAACTCCCACATCTGCTAGAAACCATCACCGCCGCCGCCCCCCACCCCGCCTCTGGGAGGGATCCTGAAGAGAGTTGGGGGAAGAGGGAGAAGAGGGGGGCACCAGCAGAGAAACCCGGCCAGGTCCGGCCAAGGGGATGTGTGTCTGAATCCAGGTACTCTGGGCTTCTCTGGCCTTAGGCAGGCAGCGGGGCTGGCTGTGGTTGGGACCCAGAGCCCCCACTGGCTGAGCTCAGAACTAGAAGGAACAAGGGAGCAGAGAAAGCTGGGGGCGGGCTCCTGGGAAGAGAGGCAGGGAGGGAGATGAAGGTGAGAAGTGGGAGGGGAAAGAGGGAAACGGACTCGGGCTGGGGGTGGGCTCAGCGTATCTAGAGCAGTCCACGGAGGACGGTGAGGCTCAGCGGAGAAGTGCTGTGCCCGAGGCGCCCCAACGGTGGGCAGCGGTGCCAGCTTGGACGCAGGCTTCTCTCCAAGTCCCGACTCCAGCCAAGGGCGGGGCTGCAGGGCCGGGTCCATGAAGGCGGACCACAGGGCTCAGACTACGGGTTTGATCCGTAGATCCTACCCCGCTAAAGACCTGCACCCTGTCTGCGCTCCCTGCCCTCTTCCACTGCACGCCCACCCCTGCCCCGAGCTCGCCCGTCCTTCACCCTGGGTGCTCCGCCCTGTTACCCTCTGGCATCCCACCGTGGGAGCGCACTCCCCTGGCCCAGCCTGACGCTGGGAGAGGGCGGCCAGCCGGACCAAAAGCCCGGCCCCCAGGGTAGACAGTCCTCCCCGCACCCGGAGGCTGCCATGCTCGGGGTATGAGGGGGGCCTCTGCATCCTTCTGCCACGCGCTCTGGATGGGGAGGGTTGGGGCTCGCCGCTGTGGGCGACTAGGCGCACGGGGCTGAGAACCCTAGTGGAGTGTGCAGGGGTTCGCCCCACTAAGCCCTGGGGCGCGTGGGGAGTAGCACAGCTCGGGGGTCGGGGTCTGTGCGGCACTGGCACCAAGCTCCATCTCTGAAGCGGGGAGCGCCTTCGCCCACGCTTCCCTCCCACCCGGAACCCCCCCCCACCCAGTCCGACAGCACCGCCCTCGGCAAGTGGTGGTCCATGGCCTCGCCTCCTCGACACTGCTGTGGATGACGTCACCGCGGCCCCCGGCCCCGCCCCCGCCCCGCCTCCGCAGTCAGCCTTGGGGAGCGTCCCGACCCAGCTCCTCCTTGCCCGGCTTGGAGCCCGCGCGTCCCACCACCTCTTCTCTCCCTGTCCAGCTGAGCACAAAAGCCTGTCCTCTTCTGTTTTTTTCCAGTTCCTTCCTCACTTTCACCTCTTCGGAGACCCTCCTCAACCAAGATCTTCAGCAAGCAACTCACCTTTCCTTTAGATAGACAGGATAGAGATAGATTAGAGAGAGTAGAAATTAGATGGATAGATTAGATAGACCGACAGATGACAGATGTAGATGACAGAGATTTGCATACATATGAATAGATCATAGATAGATGGGTGATAGATTGGTCATAGACGGAAGACAGATGGTTGGATAAAGACATAGTTACAGATAATAGAAAGGCACAGATGATAGATTCGTATAGATGAGGGAGGTAGATGGAGATGATGTATAACACTGTAACACATATAGATAGGCCACAGATAGGCAGTAGGTACACAGGAGTTAGCTGGACAGATACACATACAGATACAGGTATATGTCCTGAAGGGACAATCCAGACCCCTGGCTGGCCAGGACAGTACCCAGGCTTTGGCAACCTCCTCGATAGTCTGCAGCTTAGCCTGAAAACTCAAGTGGTGGCTGCAGGCAGTTTGCGCACAGCTCCAGGGCTGCAGGTAGTCTGAGCACAGCTCCAGGGCTTCGGGCAGTCTGAGCACAGCTCCAAGGCT
>CM052661.1:7149015-7164417 GCA_028533165.1 Leontopithecus rosalia | reverse complement strand
AGGGCTGCAGGTAGTCTGAGCACAGCTCCAGGGCTTCGGGCAGTCTGAGCACAGCTCCAGGGCTGCAGGTAGTCTGAGCACAGCTCCAGGGCTTCGGGCAGTCTGAGCACAGCTCCAGGGCTGCAGGTAGTCTGAGCACAGCTCCAGGCCTTCGGGCAGTCTGAGCACAGCTCCAGGGCTGGGGGCTCGCCTGCAAGTAATACCAGAGCTTTGTTCATTCTTTTAAGCAACCGCTGAGCCAGTTGCAGCTGCCCATGGCTGGGTCCCGGCACCCAGAGACGCTGGGCCTGCTTGAGAGGTGCTGACATTCTGGTGGGCATCAGTGACATCCACACAGAGCCTCACCTGATCCATTTGGCAGGTGCCCCAGGAGAGGGCAGGGAGGGGTGCTGGGAAACATGGGAGGGGCTGTCATTTGACCTGGGTCTTGAGGATGGGCAGAGATCCCCAGGAGAAGAAAAGCCACATCAGTCAAAGGCACCAGCAGCCGCCCACAGCAATAGAGGGCCTGGTCTCTCCTGGGCCAGGAAGCAGTTTGGTGGGGATGGATCCCAGGACCCTGAGATGATAGTGGGTGCTGGGGTGTAGCTTGTGCTCAGAGAGGAGGAAAGCTGGGTCAGGCCGGGCTGGGAGGGGTCCTGAGAGCCTGTCTGTTTCTCCTGTTCTTATCTCCTCTGTTATACCTGTCCCCGGGCACCTGAAATGACAAAGGGTGCACCCCCCCTGCCCCCCGCCACTCTCCCATCCTCGGGACCAGGACTTCAAACCTATACACACGTGACAATCCCAGAGTCAGTCAGACCTCCTTCAGGAGCCGCTCTGGATGTCAAAGGGTTGCGCTGCTGTTGGATGTCCCTCCCTCTGTCTGACCTGAATCCACCTACCCATCCAGGGACAGCCTCCCCCTCAGGGTGACTCAGCCCCGGGCTCCTAACTCCCTCCCTGCCACCAGCTAAGACTGTAACTGGTTACCATAGAGACCTCGAGGAACCAGGTTCATACCTCTCCTTCCTGATGAGACCTGGATGTCTAAATTGCTCCTGAGATGAGCGCTGTACATAGCTGCTCACCTGCAGAGGTATTTGACAGGCAGCATTCCGCCTTTCTCCCCTGCACAAACTCAGGAAGGGAGCAATGGCAAGAGAGGGAGGCCGGATGACAGATACCTCCACTGCTGGGGCTCCAGGCTAGCACTTCCCTCCATAAGATGGGGATCCCCTGGGAGAGGGGGACAAAGGACATGAAGGCAGGAGCTGAAAACTACCAGAGAAGTTTGGTGTCCCTAGGAGAAACTACATCATACGAAGATTTTCCATTCTTCTCGGCCATCTTCTAGAATGCACTTGGGAGAGAGGGATGCTTATTTGTGAAATGCTGTCTTTCTCAGCAAAGTTTTACACACACACACACACACACACACACACACACACACACACACACACAGAAAGAGAGAGAGAGAGAGAGAAAAACACCAAAAGATTCTTCCTGAAGCATGGTCCATTAAGCTCCTGCCCCAAACCATCAACAGCTCCCACTGCCAAAAAAGAAGACCCAACCCTCAGCTTCCTTTCTACCTAGCAACCTTCCTTGCTGCCCTCAAGAACTCCTGTTCCACTCTGCACACCACACCCTCGGCAGACCACCTCCCGCTTCCCAAAGGCGCTGCCTTTCCTGGCACTGCGCTCTTCTAGAGCTGACCCTCTGTGTGGGCTGCTTAGCTCCCTGTCTACTTCCTCAAGCTCAGCCTCAATCCTCAGGCCCCCTTACCCTACTCCCACCCCCCAGTTAAAATTTCACTCCTCCTTCCTGGCTGCACTTTTGGAGTCCTGTTAGAGAACAGTCTGCCATGTGCCACTGAGACTTAAGTGTGTCTGTTATCTTCATGGCCTGGGGACCCTAAAAGGCCAGTATGTTTCATTCACTTTCATGTCCCTTCACCCTTCATAGGGCCTAGCATGGGACCAAAAGCCAATGTGAACTGCATGGCACTGATCCATCCTCCCTCTCCTCTCTCACTTGCTTTCTAAGATCTTCACCAAAGATGAGTGAGGAGACCGTGGATGGGCAGACCCTTCACATTCACCCAGGGAAGCCTCCATCCCCGGTAAAGACATGGGGCTACAAGAGCAGGGCAGCTGAACCCTCTGCCTCTGGACTTCGGGACCAGCCATTGTCACTGTTCTTTTTCCATCCCAGCTCTTCAGAGCTGTGACTGGCTGGAGGGAGGTGGGCTGCTGGGCTCCCTTCTCTGGGGATGGAGACAGGGGAGCCTGGCAACAGGCATGGGAGGCAGGACCCAGGAACGGGCTGCTAGAACGTGCAGGTGACATTCCCGCTGTACACAGGCCCAGGTCCAGGTTCCAGTTTCCACCCAGAGGTGGTGTGAGCAGTGTGGCAGCTGGCTCTGGCCGCCAGCACACAATGAGCTGAGGCTGCAGGGCTGAAACCCCGACAGGCCCCAGCCATGCCTGCAGACATGGCCCTCAGAGGCAGAGGCTAACACGGTTAATTGGTTCCAACCTTCAGCTAACAGTAGGAGCACTGACCAGGCACCCGTGAGGCTCAGAAGCTGTGGCCTCTGAGGATGCTGTACTTCCGTGTTAGCTCAAACCCAGAAAAGAGAAATCGGATCAGAGGTGCTCACTTCCCAGCCAGGCCAGAGCACAGCAGAGAGGTGGCAGACTATAAATAGTGGAGGAACCGCCACCGAGAATCCACCAGAGAGGAGGGATATGGCCCTCTTCCCCAGACAGGAATGGTATGCCTCTCCAGGGAACAGTGGGGCTCATCAAAGCAGAGGACAGGAGTTGCTGGGCTCATCCCCACCCGAGGCCTAGTCCTCTTTCCCTGTCTGCGAAAGGCTTGCCTCTGCCCAGACTCCATGGAGCATGGGGACTTACAGGGCAGGCATAGGATGAGGGGATTTCAAATAAGGGTCTTGGGACTTGAGTTCGGGCTCTCAGTGGTGCCAGGGCTTGGCCAGAGTTCATCTGATTTCAATGCAGGAAGCTGACACCAGCTGTGCACCCAGACACAGAAACATAAGTCCACTCTCCTGTCACTTAGCCATTCCTCCAGGAATGTATCCATGCATCCATCCATGCATCCATCCATCCATCCATCCAAATATCTAGTTATTCAAGCATTCATTTGACAAATAAGAATTGAGTCCCAATGACATGGCATGCCCTGTGCTAAGCTCCTTGTGACTTTACCTGTAAACAGTGCTGGTTCTACCTGTACCTCACAGGGTGCCTGTACGAATCCATCAAGGAAGGAAACACCAGTGTGCTTGCACTTGGGAAGTGTCACACATGTATCGGTGAGTTGTGGTTTTGAACACTCCAGCCCCTAAGAGCTTCCTTCCCCTGTCTGGTCCTCAAAATCTTAGCCAGGGGGCCCTTGATTGTGGTCCACGGGCTAAGGCTTCTTAGGCCAGCGTTGAACTGCTCTGCCTTGTTCCTAAGGTTTAGAATATAATTTTTGAGATCCTTCCTGAAGTATGCTTCCTCCTGAACTTGTGTGCACTTGGGAAGTCAGGTGACCTCTCTGTGCAACAGTTTCCTCCACTGTAAAATGGCAATGACATGAGTAACTATCTCTTAGGGCTGCTGTGAGGACCAGAGAGTCGGAATATGTGAAGTGCTTAGAATAGTGGCTGGCACGGAGTAGGTGCTGTCTAAGGGAGAGCCTAGGAGCTGGAGGTTATTCAATCTGCCCCAGGAAATGGGGATTCAGGCTCACTTTTTACAAATGGACCTAGGTCTTATGAGATAAATGCTTCTGGCTCTAAGATACATCAAGACCTAGTCTCCTGGGATCTTAAATCATCTCCATACAGCAGCTGCTCTGGGAAGGAGCCTTGGGCTCCTCTCACAGTCTCAGACCAGAAACTCTGTGTCCTAAGATACTGCAGCCTCTCACAGGAAGGCAGTGCAGGTCTCGCAGGGAGAGGAAGAGTTATACAGAGTCTTCCCTCTGGAAGAGTCTTCCCTCTTCCCACAATCATGTGGGTAAAAAGCTTGGACTCTTCCAGAACTTGGAGTAGAACCAGTGGTACAGCTAAAGTGATGGGCTGCTGAGAGTTTCTAGCTGCTGCTGGATTCCATTAAGTTCCATTGGATTAGGGATGTGCTTAGTCTATAAACCCATGGGCAGAGATGCCGTCTGGTTTAAGTAATGGTTCACATTCACAACACAAATATAAATGGATAGTTATTTCTTCCGAGCCCAGCACAATTCATTGGTAGCTTCTAGCCTTCTGTTCCTTTCAAGCAGAAAACAGACCCGGCTCAGAGAGTAGCGGCTCGGTCTGCTCAGGACCCAGGAGCCCAAAGTCACACAGAATCCCAAAAGCTCCAGAGTCCACAGAGACTTTGCGGTGAAGCACATTAGAGATCATGACTGCAATATATTCTCGGTGCTTCTTTTCATCCATTCAGAGTCTCAAACGTTCCCTCTTCGCTTTCCTGCTTTGTTCATCTATGCTAAGACTGACTTCGCCTCCTGAGATACCAATGTGGTAAGACACAATTCTTGCCCTCAAGGAACTTTAAGGTAAGCCTCTCTCCTTGACCTTAGCTTCTTCAACTTGGCCTTTTTCCATATGAACCCCTTTCATCCTGCCTACCTTCCTCCCATCATCATTGCTGGCTGATACCAGCTGCTCACTTTTGTGTCTCCAGCGGCATTTCTTTAGCCTCTGCCCCCAGCTGAGCACTGGACTGCACACTGCAGAACACAAAGGGCAAGAGACAAAGGCACTGGCCTGAAGGAGTTCACGGCCCACTGGGGAGCTTTTGCAGAAATGTAACCAAAACAGCCTCTGCCCTGGAGAGCTTTCAGTCCACAGACAGTGCGTCCTAGATAGAAAGGGGCCCTCTCTTAAAGAGGTCCAACCCTTCTCACTCATGTAACTATGGTACATAACAGACAGTAGGTGCCAGCAGCACAAACAGTTCAGAGAAAGATGCCGCAGAGCGGCGTGACCTTAGCATCTCTGGGAAAGGTGCATGGGCTGTAACCAATCCCTGCTGCTCCACCCGGGTGATCATGGCCATTTCTAGGAGAGCAATTTTGCATGTGGGCACAGGTACTTCTGCTCTGCCTACAGTGACCCAAAACTCTCTTGCTGATCAGACATGTCCAAGTAGTCCCTCTGGGTCCCAGGCAGAGGGCCCACTCCAAGTAGGAGACCGCACGATGACCTTATACCAACACCACAAGTGAGGTTTTAGACACACGCATGGGACAAAGGCTGGGCGTCAGAATCCCAAACTCAGTCACCAGTGGACGGATGAAGCGGGGAGTGGGGGCAGGGGAGAACGCACGTGCTTCCGCCGGTGCCACCTTTTCCATCCTTCCGACCCACAGAAGGGTGACATTATTTCCCTCTTACAGATGCAAACACTGAAGCTCAAAGTGGTTATTTTGCCCAAGGCCTTGCGATTAGTAAGTAGTAGAACCAAGACTCAAGCTTTTAATTTTTAAAGCTGGGGCTTTTCAGCTATATCATGCAGACTACAAAAGTAGCAAGAGCATTTCCACTTTTTTATTTGTTATGAATATTTCTTTAATCAATATTAAGTTCCTCAGGCACCTGTGTAAGGTCCTCCATGTCCCAGGGCAGGAGGCCAGGGCTCTAACTCAAGGCCATGATCCATACAGGAAAGGCAGCCCCTCCCTCCTTCCCCAGCCGCAGCAGGGCTGGTGCTGCAGTGTCAGCGTTCCAAGGTATCCGCCGAGGCAATTTCAGCTCCAATTTGCTCCAACTCCAGACCAAAGGCTCAGTCTCAGCCTCTGATGTGCCAAACAAAACCAGAGACAGGAACTCGTCTCAATCCCTGAGTCAGCTGGGCAGGCGGAGAGCCAGAGAGGGCCCTCCCTCCATGTCCCCATTTCCTAGACTGCGCTGTCCCCTGCGTTCCCTGCATTTTCTGCACCCAGGGCAGTTCCCAGAGCAGGTACTGGAACCCTCTGCAGATCCCAGACCCTGCTCTGCCCTGGAAGCAGTGAGGCTGGTGGCCTGGTGACCAGTTGACAAACACTGCAAGGGCTGCAGGGTGCTGGGATGGGCGGGTGAGTGCATGGGTATACATCTCTCCTGTGGATGAGGTTGCCCTTTTTTTTTTTTTTAAAGACGAGATCTCTGTCACCAGGCTGGGGTACAGTGGCATGATCACAGCAAGAAATCCTCCTGAGTTTCAGCTTCCTCAGCCTCCTGAGTGGCTGAAACTAGGCAGTGCCACCACACCCGAATAATTATGTTTTTTATAGAGATGGGGTCTGGCTGCATTGCCCTGGCTGGTCTCAAACTCCTGGACTCAAGCGATCCTCCTTCCTCAACTTCCCAAAGGGCTAGTATTATAGCTGTGAGCCACTGTGCCACCTGGGACTACTTTCTAAAGAGATATTTTCTACCTTAGAATCTATAGTGTCCACTTGAGGAGGGGGCTGGTGAGAGGGAGCATAAAGGTCTGGCCTGTCCCCCTTTATTTAGGGTTGAAGAACCGCACAGCAAGAGGCTGCTAACTCTGCCTTCAGCAGGGCTGAGAGCAGATCTTTCCACTGGCTTCGTGAAGGGGCCTCTTCCTGAGGATCATTTCTCCCCTGCCACTGAGCCCCCTGCAGTGCTGACTTTCCCATCCTGACCCTGTGTCTCTCTACGCCTGTCTCTCTCTTTATTACCAGGGTACAGTATCCTTCCTCAGCTAGGTGCATTGGTTGCCAACGACTCCCAAATAAAGAAGATTTGCAGATAGCAACCTTAAAACCCTAAGAGAAGAATAGGGTGGGGGATATCATGGCTGCAGATCAGCTTAGGAGTCTTTAGAAGTATTTCTTCGCATGCATCACAACAACATGCAGCCCTATACCAAAGACATGGTGCACATCCTGAAGTCTTCACGAAAGGTAATCAACAACCAATTCCCAATTTCCATCCTTTGCTCCATAGAGGTGGTTCAGGAATTCCCTCATCCTCAAGTTTAAATGAGATACTAATGAATTATTTTTGCCTTGTTGCAAATAACATACTTGTTAGGAGTAGTGTGTTGTGTGTGTGTGTGTGTGTGTGTGTGTGTGTGTGTGTGTGTGTGTGTGTGTGATTCTCTACCCAATAGATAGAGAATAGATTCTCTATCTCTTCTCATTTCATGACTTTGGGTTGTTGACTCCCGTCCCTCCCTCACCTCTGCCCTGACCAGTTGGGTGACCTGGGACAAACTGCCCAACCTCCACATCTGTCTCCTGATTAGCGAAATGGGGCTATGACAGAACCCATGCTGTAGGGATGCTCTAAGATTTCAATAAAGTGATCCAGGTAAGCCACCTAACCAAGTGTCTGGCACATCGTAAGCACTCAGTCAGTGGTAGCCATTACATCTTACCAATAAACTCAAATATCACAACCTCCCAAGTGTCTGACTGCCCTCAGGGCTGGGCCTCCCCAGGAATTCAACTGTCCCATGCTGGCACTGTCACAATCCCGCCCAGGAGGCCAAATCACCCTGACTATTTGGAGGCAACCTCGCTCCCACATTTGCACCATCTGTTGAAGGCATCTCCTCTACTGGCACCCAGGGAGGCCCAAGAGGGCAGAGTCGCAGACAGGATGGGGAAGAGAAGCTAGAACTGTTCACTCCTAAAGACAGTGCAGACTAGCAGATGGCTGTAAAACCTCAGTGCTGGGGCCCTGGGAACTTCCAGAAGTGAACCATCCCTCCTCCCCGCAGAGTTACACGAACATCCCAGGTTGAGGCAGCACCTGTGACTGGCCCAGCCACACACTCACCATCAGGTGGTCAAGACCTGCTCTCTCCAGTGGCTGCCTCTGGCCCTGTGGCTTCCAGCAACCAAAGTCCATGGGGTAGGGGGATGGTGCAGTCAGGTCCCTCCAGGAAGTGAGCAGCGACATGAACTAGGTGTCCCCCACCAGCGGCTTTCTCTGAGGCCTTGGAGCTGACTGGAGCGTGTCACACAGGGGTGAGCAGGACTTATTTCATCACAGGGTCAAATGCCTGTGACAGATTTCCAGACACTTCTGTTCCTGCCTCTTCTTCCAAACACACACTCGTCTGCAAGAACCCTGTACTCACCTCCGCCAGATTCATGTCTACTCGAATAAAAACTTCAATTCAGTGGTTACCTTTGATGTCCCTGTGCCTTTCAACACATTTTTACATAATCTGACTTTAGAGCCTTTTCTTTATAATACACTTCCTTTCTAAGAGGAGACGACGCCTTTGGTTAATGGAGTCTATTCAAAAAATGCCTACTGAATACCTGCTAGGAACTGCTGAGATCCAGACACTTGGGGTGCAGGGAGTGGTTGGCAATGGGATAGAGGAAGCTGGAGACACATCCTTTCCCTCCAAGAAGCTTAGAGTGGGGGCGGTGTCGGGGAGACGGAAATTCACACAATTAATACCAGGCTTGGTAAGTACATGGAAAGCAGTGAACACAAATTGCTTCAGGAACAAAAGCCTAATTCCTGTGTTTGCATGGGCCTCTGATTGAAGGTTTTCGAATTCATGAGTTAGGATTTATTAATATACATCACGGTGCATGAAATAAAGCTCTTGATCTAATAATACTAATACACACCAGATAGAGCATGAGCTGGATGAGCAATTAGTGAAGCTCTGGGGTGTGACATTAGCCCTGCTTGTGGAGGGAGGCATAGCACTGCCTATGTTTATATACAGCCGTGCTCCCAGTATGGCAGCCACCAGGCACACGTGGCTACTATAAGCACTTGAAATGTGGCCGGTCCAAACTGAAATTTGCTGTACTAAAAACACAAGAGATATCAAAAGACCAGCTATCAAAGAATCAGTATAAGAGATGGGAACGGCTCATAAATACATTTTACACTGATTACGTTATAGTAATATCTTACACTGTCATGCATCAATTAACAAAGGGGATGCATTCTGAGAAATGTGTCACTAGGCGATTTTGTCACTGTGTGAGCATCAGAGAGTGACTTACACACGCCTAGATGGTGTTGCCTACTACACACCTACCACACACCTAGATAATGGTCTAGCCTACTGCACACTTAGATGGAGTTGCCTACTACACACCTAGGCTGTATGGCATAGCCTATTGCTCCTAGGCTACAAACCTGCACAGTACCTTACTATACCGAATACAGTAAGCAGCAGTAACACAGTGGTACGTATATGTGAATCTAAACATATCCAATATAGAAAAGGTACACTAAACATATGGTATTGGTCAGTTGTGGTGGCTCACGCCTGTAATCCCAGAACTTTGGGAAGCCAAGACGGGTTGATCATGAGTTAGGGAATTTCAGACAAGCCTGACCAACATGGTGAAACCCCGACTCTATTAAAAATACAAAAATTAGCCAGGTGTGGTGGCACATACCTGTAATCCCAGCTACTCATAGGAGGCCGAGGCAGAAGAATCATTTGAACCTGGGAGGTGGAGGTTGCAGGTCATGCCACTGCACTCCAGCCTGGGCGACAGAGCGACACTTCGTCTCAAAAAAATATGTATATATGGTATCATCTTCTTACAGGACCATCCTCTTATATGCAGTCCACCACTGACTGAACTGCTATTGTGTAGCACGTGATTATGTATACCGGGTTAAATAAAATACGTTATAGAAGTAAAATTAATTTCATCTACTTCTTTTTACTTTTTTTTTTGTTTTTACTGTAGCTACAGGAAAATTAAAATCCCAAATGCAATTCACATTTATGGTCCACCTTACCTTCCTATCGGCCAATGCAGATCTAGAGCGTTCATATTCATTTCGCCATTTAATTCTCACCAGCATGCCACAAAGCAGGCATTCACCCCATTTTACAGGCAAGCCAATTGAGGCTCAGAGAGGTAGTAAATTACTCCAAGTCACACCACATTAGGCTTCGGCAACTGACTTGAGCTGAAGACTAGCTTGTGTCAGTGGCTCAAGGCCTTGCAGCAAGATGAAGGCCAAGACAGCTTCGTCTACTGGCGGTGCGGCCGGGGCCAGTTATTCGCTCCGTTATATGTAGCATGGTGGGTAAGAACGGAAGGAGAATAGGTACTCACCGTTCAACAAGTGAAGACGGTCATTTTATCACACATCCAAAAAATATCCCTGCACCTGGCGCCTCCTACCTACAAGGCCCACTGTTACACCCTTGGAGGCTGGGCTAGGAGCCTCCCTCCTCCCCCATTATCAATATCCCCCCACACAAGAGTGGTGCATTTGCCACAATCGATGAATCTACAATGACTCATCATCATCCAGACTCCATAGGTTACACATTGAATATTCTGTGAATTTTGGCAAATGTATAATCACCTGTACCCACCACTACATTATCATACGGAGGAGTTTCACTGCCCTAAAAATCCTCTGTGCTCCGCCTGTTCATCCCTCCGTCCCCACAGCCCCTGGCAAACACTGAGCCTTTTACTCTCTCCATAGTTTTGCCTTTTCAGAATGTCTAGTTGGAATCACATACAAAGTAGCCTCTTCAGAGCAGCTTCCTTCACCTAGGAAAAGGTTCCTCCCTGTCTTTTCATAGCTGGGTGGCTCATTTCTTTTTTTAGTGCTGAATGATGTCCCATTGTTTGCACAGATCACAGCTAATCCATTCACCTGCTGACGGATATCTTGCTTGTTTCCAAGTTTCTATAATTGTGAATAAATCTGTTATACGCATTGGTATACAGGTTTTTTTGTGGACATAATTTTCAGCTCCTTTGGGTAAATGCCAAGGAACACGATGGCTGGATTGTATAAGACTATCCCCATCCAGCAGAGACAGCCTGGCCAGACCCCAGCCATCCAGTCTCACAGGGGTTCCCACAGGTAGCATTTGGCACTTGGTGCATGGACCTTTGCTCTTTACTAACAATTACAGCTCATGGCAAGCACTTAACATGAGCTGGGAACTGGGCAGAGGTCTTTCCATGTCTTGTCCCAGAGACCCTCACAGCAGCCCTATGGGCCAGGCACTGTGATGGCACACATTTACAACCAGGAAAGCTGGAGCACAGACGTGCTCAGTGGCTTCTCCAAGGTCACACTGCTGGCAGCGCACACTGCTGGCAGGTAGGATTTGAACTCTCTGCAGGCGGCCCCCTGGGCGGGGCTGCTGTCTGGTACCTGTCTCTCCATCTTACTTAGCTGTGAGCTCCTTAAGGGCCAGGACAATACCTCATTCACCTGGAAGTCACCCCCACCCTGTGCCTGGTGCCTCACCTGTCGACACCAGTGATGCTGGCTGAGTCCTCAACGACCCTCCCAGTCCTGTGTTGTGGGCTCTGCTCCATCTTGTGAGCTGTCCCCAAGAACCCCGCCTGTCTCTACCATCCCTCCAAGGCCCCTTCACCCTCCCAGCCCCAATTTACCTTCTGGGCCAGTGACCCCCAAATCCCACACCCAACTTGGCCTTGTGCAAAGACCTTCATTTCCCTTTGTCTCTGAATGCCATCATTAGTTGTCCCTTTAGGGGACCCTTGCAGACCCCTCATACTGTTATGGACTGTGTTTCCCCACATCTATATGTGAAATCTCCAACCCTCAATGTGATGGCATTGGGAGGTGCGGTCTTCGGGGTGATTAGGTTTAGATGAGGTCATGAGGATGTGACCACCATGATGGCATTTGTGTCCTTATAGATAGAAGTGCATGAACCAAGGAAGGCCATGTGAGCATGCTACCAGGAAGAGGCTGTGCCTGCCCGTCCTCACCAAGAACCCAGCCATGATGGCACCCTGGCCCCAAACTTCAGCCTCCAGAACCAAGAGAAACCGGTGTCTGCTGCATGAGCCACCGGTCTCTGGCATTCTACACAGCAGCCCAGTTGACTGCCATCTGCCATGACAGAAGGAGACCTCATTGTTCCTCCTTGCCAGTCTCCCCATTTCCTCACCTCAGTGCCATTTCTACCTGCCCTTTTGCCAGTCGCCCGTAACCCTGGACTCAATAACTGTTCTCTCTTATTCAAATTTTCGCTTCTCAATTTCCCCTTCAAAATCTCTCTCGGGTTCCTTCCTTTCCATCCTGCTCCATGATCCTGGCTCATGCCATTTTCCATCCATAGCAAAAGAACTCTAACAGTCTATATGGTGTCCATACCTCCAATCTCCCTTCATCATACACACAAATCCACAACAGCAATACCACCTAAACCATGTGGATCACTCCATAACTTGCTATGGCTCCCTAGTGCTGCTTGGATAAAATGTACTCTAGTCTAGTATTCCCAGTCTACAGGAGTCTCAGCCCTAGCTGTGGCTGTCCCAGCTCACTCTCCACAGATCTCTGCTCTGGCTCAGTCCACCCCTTCTCTATTGGCTGCCCAAGCTGGGCTCAATTCCACCTCTGAGTGACTCCACATACAGTGTCCTAGGCTGGAGTGCCCTCATCCCCCTTCCCTTTCCATTTGGGTGACAACAGGCCTTCAAGAACCGTCCCAAGGCCACCCAAGGCCACAGGATCTGTGGGTCATTCTAAACTGGCCAGATGAAGAATGTACATGCCACCATTGTTTCTCTGCAGATGCCGTCAACCACAGGCCTCTCTTGATAGCTGGTGTCTCTTGCTCACCAGCAGGATGCCCTCCAGTGAGGAGGTGCCCAGCCATCCTGATTGTATACCCTTGATCCTTGATTATTGTCAAAGTAAAAAGGAAGCCCAGTGACAGCCCGCAGCAAAACAGCCTCCCTCTTGAGAAATCTAGCTAGTGGCTGGGCTGAGTGCCAAGCCACCAGCAACAACCCCTGCAAGGGTCCCTTGCAGCCTCAGATCCCACAAGTGAGAGGGACATTCCCGGGGATGGCATGGGGGGAGGGATTCAGTTAATGCCTTATAGATAGGACCAGTTTCCCCTAGGACAGCATCCCCTCATGGACAGTAGCTCCTCACCTCTGCCAGCCTGCCAGTCTCTCAACACTCCCCTAGACGTGGAGGTTGGGAACGGTATGAAGCAAAACCTTCCTGGACCAGCCGGTGAATTGCCCTCTCAGACCCCCTCATTGACCACCTATGTCACTACCACTCAATAAATATGGTATTTGTTACAAGTTTACTATGGAGTAGGTACTCTTGTGACCATTTTAAAGATTAGAAAACTGATGCTCTAGAAGTGGCACAGCCAGTAAAAGGCAGAGCTGGTAGAGCGCATAACTCCTGGCTCTCTCCTGGCTCACGGCAAGCCCGTTCCTTCTAACTGCTCCCTTCATTCACAGGGGTGAACCATAGTGGTCTTGTTTGAGATGACCTTGCCCACTGGCTGCTACTGATTGAACCAGAGGAGGGCTCCTGATCCAAGCTGGGCCAATCAGAATTTGGTATTGGGAGAGAAAATGCTGAGAAAGAGATAGAGAAAGAGCAAGAGAGAAAGAGAGAGTGTGTGCCCAAGAGCACGAGAGCATGAGGGATCCTTCAGACTTCCACCTCCTGATCCATGGTGACCTGATGGCCCAGCTACACCCTTGCGTTGGGTCTCCTGAGATCCCTCCTTGGGGCTTATGCCAGCTCAGTGGGTTCTCTTCATCTAGAAGGAGAGTAAGCAGTAAGGTCTGAAGCAGCTCTGAATAGGGCACTGGAGCTGCAAAGACAAGTATAGCACACAGGGGTTCCTGGCTGCAGGAAGTTGGAGCCCACAGCAGAAAGAATGACTCCTGGAGACCGGCCATGAGAATAGAACAGTAAGGCTGGAGAGCAAGGGACACTTAGCAGGCATCTGCCAGCGTCCTAGGGCTGTGCTGCACAGAAGAGGCTGTACTCTGAGCTGAGCCAGGGAAGGGATGGAGAGCAAATAGGTTTCAGGCGGATTTGAAATGAGGCCCGACTGCAGCATTCTAGAAGAAGACATTTGCTAGAAAGCACAAGGTCACCACTTCCTCCAAACCTCTCCTAACTCCAGCTAAAATAAATGTTGCAGTGAAACCAGGACTTTATTCACATGGCCCTGCCCGTAACTTCATTCCTGTACTGGAGTGGAACGTACTGATGCAGAATCCACGTCTGATTATTTTGCAGCCCGAAGCACCCAGCCCAGTCCCCAGCCTATCCTCAGTTAGTCTGGAAGGGCGCCTGTTGAGTGAGTGCACATGGAGATCCCCCCCACCACCAGCAGGCAGCCTCTACCTACCCACAGCTGCTTTCCAAGCAGGTGTGTGGGTCCCCATTCAGGGCCTCTGGAACCCACGAGGCTCCCCAGTGGGGCAGGCAACAGGCGTGCCACGAAGGTCCCTTGCTACTTCTGAATTCTAAGGTGCTACTGCCCTTCTGGGAGAATCTTGCCTCTGCTCATCTAGTTTTTCTTCTGCTTCTTTTACAAATTGGCACCAGACGCAGGGCTGAGAGCCAGATTAGCGAAGAAAGCTGTCAAAAAATATCTCCCCTCCAGAAAAAGCAAAGGAAAACAACATCTTGGTGGGTCTTTCCAGGGGAAGAAAAAGTGAAATAGCTTCTTTCTGCCTTCTATGTGTTGCCCGAAAATGGCAGTTTTGCAGAGAGAAAACATATTTTCCTGAGCAAAGCTGTTTGTGGTGTGAAAGATAGTGCGTGTGTGCTGAGCACAAAGACACAAATTGGCCCCAGGCTCAGCTACGTATGCTATTTTCACAGGAGTTTAGACTAGGGAGGAAGGGGTTGGGGAGAAGAAAAATAAAATCTCTGTTTCGTGAACATGAAAAAATAATGCTGGCCTGGATCAAATTTAAACTTGGTGCCTGGCACAAGGCAGGCCTGTAATAGAGATGTGTTGAATGAAGGGAGGGAAGTTGAGGGCAAGACTGTTTGCCCTACCCAGGCTCGCCAGAGAAAGTGCAGGCTCACTCCAACAGCAGGATGGCCTGGGAGCTGGGGCCAATGCAGACTGCAGCTAGGGGTCTGCTCCAGGGCATGGTCAGGCATCCCTCCAAGCCCTGCCTCCTGCCCTCTCAGGACCTACCTCACAAGGCTCCTGAGAAGACTAAAGGAGGTAATGCCCACAAAGGTGTTGGCACTGGCCCTCCCCTCGTGAGCACTGAGGAGCAGTGGTGGCTTTGCTGGTAGTGGAGATGGTGATAGAGATGGTAACCACGAAGAAAAAAGATGATGCTGATGGTGATGATGATGAAAATGATGATGATGATGGTAAGGATGATGATGGAAATGGTGATAGTAAGGATGATGAAGATGATGATGATGGTAATGGTGATGGTAAGGATGAAGAAGATGATGATGATGATGGTAAGGATGATGATGGTAATGGTGATGGTAATGGTGATGGTAAGGATGATGATGGTAATGGTGATGGTAAGGATGACGATGGTAATGGTGATGGTAAGGATGACGATGGTAATGATGATGGTAAAGATGATTATGGTAATGGTGATGGTAAGGATGATGATGGTAATGATGATGGTAAGGATGACGAT
>CM052661.1:7088018-7148915 GCA_028533165.1 Leontopithecus rosalia | reverse complement strand
GATGACGATGGTAATGGTGATGGTAAGGATGACGATGGTAATGGTGATGGTAAGGATGATGATGGTGATGATGGTAAGGATGACGATGGTAATGATGATGGTAAGGATGATGATGGTAATGGTGATGGTAAGGATGATGATGGTAATGGTGATGGTAAGGATGATGATGGTAATGGTGATGGTAAGGATGATGATGGTGATGATGGTAAGGATAATGATGGTAATGGTAAGGATGATTATGATGATGGTAAGGATGATGATGGTAATAATGATGGTAAGGATGATGATGGTAAGGATGATGATGGTAATGGTAATGGTAAGGATGATGATGGTAAGGATGATGATGATGATGGTAAGGATGATGATGGTAATGATGCTGGTAAGGATGATGATGGTAATGGTGATGGTAAGGATGATGGTAATGGTAAGGATGATGAAGATGATGATGATGGTAAGGATGATGAAGATTATGATGATGATGGTAAGGATGAAGATGATGATGATGGTAATGGTGATAATGAGGACTGTGAAGAGGCTGATGAAGATTACAGGTAATGATGGTGATGGTGATGATAGTGAAGGGGTTGATGGTGATGGTGGTGAGGATGGTGGTGGTAAAATGGTTATGATGGTGATGGTGGTGGTGATGGTAACGATGACGATGGTAATGACAGTGATGGTGATGATGATGGTGCTGATGGTGATAATGATGATGATGGCAATGAAGAAAAAGAAACTGATGATGATGAAGATGATCATGATGGCAGTGATGGTGATGAGACTGTCAATGGCCCCCACCCCACTCGTTATGGGTCCTGCTCCATAATCTCTTCTTCCCTTCACTGTTCTACCAGCCCCTTAGATTAGAAAGGGGTTTCCCCAAGGTCTACCTGAAACAGTGGCTCAAATGGTAGTCTGAGAACCACCTGAATGAGAAAGACTCTGGGTGTGTGTGAATTATGCAGATGCTCAGGTCCACTCAGAGCTTCAGATTATGACTCCCAGGTATCCAGAAACACACATTTTAAACAAGCTCCCCGAGTAGTTCTTCCATACATTAGATGTGGAGAAACACCCATAGAATCCAGCTCCCTCATTTTACAAATGAGGAAACTGAGGCCTGGAGAGAAGCAGTTTGGCCAGCCAAGAATGGCAGAGCCAGGACTAGAACCACATCCTCAAATTTCAAGAGCAGCCCCTTGTTGCTCTAACGTGGCCTGTTTAGTCACCAGTTACGTGCTAAGTGCTAACTGCAAAGCAAAGTCCAGGACCAAACCAAATCAAAGGAACAAACCAGGTAAAATGCTTGCCCTCAAGAAGACACAGCCTGTGTGGAGGACAGAAAGAAGAATGATGGGGAATGGTGAGTGCCAGACAAGGAGAACAGCGAGGGCCTGAGGGAGCTCAACAGGAAAGGCTGCCCAGGGTGGGAAATGAGAGAAGAGAGGATCTCCAAGATCCAGGGAGACGGCATGGAGGAGCTAGCACTTCAGCTGCAGCTTTGAAGGATAAGCACAGTTTAGCCAAACAAAGTAACAAGAAGGTGCCACGGGCCGAGAGCAGCACAAGTAAAGGCCACAGGGCAAAATGTCCAGGACTTCACAGGGAAAGAGAAGAAGCTGCATTTGTCTCGAGCTCCAGGTGAAATGCACCACATGAGGCACAAGGATGGGGGTCAGCCAGAGAACACAGGGACCTGATGCTGAGCAGATGAGGTTGGCTTTTACCCTACGAGTAACAGAGAGCATGGAAGGCTTTTCAGGAAGGGGGTGACATGCATCTTAGACAGGTCAGCCTGACAGCAGCTTAAAACTAGATGGAATGGGTGATGACTTTGTCCCTAAGCCTAGGCCCCTAAAGATACCAGCACAGGACTGCTAGCCCCCGGCTAGGACAGCTGGCCCTCCCTAGGCCTGCCCATCCCCTTACCTCCCTCCGTCCTGCCTCTGATGGGGCAGGGGTGGTGGGTTGGAAGGGGGTGTGTGCAACACTTACCATGGTCAGGGCTGCTCTCTGCTCTGTCACCACTCAGCACACCCATCTCCATCCACTGCAGCCAACCCTGCCTCTTCCCTCACAGTGCTACATAAGCTGAGCTTCTCCTGCGGTATGATGCCAATGGACTGGCCAAACCCTGAGAGGCCACACATGGTGCGTGAGGGAGGTGAAACCGCCAGATCACCAGCCAGTGCCCTGAAGACTCTGAGTTTCCTATGCATACACATTTAGTAGCAGTGAGACCCTGGGCCAGTTACTGAGTCTTTCTGAGCCTCAGTTTCCTCATCTGTAAAATGGAGATGATGATACTTACCTTAAAGGGCTGCCATGAGGTCGAAAGACAAACTAGGACAAACAGCCAGTCCCGTTCCCGGCCCAGCGTGGGTGCAGGCTATCTGGTGGCTGCTCGGATGATGATGATGACGATGACAACGATGACGTAGCACCCCATTTCCAGCTCACACCATCGGCATCACCGCCAGCATCAGCAGCATCATCAAGCCATCTTCCTGCGTTGTGGCAGCTGGGGCCCCCACTGGCCATGCAGGAGCCAGGAGATCAAATCATGAATGGGGCTCTGCACTTCAGGCAAAGTGCAGCTCCAGGAAAGAGAGAAGATCAAGGCCAAATCTCTGCACCCAAACAGGATCCGAGAAGTGGGGTAAACTGGGACTCAGCAGATCGACATAAACGGAGGCGGAAGCCCCAGGGTGGCCTGGGGAGGAATTCCGGTGACCTAAGAGCAAGTTCTGCTCTGCGGATGAACTTCAGGAACTCAGCTTCCTCTTGAAGTTCTTGCTGAAGAATCTGGAGACCTGAAATGTCCTATTCTACATGAATAAGCATTCTTAAAATATTGATTACAACAGCTCCTTACATGTGTACAGACACTGGTGTGTCATTTACAAAACATTTTCAGATCCATCTCCTCCCTGTGGGGAGGCAGGGAGGAGACTAGTGAGTTGATGTGATAGATGGGGAAACTGAAGAGAGGGAGGTAAGTGGTTTCCCTGAAATGCCACAGGTCACATAAGGAAAAAGGCAGGTCTGATTCTGTGTATACCTAGGGCTTCTCTGTGTGTGTCTGACCAGATGAATATGAGAAATCTGAGTTGAAGTTACCTGTGAAAGTCCTTTTTATTTAATTGTTTTTGTTTGAGACAGGATCTTGCTCCATCACCCAGGCAGGAGCAGAGTGGTGCAATCACAACGCACTGCAGCCTTGACCTCCCTGGCTCAAGCAATCCTCCTGCCTCAGGCTCTCAAGTAACTGGGACCACAGGTACCCACCACTGTATGTTGCCTGGGCTGCTCTCGAACTCCTGGGCTCAAGTGATCTACTGCCTCAGTCTCCCAAAGTGCTAGGCATGAGCCACTGCATCCAGTCTGAAAGTTCCTTCTTACCAGGCAGAAAGAGCAGCACTTCCAAGCTTACAGGATCCTAGGAAAGTTTCTAAGCCAATCTCTTCATGTCCCAGATGAGAGGAGGGAGACCTAGAGGAGGCCACTGGGCCCCTATTTAAAGTAAGACTAACCCCAAAGAGATCTTCTCTGGTCAAAGAGTTTCCAAACCGTTGAACGTGAATCTGGCTACCAGCAGCATCAGTGTCAGTGGGAGCCTGTTAGGAATGCACAATTCTCAGGCCAGCCCCAGACCTGCTACATCAGCATCTCTCAGCGGGGGTCCAGGAATCCACATTTTAACAAATTAGCCAGGTGGCTGCCCACTAAATGTTGAGAATTTAGCATACTTAATCTGATGGATGCCAAAATCTGAAAAACACTGCTCTCAAGATTTGGGGGTGGGGGTTCTTTGGAAGGTGCAACGTAAGTTTAAGGCACATTTCATTATGTTGATGTAACTGGGTTTTCAAACCACAATTTAAAAATAGCCCTCACACCCTAAGTTATATACCAAATTTTAACAACTTGGAGGCCACCTTGGGCCATAGACTTAGGTCACATTTTCATGTCTGAACACCCTGGAAGGTGGCCGCGTGTGTCCTTCTGTGAGCACAGGGTGGAGCGTGTCCCATCCTGGGCAGTGCACCCTAGCTCAAGCTAAGACCGATCCAGCGAGCTCGCTCAGTTAACTCCCCATGTGCCCCTGCTTGAGATGCCCCCTAGATTGGGCATGAAAGTCAGCCGAAAACGTCGGTGCCTTCTGCAGGTTTCTGTATTTATTATGATCCTACTTATGCTTACGATGAGGTGCAGATATCATTTAGTGAGTCTATGTGACACAGAAATAACACGTCAAACTTCTGCATCTGTTTCACGCAACAATTGTAAGCCGAAATGTTAAAAAAACCTTTTACCATCCTCCACCACCACTTACGTGATTACATGAGTTGATCAAGAATTTTAATACTTTTTTCTTTTTTTTAAGACAGGGTCTTGCTCTGCCACCCAGGCTGGAGTGCAGGGGTAGAATCTCAGCTCACTGCAAACTCCACCTCCCAGGCTCAAGCCATTCTCCTGCCACAGCCTCCTGGGTAGCTGAGATTACAGGTGCACACTGCCATGCCCAGCTAATCTTTGTATTTTTGTAGAGATGGGGCTTTGCCATGTTACCCAGGCTGGTTTCCAACTCCTGGGATCTAGCAATCCACCCACCTCAGGCTTCCAAAATTCTGGGATTAGAGGCATGAGCCACTGCACCCAGCCTCAATGCTTTCTTTTCTTTCTTTCTTCTTTCTCTTTTCTTTCTTTCTCCCTCCTTCATTCCCCTCTTCCTTCCTTTCTTTCTCGGACTCTCGCTCTGTGGCCCAGCTACAGTGCAGTGGTGCCATCTTGGCTCACTGCAATCCACTGCCTGGATTCAAGCGATTCTTCTCTCAGCCTCCCAAGTAGCTGGGACTACAGGTGTGTGTCACCACGCCAGGCTAATTTCTGTATTTTTAGTAGAGACAGCATTTCACCATATTGGCCAGGCTGGTCTCAAACTCCTACCTCGTGATCTGCCTGGCTCAACCTCCCAAAGTGCTGGGATTACACCGCACCCAGCCGATGCTGTGTTACACACATGTAAAAATGATTGAATGCTAAGACCGATTTCTAAGACAAACTATTAACTACCATCCCTGATTTCAAATGTGTGTCATTGAAAGGGGTCGTTTTTCTCATTTGCAAGTTCAAAAACAAGTGACATTCTAAGTTTTAACCTATGGGATCCTTTATATGAAAAATGTTACTTGTATCTAATTTGTTTAGGGGTGAGCTTGTGTAGGATTTAATTTGAAAAAAAAAGTCTCTACTTTTTAAATGTTAGAAAATTACTAACTTAGGACAACCCTCTTGTTTTATAGCTAAGGAGTTTGAGTCCTTACGAGGTCATGTGAGTCACCCAAGGTCACACAGGTATTTTAAGTATAATTAAATCAGAGAGGAGGGAGACATTTATCGTGTGGAGGGGACTAATACATTGTGGGGAGAGAAAAGGGTACACTTCAGGGACTCAGAGAAGTAATTGTAGTCACTGTGTGTGTGGGGGGGGCAGGGTCGGGCTCTGTTGCCCAGGCTGCACTGCAGTGGTATGATCATGGCCCACTGCAGCCTCAAACTACCAGGCTCAGGTGATCCTCCTGCCTCAGCCTCCTGAGTAGCTTGGACCACAAGTACTCACCACCACACTTGGCTATTTTTTTTGTTTTTTTGAGATGGAGTTTTGCTCTTATTGCCCAGGCTGGAGTGCAATGACACAACCTCAGCTCACCACAACCTCCACCTTCCAGGTTCAAATAATTCTCCTGCCTCAGTCTCCTGAGTAGCTGGGATACAGGCATGTGCCACCATGCCCGACTAATTTTGTATTTTTAGTAGAGACTGGGTTTTACCATATTGGCCAGGCTGGTCTCGAACTCCTGACCTCAGGTGATCCGCCCACCTCAGCCTCCCAAAGTGCTGGAATTTTTTTTATTTTTGTGAATCCAATGTCTCCCTGTGTTGTCCAGGCTGGTCAAGGACTTCTAGACTCAAGTGATCCTTTTACCTTGGCCTCCCAAAGTGCTGGGATTACAGGTGTGAGCCACCACACTGGTGAACTTCAGTCATTCAATAAACTTAAATGATTTTGATTGCTTCAGTTTGGCCAGAGGCAGTTAGGTGGGCTTCTGCGGCTTTAGCTACCCAGCACACTCACTCATCTCCTACTAGGGCTGCTTATCACCCGCCTCAGTTGTCCACCCGACTCCTGAGGGTGAGCACTCCTTCAGGGAGGGTGAGCACTCTGACCCCACCACTCTGAGCTCATGCTCCCCAGGAAGAGGCGCAGGCCCAGTGAGAGCCAGCGAGGCCTCAGGGAATTTTGGCAGGAAGAAGCCTGTAGTGTCATCACCCCACCAAGACAAGAAGGCAAGCACACGCCACCCCACTCAGCTGCCCCAGAAACGCAGAGCTAAGGGGAAGCCACCAGCAATGTATGGAAGCCATAAAACCCATTCCAGATCTCACTCATGGTGTGCAACAGAAGAGGGACAGTGCAGACCCAAAAGGCAGGCGGACGCAACACGGGAGGGGGATTGAGGACCTGGAAAAGCTAGAGAGTGCCTGGGTGATGAAGGCCAGGAGAAGAAGGGGCTGCAGCCTCGGACTGGCCTGCAACAGCCGTGGTCAGGCCAAGGCCAGCCCTTCTCTCCTTACCAAACGTGGCCGTGTGTGCCGGGTGAGGGACACAGACTCCCCATCAGGAACTTCTGTGTGTCTTTTCTCTTCCAAGATGATGACAGTGGGCCCTCATGGACCCATGGCTGGGGCCAACGAAGAACTTGGAACAGAGACCAACAGGCGCTGGCCTCAACATCCAGGGTGAATGGAAAGAGACCTTCTGGTGCAGGAAGGGACAGTCTGATGGTAACAGTGCCAGCCTTGTGGCCCATGCCCTCCACAAGGACTCCCACCAACTCCTGTCTGTACTTGCCCCTTCCCAAGAATGGCAGCTGAGAACGGCAGCTGAATATGCACCTGCAAATGACTAAGTGCACATCCAGGCCCTACCTGGGCATACAGTCCCCACCTGAGAAGCACCTGGAGGCAGCCCAAGCAGAGCTCTATGAATGCCAGGGACACCCGCTCTCCAAAGAGCAAAAGCATGTCAGCCTGTTAGTGGAGCAAGCTTCCCGTCCATGCCTTAAAAGCATAACTTGCTAACTGCTGACGTGCTGAATTATTTATGCCACCTGGCTGGGGTTTCCCACCTTCCAGCAATTGCTTGCTTTCCCACCCCAGTCCCGCCACCCTCTGCCTCCCTCACTGTGGGGAGGTGAGGAAGCGAGTAGGAAATGGAGGCCCAGGCAGTTCCTTGCGAAGGGTGAGACCCTGCAGTGAAGACCCAGGCCAGGTCCCTACTTCCCACTCCCTTGTCCATAAGGTCCACGATGCCCTACTTTCCACTCCCACGGAAACAGGAGCCTTCCTGCCCGGGGCTCCAGACCTGCCTCAGACCCTCAAAACCACCAGAGCCTCATGCCTGGAGTCCCAGCACATTGGGAGGCCAAAGCAGGAGGATTGCTTGAGCCCAGGAATTCCAGACCAGCCTGGGCAACATAAGGAGACTTCCTCTCTGCTAAAAAGAAAAAGAAAAATTGGCCAAACAGGGTGGCACCCACGGGCAGTCCCAGCTACTCAGGAGGCTGAAGTCGGAGGATCACTTGAGCCCAGGGGGTCAGGGCTGCAGTGGGCCATGATTGTACCACTGCACTCCAGCCTGGGTGGTGGTGCGATCCTGTTTCAAAAAACAAAACAAAACCTACCACAGCCTGGGATGCTCATAAGCAAGAGAAATTCATTTCTCAGCTCTGAAGGCTTGGGAGTCCAAGATGAAGGCTTCTCTGGTGTCTGGTGAGGGCGCTCCTGGTTTGCAGACAATGCCTCCTCACTGTGAACAAACCTCCTCATCAGGGCACTAACCCCACCACGGGCTGCACCCCACCTCCTAAGACCAGCACATGGGGTTAGGATTTCAACGTATGCATTTGGGGCACATAAACACTCTGGCTGTAGCTAATGGCCTCCTGTAAAACGGGCATCATTGCTTGCAGTGTCTCTCTCACAGGGACAACTCAGGGAAACCCAAATGTCAGTGGGGCCTGAAGAAGACACCCAGGAGCAGGTAGCCACGTGCATCGGGCAGATGCTTGGGCAAATGCTTTGAGCATCTCCTCTGTGAGAGCTGGAGCTGCGGGGACCTAGGAGCACTGTGGACCTTACAGACAAAGGCCCATTCCACCCTCTCAACCAGCACTGGCAGAAATGGCTGCCACCCTGCCAGCTTCGGAGGAGAGATGCTGCTGAGACGTTAGGGACAGCTCAGTGTACCGTACATGCCTGAAACATGGTTTGGAAATGTTATTCATGAGGAGTTTATAAAAAACTTGGAGGATGCTTGTGACAGAGCATTAAGGGAAAACAAGCAGAACAGAAAACTGTGCAAAGAACATATCAACCTAGGTTTTCGAAATAAGGTTGATGATGCAGATGTCAACAAGGCAAACGGAGGAGCCAAAAAAGTTAACAGTTGCTGGCATCTGGGTAGTGGGGTTGTGGGTCATTTTAGATGGGACTGCAGGGAGAAGAGGAAAGAGGCCCAGGGCCCTGGAGGCTCAAAGAGGCTTGAAAGAAACCCTCTGCCATCCGACCCAGGCCAAGGCAGGGAATATCCTGGGGCCTGACACTACTAGTGGAATAAGACATTAAAAATGGTCTAATATATTGAAATAGTTCAGGAAGTTGTCTCTCTGCACACACACATAGATAAACACGGAATACACAAATGCATATGCAAACCACACACAGGTATACACACTGACACTCATTGTACCGTATATATAAGTTTATGTATTAAGCCCTCTTCCCACCCCACGTGGCCTCTCACAGTTAAACACCATACTATAATTTTACAGAGGTCCTTCATGATTAAATAAGCAAGTACAAATGCACCTGTCTGATTTCCCGTTTATACCAACAGGAGACATTCTAAACACACCATTTGCCTTCTTCACATCACAGCAGGACTCTGGCAGTTTATCACAAGTTGAGTCTCCCTTATCAAAAATCCTTGGGACCAGGAGTATTCGGGATTCCTAATTTTTTTCGATTTTGAAATATTTGCACTATACTGATTGAGTATCTGATATGGTTAGACTGTGTCCCCACCCAAATCTCATCTTGAATTGTAGCTCCCATAATCCCCACATTGTGGGAGGGACCTGGTGGGAGGTAATTGAACCACGGGGGCAGATTTTTACCGTGCTGTTCTCAAGATAGTGGGTTATCACCAGATCTGATGGTTTTATACAGGGCAGTTCCCCTGCACACACTCTCTCGCCTGCTGCCATGTAAGCCGTGACTTTGCTCCTCCTTTTCCTTCTGCCGTGATTGTGAGGCCTCCCAGCCAGATGGCACTGTGAGTCCATTAAACCTCCTTTTCTTCATGAATTACCCAGTCTCAGGTACTTCTTCATGATAATATGAAAATGGATTAGTAAAATACCCCAAATCAAAAAATCCCAAATCATCTGAAATGTTCCAATAAACATTTCCTTTGAGCATCATGCGGGTGCTCGAAAAGTTTTTTGGATTTTGGATTTTCAGATCTGGGATGTGCCACCTGGACTAACATTTGGATCCCAGCACTGGTCCCTTTCATGGCCCATGCCTTGGCAGCTCCCTGGGCATCCCTAGCACTTGGGCCCAGAGGAGGCCTCCCTGCACTCCTCTCTCTGCCACGCCTCTGGCACTCAGTGAGGGGAGCATGCAGGAGACTTGAGATTGGCCATCCCCACTGGCCCAGGGTGGTGGCGGTCCCCAGGCTTGTCCTGCTGCAGTGCTTTCACCAGCCCTGGGGGACTGGGGCCCACCCAGTGGGGTCCTGGTTGGAGGAAGCCTCCACAGAGGCTCCTCAGAGCATGCAGGGGTTCCCCAGAAACTCCGTACATTACAGGAGGATAAAATATTTAAACCTATACAATATAAAATATTAACTTAATTATCATAAATAATACATGCCCAATGCATCTTTACTGAAGAAGAGAAGAAAACAAAAAAGACAAACACTCTTAGCATGAATACTTGAGCATCGGTGAGGATGCAAGGTGGGTGTTGGGAGTGGGTCTCCCTGCAGCAGGAACTCAGCTCGAATGCTTGCAGCTAAGCAGCTGGATGCCTGCAAGTCTAGGAAATCATCCATCTCCCTCCTGGGCCACCCAGCCTCTTCTTGCTGCTCCTTCAGGGAGCCAGCCCTGGTGGCTTCCTCCTTTACCTACCTAGGGCTCTCTGGAAGTCCCTCCTTCACATCACAGCAGGTCTCAAGGAGTTATTTTCGGACCCATGTGCCTCAGTCTCTGCCCCAGCAACTGCAGAGCCCCTGGAGGGCAGGCACTGGGTCTTGCACTTCCCCTGGGCAGAGTCAGCCCAGGAAATCTCTACTGAATGAATGAGCATTCCCTCCTGAGAACTAAAAACAAAATCCTAAGCCTCCCAAACCACTGAATGGACCCACTCACTTGTTGGCCAAGGGAACCCCAGAGAAACCTTAAAAACTAAGTTCCTGCCCATGACAGGCTAGGTCAGGTGCACCTCATCATACACACTCCCTTTTCCATTTCAACAGTAGACACAGCTGACCAGCGTTAATGCTAAAGCAGCGATCACAAGATGGAAGGAACAGACTCTTTGTGGTGATAAGATACCCAATTATAAACAGGACCTAAGTGGTGGAGTCAGGCATCCCTACACTTAAAGAATCATCTAAGCTCTGACTCCCACACAGGTTTTCTTCTCCAGCAGCTAAACAGCACTGGCTTCAAGAAAAGCAAGAGTAAAACACTTGCAGCTCCACCAGACGCTGCTCAAAAGCCCCTGCTCCACCAGCTATAACTACAGCTTTGACTGGTCAAGAGACTGATTTCACCTGATAAGACCACCTGCTGTGGACTGGTCCTGGTCAGTTTACAGAGGCTGAGCACAGTGTCTTCGTGTCCTTGCCTTACCTTTTAATGTACAGGACCTAATTGTACTGCATTTAAATAAGTCTCTACCCTAAAATGAACATGGAACATAACGTGCGTGTTTGCTTACAATACATGTGTGCATTCTCCATTCATGAATATTCATAGCTCCTCCCAGAACCTGTTGCATATGTATACTCAGCCAACCCCTTCAGTAAAAAAGTGCTTGGTTTTGCTTTTCAACTAGTGGCTCCATTTCCCACCTGCAGAATGCAATCTCCTCCTTAAGAAATAAAACTCTCCTTTCTAAATTCATCCATTGTGTGATTTTTTTCAGCTGACACACCTGTGGCCCTTCCATCACCAAAGTCAGCATGAAGTGTACTTTACGGCAAACACATCTACAAACGTTCCCTCAGATCATCTTCCTAACAACTCTGTCTTATAAGCTGGCAGCGTGATGATTTTCTCATTTTTTTTTTCTCAAGGAGTCTTGCTCTGTTGCCCAGGCTGGAATGCAATGGTGACATCTTGACTCACTGCAACCTCCGCCTCTGGGTTCAAGTGATTATCCTGCCTCGGTCTTCAGAGTAGCTGGAATTACAGGCGCACACCACCACGCCGAGATAATTTTTTAAAATTTTTAGTAGACAGGGTTTCACCATGTTGGCCAGGATGGTCTCAACTCAGTGATCCGCCTGCCTCAGCCTCCCAAAGTGCTGGGATTACAGACATGAGCCACCTCACCCAGCCAATTTTCTCTTTTTTTTTTTTTTTTTGAGACGGAGTTTCGCTCTTGTTGCCCAGGCTGGAGTGCAATGGTGCGATCTCGGCTCACCGCATCCTCCGCCTCCTGGGTTCAGGCAATTCTCCTGCCTCAGCCTCCTGAGTAGCTGCGACTACAGGTGTGTGCCACCATGCCCAGCTAATTTTTGTATTTTTAGTAGAGACGGGGTTTCTAAACCCCGTCTGTTGACCAGGATGGTCTCGATCTTTTGACCTTGTGATCCACCCGCCTCGGCCTCCCAAAGTGCTGGGATTACAGGCGTGAGCCACTGCGCCCGGCCCTCCAATTTTCTCGTTTTATAGATGAGGAAATGGAAGCTTAGAGAAGACAGGTGGCAGGCTGAAAGGAAACATGATGGTTCTAACCCTAACTCCAGGGATCCTGCTTACTTGTAACATTCCCTTATTTGTTCTTTGTGTTACCATTTCCACCCTCAATCACTCGTTTTTTTTTTGTTTTTTTTTTTTTTGAGACAAAGTGTTGCTCTGTTGCCCAGGCTGGAGTGCAGTGGCACCATCTCAGTTCATTGTAACCTCTGCCTCCTAGATTCAAGCGATTCTCTTGCCTCAGCCTCCCGAGTAGCTGCAGATAATACGTGCATGCCACCACACCTGGCTAATTTTTGTATTTTTTGGTGGAGACAGGATTTCACCATGTTGACCAGGCTGGTCTCAAACTCCTAACCTCAAGTGAGCTACCCACCTGAGCCTTCCAGAGTGCTGGGATTTTAGGCATGAGCCACTGTGCGCAGCCTCAAATCACTCTTAAAGATATTAACTATTTCAATCTGACTTTGATTGTCCCAATAACGCCAGGAGGGGAGGATGGGCAGGTATTACCATCCTGGCTCCTACTTCTTAGGGTCTGTGTGACTAGTTAGAAAACTATTTTTCCTTTTAAGCTTCCATTTCCTCTTCTGTAAAGCAGAGATAATACTACTACTGACCTAGAATTATTGGGAGAAATAAATTAAATTACATGTGTATGGTGCTGAGTGTTGTGGACAGCTCAGAGAAGATGCTTGAGTCCAGCCATCATCGTGAAAACTCCCCATCACCAACCGCATCAGGTCTTTGTCCTGTTCCTATCTTATTCTTGCTCCCTTCAGTACTGAATTTCCATGGTTTCCGTCACAGAGGCCGTGCACTTGTGTGACTTGGGGATTACTACAAGGAAAATGGAAGAAAATAGACGTTTACTGTGTCTCAACACTTGTAAGTTTAATAAAAGGAAAAAAAACACAATAGCCATAGTAGCATCCCTGTTATCAAGGTAATAAAAGATAACAAGTGTTGTCAAGGATGCAGAGAAACTGGAACCCTTGTGTCCTGTTGGTGAGAATGTAAATGGTGCAGCTGCTGTAGAAAACAGTCTGCAGTCCCTCGAAAAACTTAAACAGAGAATTACTATATAATCCAATCCCACTTCGGGTATATACCCAAAAGAATTTAAAGCAGGGGCTCAGGCTGGGCACGCTGATTCAGACCTGTAATCCCAGCACTTTCAGAGGCTGAGGCAGGCAGATTGCTTGAGGCCAGAAGTTTGAGACCAGCCTGGCCAATATGGTAAAACCCCTATCTTTACTGAAACAAAAGTAAGCCGGGCATGGTGGCACGTGCCTGTAATCCCAGCTACTTGGGAGGCTGAGGCAGGAGAATCACTTGAACCTGGGAGACAAAGGTTGCAGTGACATGAGATTGCACTACTGCACTCCAGCCTGGGCAACAGAGTGAGACTGTCGAAAGAAAGATGAAAGAAAAAGAAAAAGAAAGAAAGAGAGAGAGAGAAAGAAAGAAAAAGAAAGAGAAAGAAAGAAAGAAAGAAAAAGAGAAAGAAAGAAAGAGAGAGAGAAAGAAAGAAAGAAAGAAAGAAAGAAAGAAAGAAAGAAAGAAAAGAAAGAAGAGGAAAGAAAGAAAGAAGAGGAAAAGAAAAGAAGAAAGCAGGGACTCAGAGATATCTGCACCCTTTATATGAACATTATAATATTCATTATAATCTTTATAGCAACATCACTCACAGTAGCCAAAAGGTAGAAGTAACTCAAGTGCTCACGGGGAGATGGACGGGTAGAGAAAATGTGGTTATTACATACAGTGGAATATTTTTCAGTTACAAAAAAATAAGGAAATTCTGACACATGCTACAAGATGATTAGGTAGATGATGTTATGCTAAGTGAAATAAGCCAGCTGCTTATTCACAATAGTCAAGATAAGGAATCAACCTAGGTGGCCATCATGGATGAATAGACAAAATCTCAGACAGATAAAGATATAGATACATAGATAAGTGTTTAATAGAGTCTTATTCATCCTTAAAAAGATGATTAAATCCTGTTATTTACAACATGTCTGAGCCTGGAGGACAGTAGGCTACGTGAAAGAGTCCATGATCTTGCCTACCTGTGGAATCTAAACAACTCAAAACTCAGAAGCAGAGGAGGACGCTGGGTGCCAGGGATTGGGAAGAAGGGGAAGGGGAGGTGCTGGTCAAAGGATACAAAGTTTCAGTTTGGCAGATGAAAGAGTTCCGGAGCCTTAAGGCACAGCAGGATCACTATTGTTAACAATGTATTGCCTACTTGAGATTTCCTAAGAGAACAGGTCTTAAATGTTCTCACAGGCCAGAACAAAATAACCATAGGAGGGAAAGCTACATTAATTAGCTTACTTGAGGTTAATCATTTCGCAATGTACACACAGTGTATCAAAACCACACTGTACACCATAAATATATAGGTTCTCTTAGTTATACCTCAGTAAAGCTGGGGGGGAAGCAGAGTTCATAAAACTAGTAACACAAAGATATGTTAAGAATTTTTTTTTATTTTTCCATTTTTCCTCACAGACACCACCACCTCAGGGCTTTCTAGGAGTAGGATGGTGATTCCACTACTGTGTACATTTTTTGCTTTAATGCAAATATACAACTAAATCTAAAGGGTACCATTGGCCCATTTTCCGTGAGAAAGAAACCAGTCACAAAAAGACAAATTCCACACAATTCCACTTCCATGAGGTCCCTAGAGAAGCCAGATTCATAGAGACAGAGTGTAGAATGGGGTTGCCAGGGCCTGGAGAAAGGAGGCCTGAGGGGTTGTTTAATGGAGACAGAGCTTCAGCTTGGGAAGATGAAAGTCCTGGAGACGGACAGTGGTAATGGCTGGACAGCAGTGTGGGTGCAGTGCCACCAAACTCTATGTTCACCAGTAGTCAAAACGGCAAATTTAATATAGGTATTCTACCACCAAAAAATGAGCCATAACAAGAGTGAACATGCCATTCCTGAATCCCACTGCGTGATCCCAGGAACAGGCTCAGTGGATGACACTTTCCTCCTAAACTCAGAGGAGTTACCTGCCTTGCCAAGAAAATCCTCAAAGGCAGACATGTTAGACTCCGGCGCCTGGGTTCTCGACTGCAACCCTGAATAGCTCCAACTCTTAGGCAGCCCAGAGTGATGACAAGGGGACTCTCTCTATCCCTGGAACACACACACCCCACGCTCAGTCATCGCAGCAGCCAGGAAGCACATGTTGGGCTGGTAACACTCAGCCCTGGGGAAGCCTGGCACCGAGGACGCTAGGAGGCTGAACTTCACTGCACGTCTGTATCTCACTGGCAGGTTACCTCACACCACCAGCAAGCAGAATCCAGCCCTCGCTTCTCAACATTCTTTGCCCACAGTTCTGAAACATCAGGCTGTTGAGGGCAGATCACTCAGGAAGTTCACGCCTTCTCTGCATGGGAAGGAAACTACTGCTCTCTAGAGGCCTTGCCTTCTCTCCCTGCCCCACCCATCAGCATCCCTATGCTCTTATGATGAAATGGTTTCAGATTTCCAGAAATGCATATGGAGGTCTCTTAATATGCACAGCAATACCAGAGAGCAAGGACACCTGAGCATGTGTTAAAAATACAGGTTCCTGGGACCAACTCGTGTCCAAGTATCTCGGTGAAACCAGGAGATCTGTATTTTTAAAGCCTCCTGGGGATTCGGATAAGCAGTGAGGTTGGAGAAGAGGTGGCCCAGGGGTCTCTACAAATGAAGAGAGCCCTGGAGGCTGAGCACCCTTCCGGGGTAACTCTGGGCTACGCAGGCCTCTGGTCCATAGGGTTTGGGCTACCCACTGTCCCATGAAGCCCCAGACGCCCCAGTGGCTGGTGCCTGGTGCTGCCCCTGCCTCCACGTAGTCCCAGATCAGGCTTACACCCTCTGCTCCGTCCTCACCAGCCTCCCTCCTTACTCCTGCCCCACGGCACCGTCCTGACCACTCGCCCCAGCCAGCCCCTCCTGTCCATGAATGAAGCGGGCTTGGCTGGCTGCCCAGGTGCACAGTGGCCGAGGTGGCTGCAGGCTCTTATCAATGAGATCAACAGGGCATCTGCTGGGGACAAGTCGGGACAAGATCCCATGACTATGCCCTGGCCGGCATCCCAGAGGTCACCCTGCTGAAGTGGCTGGCCATGGTGGCAAGAAGCTTTTCTAGGGGAGGAAAGGGCTCTGGGTCCTGGGCTGCTCAGGAGCCCATTGGAATGGATGCTCCATTCGCCTGTGTGCTGCAGAGCAGCGCTTATTCTTGGAAAAGGCACCTGGGGTTCTAATGGCTGGAAGGCACCCACTGGCTTAACGAAACCTGCTCCTGGCACCTCTGCTGTCTCTTTTAAGTCTCATTTGTGGCGCACCCAAAGCATCTATCTGTTGCTCCTTTTCCCAGGACATGAACCGGCAGGAGAGGTCAGACCCCTTCCAGGCTGGGGCTTTATTTGACTCTACGTGTGGACAGCTGGAGGCCTGAATGGAGCACAGACCCTGACCCGGGGCTGGTGGCTCCCTGTGCCTCTCTGCAGGGGCTGCAGGAATCAGCCTCCTCCAGGGGCGGCTCTGTGTGAAGATTACCAACACCTGAAGTCAGTACGGACACCAGCATGAGGAATTCTTCACTGGGGAGCCAGAGAGGGAAACTGAGGCCCCAGAGCAGGCTTGGCAGCCAGACCATCCTGCAAGGAGGGCTGCCAAGGCCAGCTGAGGTGCCCACCTCCCCGTGGGCTGGTGGGGGAGGTGCCAGTGTTAACACGGGAAACACCTGGCTGATAAATACCAAAAGCATCCTCTCAGTGATGGGCGGGAAAGAAGAAAACAAGTTAACCACACCTGTAGGGCAGATTTCTCCAGTCTTTTTCTACTTAGCTTTAAAACCTTCAAGAGTCACGGAGAGGCCAAGAGCACAGCCGCGTGGCCAGAAGAGAAAGACTGTGTCCACTGCAGAGAGGCCAGAAGGACATTTCCCTCGTGCCTCAATTTACCATGGCAAAATAGGAGCGAGAGCACCCGTTACCTTTCCCAGGCCCCTCTGAGGAGATCATGTTGCTGTAACCACAGAGATCTCGCATTTCCACTGAGAGTTCTCCCTGGCCTTGAGCAACAGGCTCTGGTCTTCAGGGTTTTCACTTCCAGAACAGAAACGTTTACAAGGGAGTATCAGGAATGGATTCCCATCCTGCTCCCAGCGCTGGTGCTGTCACGGCTAGCACATGTCTACTGTGTACTCTACAAGACACGCAGATTCAGTGATGCTGGATGAGTAACAGACAAGCGTGCCAGGTACAGGGAGGGGCAATGTAACCACGACAGGATTCAAGAATTTGGCTAACATCAGCTATTGCTGAGATCGCACTGACCTCAGCAATCGTGGCGTCCACACTGAGTCCTGGCTGGAGCGAGTCATTCCATCCCTCCAAGACATGATCTCCTCATCAGTGTAAAATATGGGGGTGTGCCTAGATGATGGTCTTGGAGATCCCTTCCAGCTCTGACAGTCTACAAGGCAGTTTACAACGTTATGAAGAACAATGAGAAAAAGACAAGTTTGTTGATGGAAACATTTTTAGGTCCCCAGCAAAATACAAGGGACAGAAAAGGGAGAAAGGAGAGGGAAACAGAAGAGAGAAAGAGCTTTCATTTTATGAAAGAAAGAAGGAAAGAAAGAGAGAAAGAAAGAAAAAGGAAGGAAGGAGAGGAGAGAGAGGGGAGGGGAGGGGAGAGGAGGCAGGGGGAGGGGAGAGGAGGCAGGGCGAGGTGGCTCACACCTGTAATCCCAGTACTTTGGGTGGCTGAGGCAGGTGGATCATAGGTCAGGAGATCAAGACCATCCTGGCTAACACAGTGAAATCTCGTCTCTACTAACAATACAAAAAATTAGCCAGGTGTGGTGGCAGGGGCCTGTTGTCCCAGCTACTCAGGAGGCTGGTAGGAGAATTGCTTGAACCCGCGAGGCAGAGATCACGCCACTGCACTCCAGCCTGGGTGACAGAGGGAGACTCTGTATTTAAAAAAAATGAAAATAAAAATTAAAAAACCTTACTTGATATCCCAGAAAAAGCAATGAAGGAAGAGAAAAGAAGCCAAGGGGAGGAAAGGAACTTGCGCATATTGTTCTTTCAAAGGGAAGAGCTGTTTGGTAGAGAATGGCTTCCCTTTCCTACCACCACATCCACCAGCCACCCGCTCACATACCCCCCGCCTCTTCTTCCCTCCTGTCCCCAGAACCACTGGCCCCATTCCCCAATGCCACACCCTACTCTTCCCTGCGCCACCCACTCTTCTCTCTCTGGTCACCCTCATCCTCGGAACAGCAGCCCAGGTATTTCAAAACTGACAACATCCTCTGACCTCACATCCCTTCCAGCTATGGTTCTTACTTCTCTGCTTCTCCTTGGGAAAGAATGTCTCAAAGAAACACCAGTATTCACCAGCAGCCCCTGCCCGTCTCTCCAGCTGCGTTTTCGCCCAAACCTCCTACCAAATTCATTCTTGCCAGAAGTCATGAAAGCCCTTAGTCCTCGCAGGTCTGAGGTCCAGCTCTCAGCACTCCTCTCCCTTGGCCTTGCTGAGCATGTAATTCAGTGGATCACTCGCATCTGCTGGACTTCTTCCCTTGGCTTCCAGACGCTCCTCCTTCCTGGTTTGCTTCTAGCTCACTGTCCCCGCATCACCTTGCCAGCTTCCCCACCTCCTGTCCTCCAGGTGCAGCAAGCTTAGCCCTCAGCAGGTGCCTGTCTCTGCCTTCTCCCCTCCGTGCTCTCCTCCCGACCATGGCTTTTAACATCATCTAGACACTGATGATGCCCAAAGTGACATCTCCAAGCCCTATACCTCCCCAAGGGTGTTTCACAGGCATCTCCATCTTTCCAAATTCAAAACTGAACTTTCCCTCCAGGCCTGTTCCTTCAGAGCTAAGGACACCATCACATTATCCAGTTGCTCAAGCCAAAAAAAAAAAAAAACAAAACGGAAACCTTTGACTCCTCTTTCCCTCACGCCCCTTGCCTTCTTGCCCCACCTGCAGAATGTATGTCTGTGTCTGCCAACTTCTCCCTTCTCAATCCCTCGGCTGCTACCATCTGACTCCATTCACCGGCAGCTTTCCCCACTGCCGCCACCCTACACAGCAGACAGAATGAAGGATTTGAGGCTCAAATAAGACTGCAGCCCTGGGAAAGACCTCTGATAGCGTAGTCTTTTTTTTCTTTATTTCTTCTAAAACAAACAAAAAAAATGGGATACGTGTGCAGAATGTGCAGGTTTGTTACATAAGTCTACATGTGCCATGGTGGTTTGCTGCACCTACTGACCCGTCCTCTAAGTTACCTCCCCCAACAGCTTACTTATACTTAAACATAACCCCCAACGTTCTTTCCACCGCCTGCCTCTGTCCCCTTCCCCAGACCCCTCACCCCCTCTGCTCCAACCAAGCTGGCTTCCCTGCTGCTCCTCCCAACTCTCTAAGCAGGTGCCCACCTCAAGGGAGCTGCGCTTGCAGTGGCCTGCCTGGAAGGCTTCCTGGATCTGATGTGCTCCTTCCCATCACTGAGGTCTCTGCTCAAGGACAGCAGCTCAGACGGGCCTCCCCTGACTCCCGAATTTAAAACAACTCCCCCATCCCCATAAGGCACTATCTGTCCCCCAGCTCTTGTTTCCCAGAGCACTTCTCATCTGAAATGAAAATGTCTCTTTTGTCTGTTTATGACCTTCCCTGTTAAAATGCAGACTGGAAGATAGGAAGCTTGTGTGTCCTGATCACTGTGGAGTCTCCAGGACGGACACTGGCTGGCGTGCAGGTAAGGCTTTACTGAATGGGTGAGTGGGTGAAGGGACTGGATGGGCGTGCTGAGGGCGGGGGCATCTCCTTCAGCCCCATTCCTGGATGTGAGGCTCTGGGTATCTGGCAGGTGGGGGAGCCCAGAGCCCAGTTCTCTCTCCCCGTGGTTTTCTCTCCCCGTTACCCCCACCCTGAGTTAAAGCCGGTGTCCTCTTCTCTCTTCCCCACCCCCACCTCAACCCCTGTTTCCAGTCAGAATGGCCTGGCCCACTGGGAGTGATCCCAGAGCAGCACACTCCAGGAAAGCTTGGGGACCTCTGGAGGGCCCCTCATGATTCCTCTGCTGCCCGCACTCCTCCCACTCCCGCACTCCTCCCACTCCCGCACTCCTCCCACTCCCGCACCCCTCCCACTCTCGCACCCCTCCCACTCCCGCACCCCTCCCACTCCCGCACCCCTCCCACTCCCGCACCCCTCCCACTCCCGCACTCCTCCCACTCCCGCACCCCTCCCACTCCCGCACTCCTCCCACTCCCGCACTCCCGCACTCCTAGCATGGGCTAAACTCTTCCAGTCTTCCTGGCCACCTGCAGAAAGCCTTCTGCGCTGTCTCATGCCACCGGGCACCTGCATCGCTGAAGCCCTAGCCTGTGCTGCACCTCTGGGATGCTTGGTCACAGCACTGAGGGGCTCAGTCAGGGGTGCCAGAGAGCACTGAGTGGGGCCCAGTCTAGGCATGAGGGGCTAAAGCCCAGCTTGCCCCCCACATGCGACATTGGGCACCCAGGGTGGAACCCAGGCATTGGCCTCCCAAGGGACCACAGGCCTCTTTCTGAGCCCTCAAAAGCACTGCACAAAAGCAGCAGCCCAGGATCCACTACTGGGCTGCCCTGTGCCATCCTGGAGGAATCACTTCCTTTTTCAGGCCTCAGGCACCTTGGCTACTTAAACAACAGAGGAGGCCAGGGCTAGAGGCATGTGGCTTATTTTATTTCCAATGTCTCTCTAAAGTCTCTGTGTTAAGCAACCCTGAGATCTCTGGCCCAGCACACTTAACCCTCTCCAGTGAGTGGTCCTACTCCCCTGCCAGTCGGAAAACCCATCAATCATAGCAGATCGATCCCAGGTCCTCCCAGCTCTAATTAGAAAGAAAGCAGGCTCCCAGGGAGCTGCATCTCTTCCACTTTCCCAGACAGAGGAGGCCATGAATGATTCGTGGCAGGTCGAGGGGCGGTGTCTCTGCAGGTCTTGGTCCCCTGCTCCCAGCAGGCACTGCCCTCCTGCACGCACTTCCTGACTCAGGCTCCCGGAAACAGATGAGCTCAGATTGACTGCCAGTGCTGGAATTTATCAATGGCTTGTTCTCTCTGGAACCAGGTTTCATTGATCAAGTCTGTTTCTAGCCTCTCTTCCTGAGAATTCCCACAGGGACCAAGATTCACTTGTGCTGCCTTGTGGATAAAAAGAAAAACATCCCTCAATTCACACATTGTCACTTGTTGCCTTTCCTTCTCTCCAACGGACATCCCACATGCCACCTAAGCACGGACGAGTGGGGGCGATGTTACCTAGGTCTCTCTGCCTCTAGAATTTAATGATTTTAACACATATACGCGGAGTTTTCAGCCATGTGCAAACATGCTTCCTGGAGAGAACATGGGAAGATGCTGAACCAGTGTGCCACAAAGACAGAACTGGAGTGGATGCTTTCCTTTCTTTGAATTTCCTCTCACACTATGTGATAACACTGTTTTGTGCAAAATAAAATACGGTGGGAACGTTTGGTGGGGAATCAACGGGTGCAAGTTCCAAGAACGCAGACTGTCCTGACTGCTGGCGGGTGGTAAATGAAGTTAGCGGCTGGAGAGAATCGCATGCAAGGGGAGCCATATCCCCCTCCCTCTTCTGGATGTGGCCACTGCTCCAAAGCAAGCCACATCCGGGCAGTGAGTGCTGAGCAGGACCGGAGGTGAACAGAGAGAGCACACAGTAGTTTGTCCTAACTACTAATCCTCCTCTGATGACCACTAGATGCCACAAGGCCTGAAGCCTGGCTCACAGACTGTATGCCCTGGACAAGAAATCCATCCATGCACTGGTGTTCAAGTTGCACACTGCCCAAGTATGCAATGTCCTGGGGAGGGGTACTATTTACATTGTAGACCAACTCATCCGAGAGCGTGTACTTGAGCAGAGTCCCACAGTAGCAGTGAAGAGCTACACAATCCACGTGGCAAAGTTGGAAGTGTACATGCATGCCTGCCTCACGGGGCCCTATCCCAGCCAGCCATGCTCTGGGAGGGACCCGCAGTCACTTCTGTTTCCTGCCAGCCCTTGAGGAAACCTCATTTCTGTCCCCATTGAGCGAACAACCCACAACTGTTGCCTGTCCTTGCTGGTGGGTGGGAAGAAGGGAGTATGGGTGGGTGGGGTGCGGTATTGCCGCCCACATCCAAGGGCGGGGGCTGCCAGGGTGGTACTCACTGGGCCCTGGGAGCTCCCCCGAAGAGGAGGTCCAGCCCCCCTCATACAGGTGTCCAGGCCACATGATGGTGAGCCACCCAAGGAAGAGGCCCTTTTCTAATTCATGCAAAGGCCCTGTGGGCTGGTGGAGGCCTGGGCTCAGGCCAGTCCCATCTTCTCTGCAGAAGGGCAATGTCAAAGCGCAGCCAGAGGGGCTGTGGACAAGCAGACGGCCACACCCAGAGGTTTGCTTGGATGTTTATGGGGGATGTATTTAAGAAAAAGGATTCCTGACACTTATTAAAGTGGTAGGGGACTTTACTCAGGGGGACTAACGCCCAGGTACAGGGAACACCGCCCTGGGGTTTTCCAGGAGGTGAAAGAGATTGGGCTCAACTCTGATCACAACAAAGACACGTAGAGATTCACAGACCAGAAGCAGCGTGGGGTGGATGGACGGGCATCACTAAGAGGAAGCGTGGAGGCTGGGGGGTTCTGGCTGCAGTCCGACCAAGGCAGTAAGGGCCCTAGGGTGGGGGAGGAGTCATCTGATCAGATACTGAGGGTAAGGGATTGTCACTAAAATCCTGACCCAGCAGGATTCTTGCTAAAACTGGAATAAGTAGGCCAAGGCCAGAGCCCAAGGTCGGCCGTGAGGGCTCAGAGCAGCCTGCCTAGAGGCAGGTCAGGGGTTGTCTTCAAGGAGGCTCCTGTGTCTAGAAGAGCTGCAGGCCTCCCTCAGCCCTGCAGGAAGCAGCATGGTGCTCCACGTGCCCCGCCTCACAGGACAGCAGCCCCTTTGGGGAGTCTGGACACTGCCACCAATCCACATCCCAGGACAGCTCTGTCTGACAAATAACACACTCGGTGACTGGGGCCACAGCATGGATACAGCCTCTTCGATTCACCTAGGTCTTTGCTTGCAAAGCTCACGTGGGGCTTTCCAGAATGGCCTGCACAGCCTTACAGTGACCTTCCCTGGTAGAGGCGGCACAGTGGGCCTGGAGTCCACTGCACAGGAAGGAAAGCCATGGGGTGGCGGGGGGACAAGAAGCCCTGGCCTGGGGACCCTGGGTCACAGTTCTGGTCACACAACCTACTGGTGACAACTGACCTCCTTCATTCACCCCCGCCACACACTCTGTGTTCCAGACAAATGAACTTCAAGCAGCAAAAACAGGAAGCCTGCCTGAAGGCCCTTCCCCCACTTCAGGGTCTATGCAGCCCTTGGGTCCTGTCTCAGGGTTCCTCTCCCACCCCACTTCTCACCGGTGCTCCCTGCTGGATGCCCCACAGGAGGCTGTGGATGACGTCCCAGCTGCCCCCCGACCCAGTGCTGCCCCGGGCAGGGGAGCCTCTGCCTGTAGAAGAGCTAGGTGAGAGGCTTCTGGAGGCGTCCTGCCATGCAGCTCAGACTCCACGAGGCAGAAGCAGGCTGAGCCTGATTACTATTCCCAGGGGATTGCCGCCTGCTTTTTATTTATGCGTTTACTGGGAAGCTCTTTATTTACATTGCTGTAATTTACATTTCCCACAAGTGCCTTCCTTTCCCCTCTCCTTCCCTTCTTTACATCACTAAACGCGGGTTCCCCAGTTGCTCCCGAATGCCGGTAGCGCACAGGCTCTTCTGAGGACTCCTGGGTAAACATGCCCCGCATTCACCTGGAAAGTGTCGAAAGGGTGGGCAGACATTTTTGTGCACATAGCAGGCTCTTGGCACTTGGTTCGGAGAGGTTCAGCTACCCCAAACACACCTCCTCGAAGAGTACCATCCCCATAAAGCACCTCTGGCTGTCTGACCCCAGCTTCCCTGGAACTGGGGAAGGGCACGTCATTGGGTCACTGCGTTCTGGAACCTGAGCGGCCTACGGAAGCAGCCACACAAGTGCAGCAATTAACGTCACCATCGATTTGGGTGAAGTCTGAAGGGTTCTCGAACTCTGCTACCCACTATCTGGTCTTCAATGGGAGACGGAGCCATGAACCTTCCTCCACGTCTTGCATTCTCAGGTACATGGGCCTTCCTGCCCCCTCCTGTCCTCCCAGGCTCCAGGCAGGGGATCAGCCGGGAGGAGGCAGCTCTCTTTACCGCTTCAGGCCTCTGGTCTCACACTTGGCCTCACTTCTCCCAGCCCAGGCTAAGAAACCCGCAGGCAAGGTGGATTCTACGCCTGCATTGGTACACAGCAGCCCAGGTCTGACACCTTGTCCTTGGCTGCCTAAAGCCCTCTGTGCCCTTTCTCCCTGCCAGGCTGCTCCCTCTTGCTTGGCCGAACTCCTTCCAATCCGTGTACAAGGTGCAGCCATGCCACTGTCTTTAAGGACAACCCAAATCACACCCTTGCTCAAAAGCCATTCTTGACGCCCCTAGACCCAATCTACGCACCAAACATCTTCCTATGCCTCTCCCCTCTTCCTGGATCCTGTCTGCCACCCAAACTAAAACACATCAGGTACTCTCTAAGGAGCCTCGTTCTCTGCACTGCCTGCTTTATTTGCCTTTATCACACGTGTCGAACTCACTAGATACCTTGTTTATTTCTAGAATGTAAGCTTGCATGGGAGGGCTTTTTGTCTGTTCTTTTCACTGCTTTGAAACGTACAGGGCCTGGCACAAAGGAGAGGCCCCAAAACCATCTTCTGAATGAATGAATGAACAAATGATTGAGAAGTGACATTTGTCCAGTGGTCCCAGTGTTCTGCCCTCGTCACATGCATCATCTTAGCTCATTCTCACGACAACATGCTGAGGTAGGTGCTTCACTCTCATTTCACACGTGAGGAAGTCCCATGAATTCCCAAGGTCACAGAGCGTGGGAAGGTGTAGTTTTGTTCAGCAGGAGTCCTTGCATTTGGTGGAATGAAGGAAGAACTTGGGCTCCACTGACCACTATGCCCAAGCTTGGTCTGATGTCACCGTCTGTCCCCATCCTCACCTTCAACGCCCACCGGTCAAACCCCAACTCCTCTAGGACACTCCTCCTAACCCCTTCAGTGGGGCCTTGGGCTTTTTAAGTCACTTAAAAAAAAAACAACAAAAAACCTTTTATTACATTCACACCTACCTCCTACTTCTAAAGGAGGGGCTCCTGAGGACACAAGGCACAGAACGTGAATCACAGCCCTGACCACCTGACGCATCTTACAAGCACTGAACATGTAATGAGCACTTGTTAAATGAAGAGAAAGAAAACAGCTTGAAAATCATCGTGTCTGTGTCTTGTTGTATGTCTGTGGCACATGTGTTCACCTTAACTGTAAATGATCATCACCTTCATCCCCAACTTATTTTATGCTCAGAAACTATTCTAGAACATTTGAGGACTGACTATCGGAGTGTGTCTCCCCCATCTGAGTTGTGTTCCGCCGGCACCCAGCGTGAGCCTTGTGGGTGATTAGGGCAGGTGGACAGTGGCCCAGAGTGTGACAGCGCGATAGAGGAGGGGTTAAGGTGGGTGTTTGCGTCTGAAGAGTGCACTTGTGGGTGAGGTGCTTATCATCTCTAGGGACTGGCTGACCCTGGGAAAGGCAGTCCCTCCAGCCTCGGCAAACCCCAGATGTTAAAGCCTCGGGGCACAGACGCTAAGAGACCTGGGTGGTACTACCCAGCTGAGAAAGGGCACGCTCCCTGGCTCCAGGCACTGGCCCCTCAGGCCTGGGCTTCCAGACTTCTCCCACCAGGCCTGGAGCTAACTCTCCCCCAAGAGAATGCTCTGGCAGGCGGTGATAGTTCACCACCTGATCACAATCCTCAGACTAACACTGGGAGGCGACAGAAGCTCAGAGAAGGGAAGGGAATCGCCTGGGGTCACACAGTGGATGGCAAGGCTGGGTTCGAACACAGCTCTAGGGCTCCTAGAGAGGATCAACTGCACAGCCTAAGTCCAGGGTCCCTTTACAGACCCTCAGCATGTCAGAAGGGGCGGCCTGGGAGTGCATCCAGACCAAGGCCCATTTTTCAGATGAGGAAATGAGAATGACTCCCAGGATCAGGATGAAATCTAGATCCTCCCTTCATTCCAATGTGCTCTTCCCAACACCCACGTTGACTTATTCCATAGAACACTTTATTAATACAAACTCAGTCATCATCACCATCATCATCATCTTCTTGTAGACAATTTTCATGCCTGTGGAAAAACTTACCCACCTCCTTTGTCCCTAACGCAATAAGAAAGCACTGGCCACCCCCAAACCCAGATGGATACTGGGGGTCAGGCAACCAAGGTGTTGGGGTTCAATGGACCTAGGCTGTGATAGAAGTCTGAATCTGAATGAGCTGACCTTTCGGATAAAGAGAGAAGTGGCTGGCTGCATGGAAACCCAGCCCCCTGAGCAGGGCTGAACCAGAGCCAGTGGAAGTGGGGGGCGCAGAGTAAGAGAAAAGAAACCTGGAGCTGATCTTGCCTACTTAAGCACAGAGCTTCTCTCTAATCAGGCCCTGGGCTTCCAGCCTCCACCTTGCACAGGCTGCCTCCTCTGCCTTTCCCACACCCCCTTGCCTGGGTGGAGGGAGATCCTCACTTCAGAATTCAGGTGAACTGTCAGGTCCCAGGGAGAAGGACCCACTGTGCCCTCCACATGTCCTGTCCAACCTCTGGGATGGTCTTAGCAGAGGACACGGCTAGAGGCTATTAAAACAACCACTGCTGGCCTGTTGAGGTGGCTCACACCTGTAATCCCGGCACTTTGGGAGGCTGAGGTGGGTAGATCACTTGAGGTCAGGAGTTTGAGAGCAGCCTGGCCAACACGGCAAAACCTGTCTACTGAAAATACAAAAAGTAGCCCTGCTTGGTGGTGGGCCCCTGTGATCCCAGCTATTCAGGAGTCTGAGGCAGGAGAATCACTTAAGCCTGGGAAATTTCACAAAAATCTCAAACAAACTAACAGAAAACAAAACACTGCTGCCGTCTCTACCGCATGCGCATTGTTCTTACTCCGTACAACCTCGCTGCCAGTCGGGTGGAATTACCCCCGCTTTACAGAAGAGGAAACGGAAGCACAGAGAGCCGAAGTAGCGTCCTGAGCCCCTGGCCAGTAAGCGGGGCAGGACCAGGCTCTCTCCCAGCTTTGCCCAAGGCTCCTATCCAGACCAAGAGCTTTGCAGGCCCAGCAGCCCACAGCCTGGATCCACTGCTTTCCAGGGCTCCTTTGGGGTTTGGACGCTCTGCCGCTGCGCTCCCCACGTGGCGACCTCCTGCGAGGGCCAGCGTCCTGCAGGCCGGCCCAGTGAGGTCCCCGCGCCCCAGAAATCTTTCTTCATCGAATGAATGAACAGATGACGGAAGTCAACAGAATGAGCGCCCAGGAGGTCCCGGCTCCCGCTTTCCCCCTCCAGCCCCCAGCGAGCAGGAGCGGGGCTGGCGCCCAAGGGGAGCCCCTGGCCGAGGGCACCGCGTAGCCCCGCGTCCCCTCGCTGGCGCCCAGAGGGAGGCCCCGCCCCACCGGCAGCTGCGGAGCCATCTGCTGCGAGGGCGGCGCCGCTCCAGTGTTTGTTTACAACCCAGCCCAGCGGGCGACAGGAGCTCGGCTCCTCTTCCAGGCGGGCCCGCATTGCCAGTGGGGGAGGCTCAGGGCGCGGGGGTGGCTCAGGGCGTGGGCATGCGGCGTGGGAGAAGCGCGGCTTTGCTCCCAGGCTCCCTGGCCCGGGGCCGCTCCCACCCCATGGCTCCCTCTTGCCCCCTTTAACCTCCTGCGCGACCCCATTGGAGTACGGTCCACTAGGACCAGAGCATTTATTTCCAGGATCCGGGAGTGTTCGGGATGAAGGGAGGTATGGTGCAGGGTGGCACCTAAAAATAAACCAGGGCTTCTTCTGGGTCCCTGTCCGTGAAGGGATGGGAGTTAGGCGTTTCACGAAATCCCTCTAGAGTCCAATAGCTCACCCAACTCAGGGGATTCCCCTTTGTGACGGTGGCCAGATACAGGCGATAAGGTCTGGATTAAAATTCATCCCAGAGGGAAAGACAATTCCATTTTTTTAAGAAAAGCATTCTGATGTAAGTGCACTTCTGGTGCACTCAGCGACTGCTTCATGGACACTTGGAGAAAATGTGTATTCTGCAACTGTTGGATGAAGTATTGCATGCAGGTTATTAGATTCTGCCATTTATTAGATTTTTACTGCCATTCCCCACAGCAGCCACAAGCCCAGGGCTGGCTAGGAGCTTGGAGAGGGTGGCAGGCGGAGATAAAGAGGAATAACCCCAAGGTCTGAGCTTAGGGGTGCTAGTGTCCCTCCCGCAGGTAAAGGGAAGTGACATCTGGACAAAAGTGATGCTAAGAGCCAGGCTTTGAAGAGACAGCTAGTGTGGAAGGGGTAGCCAGCAGGGCTTTCCCGCCTCCCGCCTCCCTCCTCCCTCCTCCACCTCTCCAGCTGCTACCACCGCCCCCCCACCCCAGCCTGCAACCAGACCTTTCCTAGACCATGTGGACCTGGAGCCCCGGCTTCCTCCGCAGCCCTGCAGTGCCTTGACGGTGCCACCCGCCGGGAATTAGCGCTGCTCCCTCTACTGCCAGAGAGATGGTTGTGGGAGAGGTGACCTGATCCTCTGACGCCCAGGAACTTGTTTCTATATGATTATCAGTCTGTTTGGGATTTTCTCCTGGATGCAAGGGACTAAGAGGTTACAAAGTCGCAAAGAGGAGGTTACACTTCCTGCCCACAAAGGAGCTCGCAATCTAGAAGGGAAAGATGAAATGGACAGGAATCACCATCATTCAGCGCCTGCCTACTATGCGCCAAGGGCTGAATTTGGTGTTGCTCTGGAAATTCATCCAATAAGTTCTTATTACATCCTGCACTGCACTGGGCCCTGTGGATGGAGCGGAGAACAAGTGCTGTGGATGAGGAGAGACAATTAAAACAATTCCGATAACAGCACGTGTGCCATAAGGGAAACACCTCTTTTAATCCTGATTCGAACCCTGAGGAAGGGTAAATATTATCATCCCCATTTTACAGATAACGGCTCAACAAGGAGAAGCAGCTTGCCCAAGATCTCTGAGGCAGGGTTTGAAGCCAGGTCTAAAGCCTGTGTTCTGAAGGCAACATCCACCTAGTGGGGAGGGTTGGAGATGTCTCATCTGGCAGCTCTGGACTGAAACGGCTGGGCCACAGCACCATGAATGGCAAAGGTTCCTTGCTGGAGCTAAAGCAGAATAGACATCCACTTGGAGAGCACTGTTTTCACAATCTGAACCAGCTGGGCACAGAGGCTCAGGCCTGTAATCTCAGCACTTTCAGAGGCCCAGGCAGGAGGATAACTTGAGCCTCAGGAGTTCGAGACCAGCCTAGGCAACATGGCAAAACCCCAACTCTACAAAAAGATACGAAAATTAGCCAGGCAAGCCGGCGTGCACCTGGGGAGGCTGAGGTGGGAGGATCACCTGAGGTGGGAGGATCAGCCTAGGGAAGCTGAGGATGCAGTGAGTTGTGATCATGCCACTGCATGCCAGCCAGGGTGACGAAGTGAGACCCTGTCTCAAAAAGAAAACATTCTGAACCAATAAAAATGGGAACAGACCCTATGACTAGGAGTCAGCATCCGACAATCCCATCTGGCAGAAGCACCGGCCTGTCTGGGTGAGCTTCCCTCAGTACACATCCGTTCATTCATTCACTCATTCAACACACCCTGAAAGATCGCCCTGCCCTGCTGGAAGGGCCCATCCCGGGGGCTGTGGAAGTGCAGAGGAATGTGAATTAAACATCTATTCCCCTGTTCCAGGAGCAGAAGCCCAGGGCAAGGCCAGCCCATTTAACCTACTTGGCCCAAAAAAGAAGGAAGGGGGCTGGGCAGAAGAGGCAGAAGGGCAGCCGTTGGTGGTGGTGTGAGGACATCACCATCACTGGAGGCTGTTAAAATGAGTCTATGTGCTTGGGTCAGCCAAGGACGTGGCCAGCATCAGCTGCTGCTGCTCTTAGCTTTCCGGCCCGTGTCCCTAGGCTGGCCCTGCTCCTCCCTCCAAAGAGCAGGCAAGAATTCTAACAGGGTGAAACCAGGACAGTAGCTGGCTCATACATCCAGGGAAAAATGATCTGAAAGCACCGAATCCGTGGGACAGACAGGCTGGGAAAACCAGGATGATCAGAGAAACCAGACCTGACAGCAGACAGCAAATACCATTCCATCTGGAAGGGCAGGAGGAGAAGCAGCATGCATCGGCCCATCCTGCCCTGGCTAGTGCGTGCCAAGGCACTGAGAGAGGTGGACCATGGAGAGCAAACAATCACGCCCCAGGAGGCCTGGGAGCCAAGGCCAGAGGGTGGGGAGGAGCCGCAGGCTTCTCAAAAGACCCAGGGGGGACAACCGTGACATAGGACCTATAAGCCAAATATTTATAAATGGATTCAGATTTTCTCCTAGGTTGATGCCTGTATTTATACGTTCCTTCATTTAGCCCAACTCTCCTTATCCCCCAAGTAAGATCTTATAAATGAAATGCACACACACCAATACTTCCAGCTCCATGAGGTCAGGAGGCATTTCATTAACACTGTCTCTCCTCTACCTGCCCGGTCCAGCAAAGACCCAGGCAAAACGAGGGCTGACTGGCTGATTAAATGCACTATCGGGGGAGCGTTTCTAGTTAAAACAATTTATCTAGATCCTTTAAAAGCAAAGAATCCCACAAGAGTAAACATAATTACCCTTTAATGTGATCTGGTTTTTAGTTGGAGTTTCATCTATTTTACGGAACACACTCTTTTTAAAATACTGTGACATAAACAGCTACGTACTTACAGAAACTGTTCTCTCTTCTCCCAGGGCACAGAGCTAGCTCCACCTCTCAGCCTCTGTGGCAATAACCCTGGCTGTACACCCGAGTTCTAGCCAACGGGAGGTGAGTGGAAGTGGGTGTCCCTTCCAGACCTAGTACTGAAATTCTCCCGCAGGAAATTCTCTGTTCTTTTGCCTGGTGCACCGGCTAGAAGTGAAAGACTCTAGCACCCCTGGGGAAAGAGGATGGAGTAGCCTGGGTTCCTGAATCCTCATATGGAATGCCACCCACAATTTAGCATTTGGACTCCTATATAAACGAGAAATAAATTTAAATCCTATTAAGGCTGGGCGCAGTGGCTCATGGCTGTAATCCTAGTGCTATAGGAGACCAAAGCGGCAAAACCGCTTGAGGCCAGGAGTTCAAAACCAGCCTGGGCAGCATAAGTGAGACCCCTGTCTCTACCAAAAAAAATAAAGTAACATAAAATAAGATTAGCTGGTCTTCAGAGGGACAGAACTAATAAAGAAAAATAAATCAAAGCTTAAAAAATGCAAAGAAAGAATAAAAAGTAAAAAAAAAAAAAAAACAAAAACCTCACAAAATAAAATTAGCCAGATGTGGTGGTGTGAACCACTGGGGAGGCTGAGGTGGGAGGATCACTTGCATTCAGGAGTTGGAGGCTGCACTGAGCTATGATCTCACCTCTGCATTCCTCCTTGGGTGACAGAGTAAGACCTTGTCTCAACAACAACAACAAAAATCCTATTATGCCACTGAGATTATGTTATGGCATTGACCTATTACAGCACCCAGCACTAGCCCAGCATGGGCAGTTAGATGCATGACATGGCTGGCAAGCCAGGCTTGGGTAGGGGAGGTACCGGAAGGGTTAAAATTTTAATATATGGGGAAGGGCCGATACCAGGAACGAAGATAAGGAGTTCTGAGAATTCCTGGTATGCTTGGCTTGGCAAAATTTTTTGGAATCCCCCCATTCCCTTTTCCACCTGCAACTGGCACCTGGCCACAGATAGTCTCCACTTACCATTCATCAAGTCTTCCCCAAAGTGGCTACTTGACACTGGGGTTTAACTGATGGTCCCAGATTATTTTCAATTAGAGACTGAGTGAATGCATATCTTTCTCTTTGAACTTTTTCCTGAAGCTAATAATTTCCCTTAGTCTTCTGAACTTGCCATCGGGTCTGACTGAGCACCTTGTTCTGCCTCTATTTCATGCAACCTTCTGAAGTTCTCTTTTATATCCACATCCATCAATCCTTCCCTTTCTACTGCGTTTGGGTTCTATCTCTTTCATGCACCACTTCCCCACATTGCCTGCCTGCATCCTCCAGTCTCGCTCTGCTCTGCCCTGTTCCCTGTTTCTTTTCCACTAAATGGTCTCCTTCATCTTTCAGGCATTTCCTCCCCTCCCAGTGCTCCAACCACAACCCCACTTATTTTCCGAGACACGCTCCCTCCCCATTAATCTTTCAGCTGGGAAAGAGGGGCTAAAGCTCTTCTCTCCATGCTTGTCCATCTCTGTCTTGGTTAATTAGAGCCTTATAAATAACAAAGGAAAACTGTTTAACTCTGTTACATCCTGACTCCTCCTCCCTTGTGGTTGGGGCCCACCATGGGATCACAGAGTTCCTAATCTGTTCTCACGCTAAGAGGGAAGAAAGTCCCCAACATCTTAAAAGAAAGGAAACAGAGTAATTTATAGAAAGAAAGTGCTTAGTCAAAAGTATACTGCAAGCATTCTCACCGATGTGTTCTCAACTTTTCCCTCATTAAACTTTTCATTTTCTGCCACAGCAAACAGAAATCAACTTCTAGCAGGTTTCCTTAGACATATCAAGTACTTGCATGCTCTGTTCTTCATTCCCTTCTTCCTCAGGCATTTATAATTCTTACATTCTTCTACTTCCAAAAAGAATTGGGATCATTCACAACAGAAGGCACAAAAATAATAAAAATAACTTATAACGTGAAAAAAATATGAGCCACTGTAGGAAATGGCAAGGTCCACGAATCTACATATCCTAGGTTAAGGATACTTATTGTCACTGAGTGTAAAATTGAATCCTGAGCTAAGTGCAAACAGAGTTAAAGACAAAGCAAAAAGGGAAACAGAAGAAGTGACAAAGAACTCAATGATAAAAACTAGAAAGCATCCTAGACCTGCTTTATTACTCTTTGTTACTCTTGTAGAACATCTTCGAACTACTTTAAAAATATTTATTTCCATCCTACGTTTGCTAAAAGGATATGACACAACATAAAATTTTGAAAATATCATTTTTGTGAAAATAAAGACAAGACATGCTAAATGGGATATGCGTGTAGAAGGAAGACTAATTCTAACTTTCTTTTAAAATCCTAGACTCACGGGAATGAACACAATTGAGTACAGAATTTAGCTGTGAGCTTCCCAGTACCCATTGCAAAGAGGGAAACACAAGAAGATAGAGCTGAATTTTTTTTCTAACCACTGTTACAAGATAATCACTTCGTAACTACGAGAGAAAGTTGTCTTATGGGTCCTGTCAGTTCCCTTACTCTTTACAAAAACTCTTCAGGGTTTCTATCATGTAATCCTCAAAATCTTTAGCCAACTCCACCATGCAGTGGCTTCATCAAATGACCCAACTCTCTGCCTGCACTGAGGACATGACTTGATCCTTGGATGCAACGTTTCCCGGCATTTAGGTACCGTGGCCACGACAGGCCCCAAATCAACCACACCAACTGCAGTATCACTTACTTACTATTTTCTTTCACTCTACTTGGATTGTTACTTACTAAGTGTTGTTACCCTGGGAAACCCCAACTCTGCAGAACTAGTAGCCTCGAGAACGGTTGTATTCCTTCCTGGCTGGGAATGGCTTCCTCCTTCCTCACATTCCACTTGAGTTCCGTCTTTCCCTCCAAGCCTGGCTAAAGTGACATCTCTTCTGTGGAACCTTTCCTGATAACTCAGCATGAGAGCTGGAATGTCCTCCGCGGAGCCCAGGGCTGGCTCCTGCCTCCTACCACACAGCCGCAGTCCTCAAACAGGCCGTGGCGTAGCTTCCCTAGCAACCGAGCACATCGCAGATGCCCCATGCACCTGGCAATGTGGCAGGGCTAAGCAATGGATGTGGGCCACAATGCCTGAGTAAGTCCCTCTTCAAGCCTCAGTTTCTCCAGCTATAAAATGGCAAACGGGCTGGGGAAGAGGGGGCTCTGTATTCTCTGAAGTCTCTGCCATCTGGAAGTCCTGCCTCCTTTGGCATCCCTCAAATGCACCCTGACTTGGGTGTTTTCTGCTGCTTCAGTTTTCCTTCCAGGAAGCCGCACCCGTGGGTCCTTTAGCAATGAGCAGCCCTTCTTGTCTCGATAGCCCTGCTGCGCCTCGCCTCTGCCCAAGACAGGCACATCCCAGAGTCCTGGACAGCCTTATGACCCCCTCTCTCCTCTCAAACCGGACTGGTCTCTGCCTGTTCGAAACAGACTATTTTTAGCCTCCATTTCTGTCTGCTCCGTTTTTCTGCATCCCACCATTTCTATGGCATCTTCAGTAATGCACTGACATTTCTGTCCCTGTTGAAACACTTAGTCTCTTCTTGATTTTGGACATAAGCCACCAAGTCCTGGACTGCCCAATGACAGAGCTGCTCCATTCCAGTTGCGGTTCTACCTCGTGGTAGGCTCTGCACCTCTGTGGACATGGCTTAACCTCTCTGGGCCTTGGTTTCCACATTTACCCAACAGAGAAGGCACCTGCCCAGGCTGACTCCAAGTCAGCAAACGAGACCATGCCATTCCAAGTGTGGTCATAAGCACCTCTTCCCTCCCACTCCCGGCTCCTCCTGGGACCCAGCTCATGTCAGCCCCAATCCCACACTCTGCTTGACCAGCTAACGAGGCCAGTCCTGGGAAAAGCCTTTCCTCCAAAGCATGTGAACAGCACTTTAGAGTTTACAAATCACTTTCTCAAACCCTGTCCTTTGAGGCATTACAATCATGATGACCATTTTCCAGATGAGGCAGCTGAGGCTCAAGCAGCTCACCCAGGACGTGCATCCAGGTCTTCAAAAACCAGACCTCATGCTCCCCATCTGCAATAGACTGGGGGAACGCTGGAGAGGCCCACCCGAGCTACAGGTGTTCACATACAGTGGTCCCAGAACCCACACTCCCACTCCCCACCACACGGAGGGGTATGTGGGCCATTGTCATATCCCCACAAGGGCTCACTCCCAATGCAGTAGTGCAAGACGGGGCTGTACAGGTGCACATGTAAACTTCATGGGGGTGGTACTGTAAGGAGGCAGGGACAAGACCCCGGGCCAGGATGACTGTAGGGGACAGGGCTGTGTGACACTGCTTCATCTTGCCCATAAGCTATGGCTGAGGGAGCAGACAGTTTCAGAGAGACATCACCCAGGCTGGCAGAAAGGGGAAAATGTCTGACGCGGGCATCTGAGTCATTCTGGCCAAGGAGGAGGAGGAGGCTCTGACTCTCCCAGCAGGGGCAAGGGCGAGAGCCTGGGGCAGCAGCTTGAGGTCCTAAAATAAACCTGCACATTTGGCTTGAGCTTGCTGCTCTGTGGATTCCCTTGCCTCCTGGACACCGGGAGCATCCATGCTGGCGGCCTGGGCAGAGACCCCCACCTGGGTGATCTCCAGCCAGGCACCTCTCTTCTGACCATCAGAGTCCTCTTTGGACATCAAAAGGGTTGAACTGGACCGTGCCTGAGGTCTTTTTGAGCCCTGGTGTTCTAAGATTCTAAATCTGTACAATATTTTGGTGGTTATTAACTATGTCAGACAGCAGAACATTATTTATCTTACACATGGATCAAGTGATAACAGACATTTCCTGAAAGGTAAAGATTCCCCAGGTGAAAAATCCACCCCCGGCGCTGTTTCTCTTCCTGTTACCAGCTGAGTGGGGTAGGGACAGATGGCTGGTGGGTACCCACAGGCAGTTTCCTCTTCTTTCTAGGGCCCCGCCCCAGACTCCCTGAAGCTGAATGTGGGTACATGACAGGTCCAGAGAATGGGACAGGAATCTCGGCCACTTCCAAGAGCGGGCGTTTCAGAGGTGGATGTGCCTCTCCACACTTTCTGCCCGATCTGCCGGCTGGAGCACAGGACTGCTCTGGGGTGGCACTGCTGAGCCTGGGGGGTCTCCTCACTACCGCAGCCGCACCCATGCTCACTGGCTAATGCGGCGGCAGGGTGCCCTCCTCAGTCTGTGTTGTGAGTAAATGTGGGGTGGTTCCTGTTGCTCCACCACCCCTGCTGGATTCTGGGCTCCCTGGGGTTTGGGGCCACATTTTGCTTTTCCTCCTGTCTCCAGGGCCGGCCTCAGCACCTGACTCAATAGTGGTTTGTTGATTTAAGAAAAATGCACCTTCAAAAGCCTCTCCCAACCCATCTGCTCTTTGTGGCCCTAGAGTTGGAAGCTGGGTGCCCCGGGGCTGGGGCAGGGACCAGAGCTGGCAGGGACCCTTCCAGCTCTATCATCTCAGACCATTGGAGAAAAGGAGGCCTTTGTGACCACCTCCTCCAGAGGCAGGCTGGGGGCAGCTGTGGTCATCCTGCTGACTAAGGGCATCCCTGGCATATGACGGGTGGGGGCTGGGCAGGCTGAACATCTCTTGATGGGCAACAGTCCCTTCCATGAAGGACTGTCCTGCCCAAATGCCATTAATGTCCTGACACGGATGCTTGGGACCCTGACACTTCTTGAGTCATTTCCCATTTTTTCTCTTGCCCCCTCTTCCCTGCCATTTACTAAAATCCCTTCTGTTCCCTGCGTGCTCCTTGCCTGTACCATGCTCTCTTCTCCTTCTCTCTTCTTTAGAGAGCTGGCTGCTTCAGGCAGCCTGGAATGGCATCTCACAGGTACTGGTGCCCACACAGCTGTGTGGACATAGGCAGCGTGGGCTTCTCTACACACAGCCTGCCTACCTTGCCTTTCCCCAGAGAGAGGCTTCCCAGGGACACAGGCTCCTACAGGGGCTGTTGCCAACTCAGCCAGCTGGACACTGATAGTGTGACACACACGTGGGCTCCCACCAGCAAACAGCCCACCCCTGGCCAGTGCGGGCCCTGCCCCCTTGTCATGCCCCCCCGCTTCCCCCCACCACATCCATGTGCTGGCAAGAAGCACAACTACCCAACCCCCATCCCCACACATATCCATGCGCTGGCAAGAAGCACAATCATTTGCCCTGGATCCCTGTGGTGCCGGCCACACTAGTTATAACTGATTTCTTCCTTCAGAAAGGCCCCACCAGGCAGAATCTCCTCCCTTGATCCGAGTCCACTCCTGTACCTATGTTCTCCCATCTGCCCCTTTTCAATGGGGCAGTTCTCCCACTGCTCCATGGCCAGCCCGCCCTCGGGTCCCAGTCATGGCTAACTTATAAGAGCAATTACCAGAACTTCCATGTTTTCCCTTCCCCAAGTCGTGCCCCTTCAGCAGAGCTGAGAGCAACACCACAATCACTGCCACCCAGTGGGGCAGCTCAGCACAGAAACATGGCCCTAGCATCCTCCTTAATGAAATAAAGTATAGAGGCCTCACTGTCTTTGATGAGGCAAGCAGGTTCTACTCTTTAATGATACGAAAAAAAAAATCTACATTTGGAGGGACCCGCTCCAGCCCTCAGCCTCCCAGGAGCCCTGGACTTCTTTCTCAGTCTGAAGCAGAAGCAGCCCCCCAGCCATCTCCCACCAGAGAACCCAGCTCACCCCATCTCCCCTGACTCCACCTGCAATGTCTGTCCTGCAAGGTCCTCCCTGGCCAGCCAGACCTCAGAGTCATATAGGTTTCAGCTCACACGACTGTATCCCGTCTCCTTCCCTTCTCCACTTCCTCTGATGACCCTCATGATGGGTCATCTAAAAGCCTTACCCCCAACCCCAAGTGCCATCTTCCCCTGCCCCCAAGCTAAGCATAAAAGAAAGCACCCCAGAGTGCAATCAGCCCACTGACATTTCCAGAAGAGGGCTCTGGAGAGCATCAATAAGCAAACACAATAAAGGGGGAGAGGGGAACTGAGGTGCAAGAGAGTTCAGGGGTCAAGATTTCTGTACTGTAGAGCCTCCCAGAGCCTTCAATGCACTCACGGGCAAGTGGATTTCCAAGAAGAGGAAGCAGCATGCGGTGTGGCCCAGACTCACTGGCAAGCTAAGCTTTGTGACATGGGACCTTCTAGGAACACATCATGGGAAAAACTATCTGAGTCAACCTTGGGTATTATAATGTCCTCCGAAGGGCCGTGACATTGACTCAAGCAATAGTTAACAGAGGCCAGGCTGGTTTCTGACTTCCACCCTTCTGCAGGCGTTTCCCAAGCAGTGTTTCCTAAAGGGATCATCTGAAGTTGAGCCATGAACTATGCAGAACTCTCCCTTCCCCAGCCCCACAGCTTCACCTTCCGGGTTCTGGACATGGAGGAATAGAAAGCAGACCCTCAGGACAGTGCTGGAGGACCGGAGTCCTTAGTCTGCGGTCCCCGTGATCTCCAGGACTGTCACCACTCATGTATTTGCTCCGCATCTTGGTTTATGTTTTTGTGGAACATGAACGTTATTCATCTGTGCCTCATCAATCCTTGCTGAGAGGTTTAGGTGAAAGATGGAGGCTGGGTTTGTACCAGTACACTTCACTGAAAAAAATATTTCCTCAGTGACTCGAAAGAAACATTTTTGCTAGATTTCACGTGTTGGCAAGAACTAGAGACTTTGAGGATTTAAGACCTATTTTTGGGTCAGGGAGAAGATCAGAGAGGGGCAAGTTGGGGAGGTGGTGGTTAAGAGACAAAGCAAAATAAACAAATGAAAACCAGGTAATGAGTGAGCAGGCTCTCCCCAAAGCGGGCCTTTGGGCTGGTCCCATCCTGAAACATGCCAGTGCCTTACTGCACATCCACAAAGGCAAAACAGCAGGAGGTCCAACAGGATAAAAATGTGAATGTCATGACTCCCCACATTTACATAGCACTTTACAGTTTAATACACAAAACACTTTTATACACGAGTCCGTTGAGCTTCATAAAATCCTTACCTAGAAGCCAGAGTAGAAAGGGCTCCCTGATTTCTAGATCGTGAATCAATAATTAGGTGACATGCTCAAGATCGCCCAGCTTATTGGAAAACCAAAAGCCAAGATGGAAGCCTTTTGCCTTCCCGCCCACTGCCCCTCATTCCTCCTGCTGAACCCACCAGACCGAGAGCACGTGGCAGGAAAGAATATCAAGGAATGAATGAACAAATCAACCAACCTATCATTGGGGCACCATCCCAAGAAGCTACACATCACTGGCACACAGGGGCACGGCTTAGGTGGCACAGAGGGTTGGCCATCTCCTCCCGGCCAGTTCAGCTCACTCACTGAAACAGGGTCGTTAACAGAGCAAATGTTTGTTCACAGGCACTCGTATCACGTTCTCAACGCTGGGCGAAGCGGCGAGATGGTGCGAGGTCTCAGAGCCTAGGCACGGCTTCCTCACCGGCGTGTGGTCACTGCTCAGCATTTAGGGCCCTGGAGCTACTGAGCAAATTTTTTTTTTTTTGAGATGGAGTTTCGCTCTTGTTTTCCTGGTGTGATCTCAGCTTACTGCAACCTCCACCCCCCGGGTTCAAGAGATTCTCATGCGTTGACCTGAGTAGCTGGGATTCCAGACATAAGCCACCACACCTAGATTTTTTGTTTTTGTATTTTTAGTAGATACGGGGTTTCACCATGTTGGCCAGGCTGCTCTCGAACTCTGGACCTCAGCTGATCCACCTGCCTCGGCCTTCCAAAGTCCTAGGATTACAGGTGTGAGCCACTGTGCCTGGACACTGAAGAGATATTAATAAGATAAGGAAGAGGCCTGTTGTGGGCAGAATTTGGTCCTCCCTGAATTCAGAGTGGAATTCCTACCCCCAGTACCCTAGAATGTGACTCTATTTAGAGACGGGGCCTTAAAGATGTAAAATGAGGTCGTGTGGGTGGCCCTGATCCAGTGCAACTGGTGTTCTCTTGGAGAGGAGATTAGGAGACTCACAGAAGGATGACTATATGAGGACACGGGGAGAAGGAAGGTATCTGCAAGTCACAGAAAGAGGCATCGAGAACCCTGCTGGTTCTAACCTGGACTTAGGACTTGCGCTCTTGGGAACTGTGAGACGGTAAATGTCTGTTATTCGTCGGTGCCCCCAGTCTTTGATGTTTCCTATGAGCGTCTTAGCAAATGAATACGAGGCCCAAGGTCAGGCTGGGACCCACGAAGGTGATGTAAGGCGGCCCAGCAGCCTCTCCCCACTGGGCAGTCATCCGTGTGAATGTCCTCTGTGTTGACATCACAGAACATTCACGCTTCCTTTCCTGATGAGTGTCCACTGTATACATGCACTACGCCAAGAAAATCAGATCATATTTACACCTTCAAAGAGCTTAAAACCCAGAATAATATCAAAACACACAGTTAAGACAAATACTGAGAAAACACCCAATTTTTTTTAACATGATGTGTCCAACAGCCAGTGTGGGGGTTGACTGTTTCCCGGAGGAGCAAGCTGTCTGTGGTGACCGCATCTCTAGCTAACCCTCTGCCACCCAGTCAACCCACATCAGTGATGAGAAACCACCTTTACGGCCAGTACTGTCCTCTCAGCCACCCCGCTCTGTGTCTTGGTGAGATCTGTTGGAAAGACAGCACGGCTCCTGTCAGCGTCCACATTTCACAAGCGGATGTGCAGGCTTACAGAAGGTTATGAGACTTGCCCAAGGTCATGCATCTTATACTGGTGAAGCCATAAGTCCCCAGGTCTCACACTGAGTGAAAAGAGAAGGGAGAGAACTCCATCCCCCAGCCCAGCTTCCCACTCTGCCCCTGGGACTCCGGGTAGAGAAGGCGGGGGCCACCCCTACCAGGCAACAACACATGTGTTGGGTGAGGGACACTGGTGGTCAGAGGGCAGAACAGTTGTGGCCAGAGTGTCTCAACTGTGCCTGAGGCTGCCTGCCAAGGTTGCCCCCACAGGCTAAGCCAGGTGTGGTGGCTCACACCTATAATCCCAGCATTTTGGGAGGCCAAGGTGGGCGAATCACTTGAAGTCAGGAGTTACAGACCAGCCTGGCTAACATGGTGAAACCCTGTCTCTACTAAAAATACAAAAATTAGCTGGGCGTGGTGGCAGGCACCTGTAGCCCCAGCTACTCATGAGGCTGAGGGAGGAGAATCACTTGAACCTTGGAGGCGGAGGTTGCAGTAGGCCAAGATTGTGCCACTGTATTCTAGCCGGGGCAACTAGAGCAAGACTCCATCTCAAAAAAAAAAAAAAAGTTGTCTCACATGCTAAAGGACCCTATGATTAGCATATCCCAAAATTAGGGTCCTGTCTCTTTTCCTGAGAAAGGCAATCATTCATTAACTTGTCTGAAATCGCCACCTTTCCCAAAATCTGTGTCCCTGTGGAATACACGTGTCCTTGTATGATTTGAGTATCGGGATCCCTCCTGATGTGCCATAATTAAGGGCGGTAACGATCCCTGAAGACTGCACTTAAGCAAACACTGGCTGAGGGTCACCTACATGCTAGGAACCGCAGCAGGTCTTCGGAGGTTAGTTGATTTCAGAGATGCATCCTGCCTGTGAAGACCTCAGTCACACCTGGAGAAGACCCGTATATGAAGGACTGGCATACATGGCACAATGTGACATGCCCTAAGGTGTCAACGGTCCTGGGACAATGCCCCAAACCTGGACACTCTGGTAATAACATTCCCTGCTCATCTAAAACAACCCAGATTTAGTCTTTTGCTGTAACATATGCACCAATCAATACTGAAGATGAATTAAACTCATGAAAATCAATCCCAAAGCCAGTTTTCCTTTCCAGACCAAAACTTTTCATCAATAATAGAGAATTAAAAGATGTCACTAAGTTCTGATACCTGCATTGAACGTAGTTCAAACACAGGTTGTGAAATGGATTAAGAAGTAGGAAGCCTTGCCAAGAAGCTTGTTCTGCTGGCCTTTGGCAGACAGAGGGACCAGTGAGAAACAAACAGAGCGGGACCCATTCCAGAATAAAGCGAAAGCCCTTGAGGCTAACCGCTCAATCCAGGCAGGTGACCCAGGGCTCTCCTACCCACTCAGTGGGCGAGGAGTCCAGGTGGTGGAGTCCAGAATGCTGCTAGGAAATGAGGCAGACACACAGAGAACAGCCAGCAGTCTGTTCAGCTGGTTTGAAGAAGACAATTGGAAAAAGCAAAAAAGTATAGAGACAGATTTGAGGGACATCACGGAAGACTAGGAAGTGGAGACTTTTAGTTGCTGAAGGTTTTTGAGCAGAAAGCTAAGAGCTTCAAAGAAGCAACTTTGCCCCTATTCTTAGAGTAACAGGGAATCTGAGTATTTCTCAACGTCCCACCTCTGAGGTTCATGGCCCCAGCGACGGGACTGCTCTGTCTGGGAGCAGAAAGGAAGGAGCCAGGGCACAAAGAATTGCAGACGCTGCGCTCCCTCAGCCTTCTATGCCATTTCCTGGCCCAGGAGCCCCCACATGGTCCCATGGCCACTGCCAGGTCACTATGGTCAATGTTGAGTTAGTGATGCTGACAAGATCCACCCTGCAGGACTGCCCTGCTCTGCCCAGAGCTGACAGAGGCTCCGGCCTCATGCTTCATTCATTTATTCAATAAATCACTCCCTGGGCACTAGCCAGATACCAGACACTATGCAGGATGTGGCGATGAAGAAAGAAATGTAGGTGATTATGGAATCACAGGCCCATCCCTCAAGCATATGTCTAGTAGGGGAGTCCTTCATTCCATCAACAAACATTCTCTGAGCAGTTGGTATGTACCAGAGCAACGCCAGGCCCTGGAGACACCACCCCTGCCCCAGGAAGCACATAGTCCAGGGTGGGAGACAGGCAGAGAGATGATGAAGTGGAATGTGCTACCGGTCGGGTGGGCCCAGATGCTTCAGGGTTCCAAAGTAGAGGCTGCACACTAGGCCTGTACGAGAAGATCACGAACTGTCACTGAATAAAGTTCTCATGCTGGAGCATCTGTGGGCAGCTGTCCTCTGGGAGCAGGATGAGCAAAACAGCACCGAGACCCAGGATGAGGGAAGCAGGTGGCAGGATCCTGGAGAAAGCTGCTCTAGGGCAGAGGAAACCTCTGTAGTGTCCCCATGGGGCAGCAGACAGCCCTGGACTCAGAGCAGAGTCTGGGGACAGGAGAAGCTCAGAATGGCCCATGCGACTTGGCTGGTGGCACCTTCCCTGGAGGCTGGGGCACTGGTGGAGGTGGGCAGGGAAGATGATGCTGCCCCCACCCTGCAGAGGCTCCCATAAGGAGCCCATCGTGTCTGGGGTAGGGAGGATAGGAATGCTGGTACGGCTTGAACCCTTGGGAGAAAAAGGGCGGTTGTCTACAAGGTGCCACAGTCCCCTGGTGAGAAATCTGAGCCCAGTCCCCTTGATTGGTCCTGCTCAGGAAGTAGGCAGACGGGATACCCACAAAGAGCCTGGGCTTTGCTCACTCTGCCCTCCGAGCAATCCCTGTACTATGTCCAAGTCAGTTTCTCTTCTGCCAATGAAGCTCCTTCCAGGGTTGGGGGTTGAGGAAAGTGTTCCCAGAACCACTCTTGGCAAAAGCTGACACTTCCCCAGCCCAGGCTGATGATGGGAAAGGCTATCATGACCCCTACGCTATGGAAAAAGCACTTCCAGCCACATTCAAAATCAGATTCTCGCAGCATTCCTGGGAAGCAGATGACAGAGTAGGTACTATTGTTCCCAATTTATTGACTCAAAAATGTAACTTGGCCAGGCGTGGTGGCTCACACCTGTAATCCTAGCACTTTGGGAGGCTGGGGTGGGTGGATCATGAGGTCAGGAGTTCAAGACCAGCCTGGCCAACATGGAGAAACGCTGTCTCTACTAAAAATACAAAAAATTAGCTGTAGTCCCAGCTACTCGTGAGGCTGAGGCAGGAGAGTCTCTTGAACCTGGGAGGTGGAGGGTGCACTGAGCTGAGATAAAACCATTGCACTCCAGCCTAGGTGACAGAGCAAGACTCTGTCCCCAACCCCCCAAAAAAGTAACTTGATCCTGAGGAGATGTTTGTACTCTGTGTTCACAGCAGCATGATTCTCAATAGCCAAAAGATGGAAGCAGCCCAGGTGTCACTTGACACACGAATGGAGAAACTAAACGTGTCCATCCATACACTGGAACATTATTCAGCCATAAAAAGGAAGGAAATTCTGGCACACACTACAACATGGGTGACCCTTGATATTATGTGAAAAGAAATGAGCCCGTCACAAAATGACAAATACTATATGATTCTTCTCATTTAAGCTCCTTAGAGGAGTCAGATTCATAGAGTCAGAAAGTAGGAGGGTTGCTGTGGCTGAGGAAAGTGGGATAGGGAGGTGCTGTTGATTGGGTGTGGATTTTCAGGGAGGTGCTGTTGATTGGCTGTGGATTTTCAGGGAGGTGCTGTTGATTGGCTGTGGATTTTCAGGGAGGTGCTGTTGATTGGGTGTGGATTTTCAGGGAGGTGCTGTTGATTGGCTGTGGATTTTCAGGGAGATGCTCTTGATTGGCTGTGGATTTTCAGGGAGGTGCTGTTGATTGGCTGTGGATTTTCAGGGAGGTGCTGTTGATTGGCTGTGGATTTTCAGGGAGGTGCTGTTGATTGGCTGTGGATTTTCAGAGAGGTGCTGTTAATTGGGTATGGATTTTCAGTATTACACAATGAGAAAGTTTAGAGGCGGATGGTGGTGATGGTTCCACAACAGCGTGAAGGTCCCTCACATGACTCAATTGTACACTTAAAAATGGTTGGGATTGTAGATTTGATGTTATGCACACTGTACCGTATTTTACAATTGTGACTTGAATCCATTTTTCCTGCCTACTAGGTCCTACCCTGACCGTCACCCCATCAGTGGAGGGGCATGAGACACTAGAAGAACATACAGCCTGGAGTCAGGCTGGGGACCAGGTGAGAGTCTTGGGAGCTGTGTGACCTCAGCCTCCTTCATCTCTCTAAGTTTCAATTTTCTAACCTATAAATGATGCTAATACCTAATAATGACAGCAAAGTGCCCCCAGCACAGGGCAGGCGAGTCCATCAGGGCCCGGGGCCTCAGCCATCATGGGCAGTGACAGCAGCCTCCTTGGTGCAGGCTGGCCACCTCTGGGCCTAAAGGGGACAGGCAGTCCCGTGTCCACTGCTACTTAAATCTCAAGGACAAGTCCAGGCCTTTACTTTGGAGGCTGAGGCATGAGAACTGCTTGAGCCCAGGTGTTTGAGACAAGTCTGGGAAACACAGTGAGACCCCATCTCTACAAAAAAAAAAACGAAATTAGCTAGGCATGGTGGCACATGCCTGTAATCCCAGCTACTCAAGAGGCTGAGGCAGGAGGATCACTTGAGTCTCAGGAGTTTGAGGCTACAGTGAGCTAAGATTGCACCACTGCACTCCAGCCTGGGCAACAGAGCAAGATCCTGTCTCTAAGAAAAACTCCAAAGCATATAGCACTGTGTCCAGCTGCTGGGAAGCCCAAGCAGCAGTATGCACTGGCTTTGGGGTCCAAAGCCTCAGCATGGCCTCTTTCCCTGTGTGGCCTTGGAAGACTCATTTGATTTTTCAAGTACCATCCAGAAAGTGTGGACACTCATGGCCCCTTCTGGGAGTGGCTGCAGGGTCACAGGGGGTCCCGGGCTCCCACTACCTGCACACTGAGGGGCTCTGTGATGTCATCTCCCTTACATGGAGTCTCAAGCGCTTTGGTACAAGACTGTAGCCCTCAGTGAACTGTTCCTCTCTACATGCACCTCACTCAAGGAGGAGAGCGTGGGAGGAAGTTGGTGGCTCAGGGCCAGGCGAGGGCCTGATGCTTCACTGTGTGCCAGACTGGGTCCTGTAAATCTCCAGGAGGAGGTGACCCTCAATGCCTGAACCCCCTTCAGTCTCCTTTGGCTAAAGCTGCTGAACAGCCGAGGAAGGCACCTGTGGCTGTTCCCCACCCCCAGCTCCCTTATTAAGTGGGAACCCTCCAGCCTCTCCAGAGAGGAGTCCCATCCTGTCTTCCCAGCTGCAAGAATGCATCTGGGTACAGATTCTGGTCCCCATGGCAACCGTTCCAATCTGTGACAACACAAATGGAGTCTGCTGCAGTCATAAGAGGGGTACCCTGGCACACTCCTCAGACTGGGGACCCAAGGGACCCACAGGACAGAGGCTCAACCTAGAAGCAGCCTCCCGGTGTCCACCTGCACTGGCCGCCGGGCTGGCCCTGCTGGGCAGGGGAGGTTGGGGTGGGCAGACCTGATAAGCACTGCCCCTCCATGGAAGGACCTCAAGACTGACCTTGAGCCTGACCCCAGACCACTTCAGACACTGGCGCTGGTAGAACCCTCTGGGGAAACATATTCTGCAGCCTCTCTCGGTACCTGACTCTAGGATTTATTCAGTCTCTGGAGTCTACTGGGAAGACAGATCTATTTTTAAAATTTCATTTGGAAGGATGAAATAGGGGAAGGAATTCCAGAGGGAAAGGAGAACTGACACTTACTGAATTTCTTGCTGTGTGCCCCGAGACTTTATCGACATTGTCAACTTCAAGCAGCACCGTGAGTCTAAGGGATGTTGTCTCACAGAGAAATGAAGCCCAGAGAGCTCCTGCCACTTGTCCAAGAACACACAGCCTTTAAATTCTGAGATCCACACCCAGGGGCCATCTGCCATTCTGCCTGTGTGTTCCCCACCATTCCACGTCCTGCTGACCCTACGTAAGGAAGGGAAGGCTTCTTCCCATCTACCGGTAACTTTGAGGTCACTGGTGAATCCTTGAGTCCTAAGGAAGGGAGGATTTGGGGAAGGAAGTGCAATGGGGTGTGACAGTGGCAGCTATGACAGGACCTGAGGGCTGTGACTCCCTTCCTGCGAGTCTCAAGATGAGAGGGTGCTCGATAGAGGCCACCCAATGATAGGGCAAAGGCTGGGCTCCGCAGCAGTCCAGGAAGGTGCTAGCAGTGGCCTTGAGAGCCCGTTTGGGAATTCTAGGTACACATGGAACAAGAGAGGGCAATGACGCCAACCCATCCAGCCACAGGCCTCCAGCCTCGGCACTACGGCAGCAGAGTGGGCATCCACTACCATGGCAAGCAGGGCACCCATGGGGGGCCAGAGGCCTTGCCCTCATGAGTTGTCAATTTCAGCCAACTTAGTCTGATGGTCAAACACAACTTCCAATGGCAAAGATAAAGGGGCCCTGGATCACACCAGGACCACTCCGGGGCGAGAAAGAGGGAGCAAGACTGCAGGAACAGGGCACTGCAGGGCCAGAAGAACCCAGCTCCTCTGCGGCCTGAACTCTGTCCCTCCTAGGCAGAAGGCTGCGCAGCAGGACACAGTGCAGATTCCTAGCCAGCTGCTCCCAGGGAGGAAACGCCTCCTTCCTCCCACGACAAAGTGGCCTCTGGGCAGGAGATACCAACGGGCACAGCTCTGTCTGCGTCTGCTGGCTTGCCTGCAATGGCAAGAGGAAGTGTATGTGTCAGAGGCAGGGAAGGAGAGATGACCTGACCTAACTGTGTATCAACTGGGGAATAAATGAACACATTTTGGTGCATTACAGTATACTGAACAACAGAATGAGTGTAGCCTTTTAGAATAAAGAAGTAGAATTCTATTTCTGATTTGAGAACTGTCCACTATGAATAAAGCAAGTTGCAGAACAATATAGTGACTATTATCCCACTTTTGTAAAATAAAATCTGTCTATCTGTATATGGGTGTGATGAAGCATCCACATAAGATGGTCTGGAACTCTGCACTGTATTAATTGTTAGTAACTGTCACCTCTGGAAGGGGAAGAAGGAACTGGAACCAGGAAAAAGGACAAGGAAGAATATTGGTTTTACTTTATCTACTTCTTGGAATTGTGTTAGAAAGACCAGGTAACACTGTTGTAATAAAAAGCCAATAAGGGGTCGGGCACAGTGGCTCATGCCTCTTATTCTTTGGGAGGCCAATGTGGAAGATTACTTAAGGTCAGGAGTTTGAGACCAGCCTGGGAAATATAAAAAGACCCCATCTCATCTCTACAAAAAAGTTTTTAAAAATTAGCTGGGCATGGTGGCACTCGGAAGGCTGAGGCAGGAGGATCACATGAGCCCAGGAGTTTGAGGTTGCAAGTAAGCCATGACTGCACCACTGCACTCCAACCTTGGCAAGAGAGTGAGACCTTGTCTCAAAAAATAAATAAGTACAATGAAATTGAAAAATAAAATAATGGGCTGGGCACAGTGGTTCACGCTTGAATCCAGGAGGCGGAGGTTGCAGTGAGCACAGATCACTCCATTACACTCCCACTTGGGAAACAAGAGCAAAACTCTGTTTCCAAAAAAAAAAAAATTTGTTTTAAATCACAAAAGGTCCCCAAACACCTCTACACAAGAGTGCATGCTTGAGATCAGTCAATTGTTCGAGTAAGCAAGTCCCTAACCTCTTTGCAGAGACCCACTTTAGAAAGCAAGAAAAGAATGCCCACTTGAATTTTTTTAGATGTCACAGATTTTTGGTCCTTTGCCTTAACAGAAAACCCTGGGCTTCCCAGTCATTAGGTCGCCACAATCGGAGAGCTTCAAACACACAAAAAGAGAGATCTCTTCTCTTTCTAACAAAGGACAGGCTTTAGCAACAGGGTGGAGAAGGAGAAAACAAAAAGAGATCAGTACATGTCAAAAGAGCTATCTTTTGCAATTCCACTGACCTGATGATTGGGCTCATTTCAGCAGTTTATTTATCTATTTCTTGTTCTCTGAACAGCAGACCGTAACAATGAAAACTTTGGAGATGTAAAGTCAACACTTGCCACTGCTGTGGGTCTGTCCCCAGTTCATCCTCACAGTGGCAGTCTGGGCTGGCCCCTCAGGTGGTCTTCAAAGCCACCTTCACAGCCTACTGCTGTCCAGCCAGGAGGCCAAGAAGTCTTTGTTGAGCACTGGATTATGCTGGGAAATAATCTGGAGGAGCAGGCAGGTGCCCCCTTCCCGAAAGAGGCAGTAACCTAGTCAGGAGGACTCTACCCCCAGAGAGAATGCAAGATCACCAGGCACAAGCTGGGTCTGGCCTTTCTGTGGCTTACGCAGGCCTCTCTGGACACCGTTTACCTGGCTGAAGCTGTCAGACTCTTTGGAGAGGAGAAGAGAGTTATTATCACCTCCACTGTACACATGTGAAAACTGAGGATCACAGAAGCAGATAATACAACATTATACACAGAATGTAACAATGGCAAATAACCAAGAAGAAAAGTCAGGGGTATGCAGTTATTTGGGACAAAGACCTGCACTGCAAAACCATCAGTCACGGTGAAACCGTTAACTTGAGGCAGCAGCAACAAACTATCGTAGGGACTGTGAGAAGCAGTCTACCTCAAAAGAGCACGATTTTGCCAAAGCCAGATTCCAAGAAACACCAGGAGCCTTAAGAAAAGCATTTAAGTCACATTCTGAAAACCAGAGCTTCCACAGAAAACTAGAAGGTGCCAGGAAAATCCAGAAAATGGACTTTAACTTTAGCTTGACCTCAGCTTTCTAATGCATTAATCACTCAAATGGAATGAATCGGTTCCTGCAGGGGCAGAATTACACATTATCTGTTATCCAATGTCAAATAGGTTATCCCTTGATTAAGGCCTTAGCACAGATGAGAATTTTATTGAAACGATTTCCATTCTCCACACAGCAGTTCAACACAAATATATTTGGCCCAGTGTATTTCAAATGTGATTTGATCACATATCAAAACGTGGACATTTAATTCATTTTAATCGAGAAATTAAATGCATCTGCCTTGCTTCCTCTCCTGGGGCTCTTCCATCTCAGGAAATCCCCACACCAGCAGGCCTGGACAAGTCCCCAGCAGTAAATTCACTCAGCCTGAATTCTTTCGCCTTTCCCCAAGGCCCTCACCCCAAGTTCTGATCATCAGGTTGAAAGGGAAACTTACAATCAAAGGAGATATAAACAAGCAGAGTCTGTCAGTTCAGTGGAGAGAGAGAGAGGCTTTAATGTGCACTGGTCAGACGGGGTCTTATTCCACAAATGTTCATTAGGAATCAAAGGAATTTCCACTGTTTCCCTGGTATCACCTGGGCTGCTGCCTCTTGGCCTGTGTCAGACAACAAAGGAAAATGGTCCTTGCCCTTTGAGGTGGGACTGGATGCCAGCCAGCCCCAGAGGCAGTGGTTGGTACACAGTTCTGTTCCCACTGGAGGATGCTCTTGTCTGCCTACCCTTTTGCCTAAGACCTGAGGAAGTGCCTGGCCAACAGTCCAGCTGGAGGGGAGGGAGCCAGCAGTTAGACCAGGGCCGCGCAGGCTTTGCAGACCGAGACTCAGCTCCTTCCACTGCCAGAATATGCCACTGTCAGCCGAGGCGTTGTGACCTGGGCAGAGGAAATTCAAGAAGCCAATTTCTGCTGTACATAGAAAAGGCGGTCCCTGCCTGCTTGTGGGGGCATCTCCGAAGCCCAGGTCCACCGTGTACGACCCTACTAACTAGGAGTCTGGAACATCTCCCAAAGTCTGTGTGGGGCTCCATATCACGTGCAATTACTTTGCACTGTGATACAAATGTGGGAGCAAGAGTTGGTTGATGTGAAAGGGCTTAGTTAAGACGACTGGTAAACCTCAGAGCCGAAATAACGGGGAGTTCAACCTGCAACCTGGGAGAAAGTCAAAGAGTCCTCTGTCACAACAGCAGTCCCAAAAGTCACTCTTCATCCCTCTAGACTCCGGCTCTCCCCAGTTCCTGACTGGCACACAGCCCAGGTTTGATGGAGCCTGGGCACTGTGCTGGGCCTTTGCACCCTCCTTGAACACTCTCCTGAGCAGGAAACTGAGTGACGTTGAAACTCTGATGACCCAGGGTTCCAGAACTGAAGACGAGCTCAAGAGCAGGAAAGTGGAGTCCCAGGCAGTGGAATCGAGTATTTCTATTTCTGTATGTACTTCTCGTGTTTATAGCTGCGGCCAGCCAGGTAGCCCTGGGTGGGGCCTCCACCCTGCCTCACCTCCCAGCCCTTTCTGCACAGGCAGCAGGCAGGACTCCGTGTGCTTTAGAATCTTCCTGCTCTGAGGTCTCTGATCCTGTGAGTCTTCCCCGGAACTCGGGGGCTGCTGCTGCAGAACTAGGCCAGTCTCCAAGCCTCCCTCCCCACATCTCAGTGGCCAGCAGGAGCCCGGTACCTCAAAGAGTCCATGGGGTTCCTCTGCACAGTGCATCATCCACCACACACATGGCTCATACATGCGCCCAGCCACACCACTTGGAGTTCAGTGACTCCCTGGAAGTGTCTCATTGGAGTGAGGAAGGAATGGGAGTGCCTCCTGTCTCCTACCTCCCCATGCACCAGCCCATGGTGTGAATGCCCTCACTTGCTGGGAAAGCTCTGGGCACGCTCTGCCTGAAAGGCAGCTGGGAGCCACCTGTCAGGGAACGTCACCACTGTGCCCTCATGCCATCACCCCTGGGACTTGACGGTGGCTGCATCCTCGTGTGGGACCAGGCTTTCTCTGTATACCCTCCCCTTTGAGCCATTCCCCAGCTTTAAGTTTTACATCTCCAGAATGTGAAACTTCACTGGTGCTGGGCTGGGTTTCCCCTTGGGGGCCCGGGGATGCTTCAGTGGGAAGAGAGGATAGGAATGATTTCATCAAGAGAAAGCCAAATGCATAAAGGTCTTTATCTCAGAATTATACATAAAAGTAAAAAAATCTGAAAGCGATCTAAATGCTCAATAGGAAGGGAATGCTTGGTATCAATAAGAGCTCTGGAAAGCTGCTGTAAAAGTAACCGAAAAAGCAAATCACTGTATCAGGAAGTGATCTGAACATATTAAGAAAGGGAACATGGAATTGTATGCCCACTAGGATTACAACTACATGTTTTAAATTTTTGCAAGGAAATGCAGAAATGAATACAGTTATTGAGATAGATGACAAGTTTGTTGTTTTGTTTAAGAAAAAACCTCCTCTAATACTGTATTACTTTTAGAATAAGTAACATTAAAAACTATAGGAATCTGGAGAGAAAGGGACCCTAAATGGGAACCCCTAAGTCCTGCCTTCCAGCCCTGTCTCTGCCCCATCTACAACCACACAGCCTTGGATACTTCCCTCTAAGCCTCAGTTTCCACAAAGATACACTAAGTTCCACCGTGTGACTGCCTGGGTAGCTTCCAGATCGGAATTCTCGCAGTTCCGTTCATCCATAAACACTGCTCACTGACCTAATTAGGCTATGACTTCAGCCACTGATATTTACCAAACCACGAGAGCTGGAAATCTGGTCAGAACGCCACCTGCGTACACTGCTCCTAGTCATTCTCAGCAATTTGCCACATATGATTTCAGCCATGCTTGACTTTCCAGGGCACAAATAGAAGCTACTATATTGCTTCAAGGCTGAATCACTTAGCACTTCCCAGAATTCAGATATGATTTATACCGTCATTTTAAAATAAAACTCTCCTGTGTCTAAGAATTGCACTATTTACCATAGAGCATTTCCTAATTTTGGAAGTTAAAAAAAAGAAAATATTTATTCAGAAAGCACTTCATATTTACATAGCACCTACCGCTAATGAAACATCTTATCCGATCTTAATGATGAGATTAAGGTATAAATTTAGAGCTCCACCCACCAGCCTGGTGTATTTCTTATTCAGTCCAAGTCTGTTTGAGATAAGTTCCCAGACTTCAGCTTTCAGAGTTAATGTGTGGGAGCTATTTTTTCCCTTGTAGAAAGAAGCACTTGCCAGTAATGTTTTAGCTATTTCCCAAGGCTCAAAGAAGGTTCTCTACGTTTTTCTATGTTGAAGGTGGGACTCCGCCAGCGTGGAGGAGAGGGAAAGGTTACTCACACTCAGTGGGGGAGAGCTGTACTGTCCATGGTCTTCCTCACACACTTGCAATTGGTCAGCTCCTGTGAAAACACTCGCTTACTCCTACGAAAGGAAGTATCTGCTGAAGAACAGCACCCAAGGCACGCCACCATCTTCAGGGTAAAGGCCCTGCCACCGCCTGCATAAAGAACAGCACCCAAGGCACACCACCATCTCCAGGGTAAATGCCCTGCTACCGCCTGCATCCAGGTGCACCTGCAGTTTCCCGCCCCCTAGCTCATCCCTTCCTCCAGCCAGTGCTGCCTTCCTTAGTCCCTTTGGCTTCCTCCTCCGCCTCGTCCTTCCAGGGTCTCCTTTGCAGCACTCCCTGGCCTCCCAGGCGCTACCTCCCCTTCTTGTTGCCAAAAAGCCATTGGCACAGAGCTCTGTGGGCATCACACAGGCCTCCTCCCGTCACCCTCTCGGGTCCACCTCTGAGGCCGCCATGCTAGGTGGGAGCCTCATCATCGCTCTAACTGTGGCAACAGACGAAGCACGTGCTTGTACTCACAGGGTCCCTGGAGTGCCTGCTCTGCGTGCCGCATGCTGTGGGGTGTGGTTCCTGCTCTCAAGGAGCCCACAGCTACCTGCAGGGGACCTGGCTCACGGTGAGTGCCAAGTGCATGCTTGCCAGATGTGAAAGGGGTATGTGTGTGTGTGTGTGTGTGTGTGTGCGTGTGTGTGTGTGCAGGCACACATGCACGTGTGCAGGCTGCATTAATCCTCATACTAATCCCCTAAGTGATCTTGGTCAGAGGCAGGAGAATGGGGAGTGGGCAATTGTGGAAGGGGGGGCACCACAGCGGGAGATGATTCACTGTGGTGTCCAGGAAAGAGTGCCTGCCACAGGACGGTCTCCTATGAGGCTTCCCTTCTGCCCTGCCTTGCTCAGCATCAGGCAGGCCTCCCACAGGCCTCTCCTCAGAAGAGTCCAATTTCAGACCATCAGCATGGCCCTGAGACAGCAACGGTCCTGCTCTGCCAGTCTCTCCCCCTCCTCCTCATACCCCAGCTGGAAGCCACTGCTGCCAGAGGAAGGGCTGGCAGATGCCTTACTTCGTATCACTCAGGGAGTCTGAGAATGCAGACTCCAGACCCCATCCAGAGCCTACTGAGTCAGAATGTCTGCAGGTGGGACCTCGGAATCTGCATTTCCACCAACTTCCCAGATGACTCTTGTGCTCACTAGAATTTGAGAATCACTCACTTAAGCTCTAAGTTTCTTATTCAAAGTCTTCTCTTTGGCAGGGGGCCCGAGTGCCCCAGAGGACACTCTCATGGTCCTGCCAGCTGCCCACTTTCCCTCATGGAAGAACAGGACCAGAAGTCAAATGTGTTTTTAAAAAAGAAAAAATAGGCCGGGCGCAGTGGCTCACGCCTGTAATCCCAGCACTTTGGGAGGCCGAGGCGGGTGGATCATGAGGTCAAGAGATCGAGACCATCCTGGTCAACATGGTGAAACCCTGTCTCTACTCAAAATACAAAAAATTAGCTGGGCATGGTGGCGCGTGCCTGTAGTCCCAGCTACTCGGGAGGCTGAGGCAGGAGAATTGCCTGAACCCAGGAGGCGGAGGTTGCGGTGAGCCGAGATCACACCATTGCACTCCAGCCTGGGTGAAAAGAGCGAAATTCCATCTCAAAAAAAAAAAAAAAAAAGAAAAGAAAAGAAAAAATATTTATATAAAAAAAGAAGTGTAATTCATGATTCTGATCCAGACTCTTGCTAATGCACAAACTCACCTTAACAGCTGCTTAGTTGTAAATTAGTTACTTGAGAAAGAAAATCACATTACAGGCAAACACAGAGCTTGCACTTGGCCTGACCTACAGGACATCCTGGATGTCTAAGGACTCAGGAGACCCAGCCCAAAGCCCAGGCTGTGGATGTGCCTGGCACAGAGTGGGAGCTATTCACTGTTATCCATGAATGGCAGCCTTCGGCAGAGGTGGGCTTTCAACAGGGAGACGCTCATCAGTCTCACACTTCATCATTATATCATCACAGTACTGGAAAGTCATTCCTAATGGGAGAAACACACTATACGCTGCCCAGCCCACATTAAGGCAACCCGAGACTGACAAGTCTAAAATGTCAGCTAGAATAAAAAGCATTCAATGACAGTAAGTCAAGTTGCACACACTAGGAAGATGCAGTGAGGTTAAGTGACTTACCTCAGCTACAAAGTGAACCCCCAGCAGCGGGAGGGACATAATCCAAGTCTCCAGTGTCCCACTCTGATCCTACCTCTTTTCTAGATCCCGCTGCCTCTCCAGTGAAAGGGGAGACTTCAAATGAAAAGTAAGCACAGTAGCTTGTTCTGCTGCTAATAGAGGTAGTGGCGCGGCTGCTGCCAGCATCCTCTGAAAAGATTTAACACCAGAAATATTCGAAACAGAACAGAGGCATCAGAGGTCACCCGGCCAGTCCTGTCCTGCAGGGATCAGTCCCACCTTCTTAGCTATCTCCAGGGAGCCGCTCCAAGGTCTCTGGAAGCTGAGATGGGCCCCACAGAACTCTACCTTTACTTCCAGGGCTCAAGCGTGAACAAGTGGAACCAATTAACCCCAAACTCCCCTCTGCACTCTCTCCCTGGCCATGCCCTCACTCTACTCTCCTTCTGGATCTAAAATCTTGTGTACTCTACAAGTCTTCCTTTATAGCTCACCTCTTTTCCTCCTTGCCAATCCTGTAACACCATAGTATAAGACTTGGGCATTGAAATATCGCTAAGTCTACCCCTAGAGGAGGCATTCAACCACTGTCCCAGCAAAGATCCTGCTTGCCTGCCACTGTTGGTAACCATCCATGCGCACTCCTCCCCTTCTTCCTTGCTAACAGGACTCCGATCCTGATTAATTTCCCCACTGCGGGGAAGGGCACTGACCTCAAGCTCAGGATGAATTCTAATTGGCTCATGTCAATCACAGCAGTCCCATTCCTCAGACCAGGGATTAACTTTCAGCACAGCAACATGATGAAGTTTGGTTGAGGAGACCTGGGGAAAGCTGGGGGGCTTATGGACAAGGTTTCCTCCTTCTTAAAGAGAGATATAGGAAGAGATCTCCTCTCCTTCCTCTGGACATGGTCATGTCTCAAAATGATGACCAGAAACAATGAAAGCATCTTGCAGCCACACCAAGGGAACCAGCCTGACATTCTGAAGATGGCAGAGCAAAAAAGATGGAGGGAACCTGGACTTCCAGGGTCATCCCTGAGCTACTGAATTAGCTAATCCTACAGTCACATATCCAGCAACCTCCTGGGGAGAGCTCAATCCATTCTTCAGACAGACTGTGAACATCTGCTCTCACACACAAAGGTCATCTCCAATGATAAGTACTGCGTTTCTGTCACTAGCAATGCTCAAGCACAGTCAGGAGGAAGAGCAGGGACTTCCGTCCTGAAAAGGGTGAAGTAAAGACCTCATCTGTCCAGAGTTTCAAAGAGCCTACCTGGAGAAGGAAAAAGCCTTCAAATAAACAATTTGCGACTGATTTGTTGAAAACATAAAGTATTGCCACTGTCAGGTTAAAAACTGTTTTCCAGGAATGTAGTAGGAAGAAAGCAATACAAAGGTTAGCAGCTTTAAGAATTCAGATGTCTGTCTGGAAAAAAGTCTAAGAAAAATCTGTTCGGTGTCAGGTCAGAAACATATTTCAGGCTCATATCTTGTAACACCAGTGTCAGGAGACATCTTCAAATCCATACCTGTGTATCAGCTATGTGTAAAAGAGATGTTGCTAAATATCTACTTGAGTCCGCCCCCAAAAAAGGATTTTGCGGAAACCGATGTGACATAAAATGATACTTCTGACCCAGATCCCCGACAGTCTTCCACAGTAAAGCATAAAGCCAATTGTTTCATTACAGACAGTTTCAGATCATGATGCCAGCACCATTGATTCAGTCCACCTCTCACACTGCTTTGTCACATTACTAATTTTTTGTGGCACTGTCTTCCCTCTCCAACTAAAAGCAATGTCCCTAGAGAGGCAGCATCATACGTGAAGTACATGCTGGAATCTAGATTCTCAGTAAACAAGAGGGCTGAATGGCTGCAGTGGTACCTAACATCTTTCCTTCCTTCCTTAGGTGACAAAGACAAGAAGGACTGCATGGCACTCCTATTAAAATCAATGGGCTACAGACACTAAATATTTAGATTCAAGTGATGAGGATTAAACCATAATCTTAACATTCATTTCAATGGTCTAGGCATACAATCTGAAACTCATTTATTTCTTCAGACAGATTTAATGAGCTCCTATAAGTGCAAGGCATTAAAACAGAATAGAATGGTATCAGCCCTTCAGTGCCTAGCCTAGCAAGGTTACCTGAACTTAAATGTGATCAGTTCCATGTTAGAGGTATGAGGCAATATGGGATTTTGTGAAAGGTGTGATTATCTGTGGCAGAGCAAATCGAGTTAGGCTGGATGTGCCTCTGCACATAGAAGATGCCCAATAAATGCATGATGGATGGATGGATAGGGTGACATTTTGTAGGCTTTGAAATGGGTGTCATATGGTCAGAGTAAGGGACAGGAGATTCCAGCCAACAAAACCACACAAGCCAAAGCAAAGGGGCAGAAAAGCACAGGACGTGACCTGGGACCTCATGGCTGGAGCATCAGGTCCACTGGAGTATAAAGCTGGAATGAGATCTGGGAGTGGAACACCATGGAGTTCAAACCTTGCCTGATCTTGAGTGCCAGATGCAGGGTCTGCAACTTGACAAGTCAGCTAAAGGAAAATCTTAGAAACCTGCTGCATGGGATGAAAGCAGTATTTATCACACACTCATGCCAGGCTGTGGGTGAGTGCTTTTTAAAAATGAAGTAGGCTGGGCCAGTGGCTCCCGCCTGTAATCCTAGTGTTTTAGGAGGCTGACAAGGGAGTATTGCTTGAGCCTAGGAGTTTGAGATCAGGCTGGGCAACACAGCAAGACCCCATCTCTACAAAACATTTAAAAATAAATGGCAAGGTGTAGTGGTGCATGCTCTTAGTCCCAGCTACTAGGGAGGTTGAGGCAGAAGGATTTCCTTTTTTTTTGAGACAGATTTTTGCTGTGTTGCCCAAGTGTTGCCACTGGAGTGCAGTGGCACGATCTTGGCTCACTGCAACCTCTGCCCACTGGGTTCAAGCAATTCTCCTGCCTCAGCCTCCCAAGTAGCTGGGATTACAGGTGCCTGCCATCACACCCAGCTAATTTTTAGTAGAGGTGGGGTTTCACCATGTCGGTCAGGTTGGTCTCAAACTCCTGACCTCAGGTGAGTTGCCCACCTTGGCCTCCCAAAGGGCTAGGATTACAGGCGTGACCCACTGCACCCCACCAGAAGGATTTCTTAAACCCAGGAGCTCAAGGCTGCAGTGAGCTATGATTGTTCTACTGCACTATTGCCTGGGTGACAGAGTGAGATCCTGCCTCTAAATAAAATAAAAATGAAACATTTCAAAAATGTAAGTAAAAGATAATGGTATTACAAGGAGCATATGTATACCCACTCAGCTTTGTCAAAATTTAGCATTTTGCTTAGTTCCCTTTTCAAGAAATAAATCACCTACTGTGCAATTAAAACCTCTCTATCTTCTCCACCATGTTCCTGTTCCTGGAGGAACCGCTATGCTGAATCTTTTGTTAATCATTCCCATGCATAGTCTACTCTTCTTACTAGATACATACTTATTCATATGCACACACGCACACACACACACACACATAAATGCATATAATAGTTTGCTTCAAAAATTTATGCTTCAAAATTTTATACCATAGCCGTTCTATGTTGCTGTGTTCACTCGACTTTTTTTTTCACTTTTACCCATGATGACAGAAACGTGGCTTTAAGAGTTGTGCAGTATTATAGTATTCTATTAAATGAATCTTCGTAATTTATCCAGTCTCCTTTTAATTTTCCCACACAGAGTCTTGCCCAGTCACCCAGGCTGGAATGCAGGGGTGCAAATTATAGCTCACTGCAATCTCAAACTCCTGGGCTCAAGCAATCCTCCCACCTCAGCCTCTCACATAGCTGGGACTCGGGGTACACACCACCAGGCCCGGCTGAGTTTTAGTTTATTTTTTGTAGGGATAAGTTCTCACTATGTTGGCCAGGCTGGTCTCAGATTCCTGGGCTCAAGTGATCCTCTCACCTCAGCCTCCCAAAGTGTTGAAATTACAGGCGTGAGTCACTGCACCCACCACTGGTCTCTTTAGAATGGATTTTTAAAAATTATTTCCAACATTTTTGCCACTAAAAGCAATGTTGCGAAGGACAGTCCTGGCAGATGGTAGGTGTGTAGACTGGATTTTATTAGATATTGCTAACTTGCTCTCAAAAAGAGAGTGAAGCAGTTTACACATTCAGCAGCAATATGCATTATTAGTGCTTGACACACTTGCCTACATTTCATGCCATATGCTAGACATGCAACAGTGTTATTGTTTTGATTGCATTTTCTGGATTGCTAATAAGGTTGATCATCTTCTCATATAATGATCTTTTGATTTCTTCTTCAGAAACTGCCTGTTCATATTTTTTGCCCACTTTTATAAATTGGGTCTTTTTTCCTTATTGGATTGAAGGAGGTTCTTTATAAATTCTGAACACCGATCTTTTGTTAGTTCTATGTCCTACAAATATCTGCACACCATCTGTGGCTTATCTTTTGGTGTTCATGTGTCCTGGATATGGTTTTATTCCTAACTATAACCCACGAAATACTTACAATCAACCCCATTTGATAGGCGAGAAAACTGATCCAGTGTGCTATGTACCTTTGGCTGAAATGAAAAAGAGGCACAACTTGAGCCCAGGTGTCTACAACCTTTGCTTCCTCCAAGTTCACTTCTAGGCCATCCTATCTCTTGGGTGACAGGTACGAATGCACGTCTGTACCAGCAGGTGGCACCAGGAATGGTGTGAAAGGAAGCAAGCAAGGGCTATTGCTAGAGAAAAAGCAAGAAGAAGGCCTGGAGCAGAGCGGTGGCTCATACCTATAATCCCAGCACTTGTGAGAGGCCAAGGTGGGAGGATCGCTTGAGCTCAGAGGTTTGAGATAAGCCTGGCCAACATAGTGAGATCCCAACTCTAAAAAAAAAATTTTTGTATAAATTAGCCACGTGTGGTGGTGCATGCCTGCAGTCCCAGCTACTTGGAAGGTTGAGGTGGGTGGATCACTTGAGCCCAGGAGGTGGAGGCTGCAGTGAGCCAAGATTGCAACCTGCATTCCAGCATGAGCAACAGAATGAGACCCTGACTCAAAAAAAAAAAAAAAAAAAAAGGAATTGACTAATGACTGGATGACAGTAGCAAGGACAAAGATAAGGCTGTGTCCAGGCTAGGGGGAAGATGGTACCATTAAGGATGCAGGAATAAGGGAGGAGGCAGTGGGAGTTGGTTTTACATGTGCTGTGCTGAGGTCCTGGTGTTAAGTCTTACCGAGGAGTTGGAAATGTGGTGCAGGACATTTGGAAGACATTTGCAGTGATGCCCTGCAGCTGGGGGGTTGGGTGAGTGACCTGCATGTCAAACTGAAGAAACTGAACTCCAGCTCTGGTGGCCCCAAATCCATCCCACTTATGGTACTGTCCGAGTCCCCCAAGGGCTCCTCTGACACTCACTTTTTCCTCCTTCTGTATCTGACACCCAGCACCATGCCAAGCTCATTGTAAGCATTCAATAAACATTTGCTGAATGAATGAAAAGTGTTACATTTCTTATACCAACCCACCACAATCTCTTATGCAAAAATCCTGTGGTTTAGAATTTTTTGGCCCTTAGAAAAGTAATCAAGTATAAGCGACACCCACTGGGGTCAAAAGTACAACTCCATTCTGCAGTTAAGCATACAAATATTCATAGCAAGTGAGAAAAAGAAAGTATAAACCATATTAAATCACATGA